>VZTJ01005188.1:317876-353681 GCA_013397795.1 Orthonyx spaldingii | reverse complement strand
AAAGGGGATAAGGGAGATCAGGAAGTGGGGAAAGGGGGTAAGGGAGATCAGGAAGGGGGGAAAGGGGGTAAGGGAGATCAGGCAGGGGGGAAAGGGGAAAAGGGGATCAGGAGGAGAAAACGGGATCAGGAGGAGGAAAGGGGATAAGGGGGTTCAGGAGGGGGGAAAGAGGAAAGGGAGATCAGGAGGGGGAAAGGGGATAAGGGGAATCAGGAGAGGGGAAAGGGGATACCCCGGGCAAGGAAAGGAGTATATTCCCCAGGGGGGAAAGGGGGGGATCTCCCAGAGGAGAAAGGGGGCATCTCCCAGGCTGGGGAAAAGGGGGAATCTCCCAGGCTGCCTGTTGCATTGGTTCACGGAAGAGTCTATCCAGACACTCGTTTCTCTGGCTGTTAATCTCGTTTAGGGAAAAAGAAAGTGTGAAATATTAAGAACCTCTCAAAACTAGCAGACTGTGTTCCTAACAGTTTGGCTAAACTCACCACCATAAGGCTGTGCTCAAAACTCTCTTTGTTTTCAAATAACTAAGCAAAAACCGACAAATGAGGAGCCAAAAGGAAAAAACCAAACAAATAAAAAAACCTGAAACCAACCAACCGAAGTCCTCCCACCCTCTCTCCTCCCCCCAAAAAAAGCCAAACCAGAACAAACCAACAAATAAGCAAACAAACAAACCCCCTAGTCTAAGATCTATATGAGAATCCTGAAAAGCTCGGGAATGTCTCCATCCTCACCTGACTGGAGGAGTGCTGGAGAAATGTGTCTATGAATATATATATATATATATATATATGTATGTTAATATATATACACATAATGACAGGCACAGCCAAAGACTAATATATATGAAATAGTTTCAAAAGAGAAGAAAGGTTGGAAAGAAAAAAGTATTGTGACTTCTTTCAGTGCTCAGAATATGACAGCAAACTAAAGGGAATTGTATAGGCATTGTACAAGAAAGTTTATTCAGCTTCTCTCTGCTGTACCCAGAATAGAACATGATCCCATTGTACTGGCTATTATCTCATCCTGTCTGTGGGTTTGCACAGCCAAATCCTTAACTATTTTCTAAGTTGTTATGTCTCACCTGGCTTCAGTAAGTAATGGCAATATACACCAGCTGTGCCGCCGTGCATATTCCCCTCCATTCCTGCCAATTCTTTGACCTTTTTGGGAAGCCTTCCTTTATTTGACCAGTTCTTCTCTCTTTCAAAAGGTAAATCTTATGATGATTTACCATCCTTTCCAGTCTCATGCACTTTGCACTGTTCTTAGTCCTGGTGGTTGTTTCCTAATAGTCAACTTTCCATTAACCTTAAGATCTCTTACCCATGTTTGTTGTTTCTATTTAGGTACTTAAGCATCTCTCTCTAATTTAATTGTCTGTATTCTAATATGTAACTTAAAAGAAATATGACTATAGAAATATAAATAAACATTGAATGGAACTCCTTTGTTGCCTAGTGCATGTTGCTGAAAAGGCTCATATAAAAATTAGAGAATATCCTCCATGGTGATTTCATTGATTTTTCTTCTGGCTAGAATAAACATTCTTCATTTAGTATCCTTAAATGTCTTTGAATATATTATAGCTTACAAGTCGAGTATGAATTGTATTCACTTGTTTGCCACGTCAGAGGTGCCATATTTCTGAACAAGAATGAAAGAAATCTGAACTACTTAAGCACTGAACTGAGCCAGATTTTCAGCATAACTTTCTAGATATTTGGACACCTCAGTGAGAAAACTACTGGGGGGGGAACCACGGGGTACTTTGCTATTTAAGGATGTCACAATGGTATTTATTGTTTAAAAAAATCTGGACCCAAGTATATGTGTAGTGTTATTTTAAGTAAAAGCTTCTATCTGTTGCTGCTAAGTAAAAGAAAACACTGGAAAGCAGTGTCTGTGGGGAATTGTATGGGATGCATGTGCTGTCTGAGCTGCATTAGCATAAATCTATGGATTAAATCATTATTTATAATTTGAAGTTTGCTGAAAACCTTCTTAAGTGAGACCAGGAAGAAGATGAACAATTATTTTTGTTTTGCATAATGAGCCTGGCTGAGTAGAAGGTCACCTCAAAGTAGAATTTTTCAAGGATACCAACATTTCCTCATCCTATACTGTGTGTCTGATAAAATAGCTGGGTCTCGAGATGTCTGCTTCACTAATTGAAGGTCATATTAGCATGAATGGGTCTAGCCTTGGCTGATAGATACCATTGCAATTTAACATTGGTTTTCTTATAGAGTAGAAATACGGTTTTTTTCTACAAGAGTTAATCTTCGCAATGCAATCTCATCAAATCTAATGTAGAATGGTACATTTACATATATCAACCATTTAATCCTCCCCATTTAAAATAATTAGCATAAATGAATAGAAATAAAAGCCACGTGGTAGCAAAGACAATGTTATGTGTGTATGTATACAAAATATCACACGATACTGTTCCTACAGAGAATTTAGACTTCGTTGATCTTAAACAATAAAAAAAATTAATTGGATTATAACACAGAGCTTCAGTGAGGGTTTCCAGGATCTTATAAATTAATGCAGTGTTCATGAATATGGAAAACGTTTCCTTGTGGGATTCAGAAATGAGGTGACAGTGCAGCAGCTGGCCAACAAATCCATGTGACTATTGGTACAAGGGTATAAATATCACCCACTGCCGCAAGCACAAGTTAAAGGTGTGGCATAGACAATCAGTTTTTAAGTTGTTACCTGTGCTAAAGGACTGTTGACTCAATCAAGGAACACCAAAATAAAATCTGTTGCTAAGACTTTATGGTGGGGCCAGAGCGTTCCTTTGAAGCTCCTGGTGCTGGCTGCTGTCAGGAGCAGGACGCTTGTGTCTCAGTGATTCATTGCCTCTCATCAGGTCAGGTGTTCCTTATAAACCCAAAACTAGCACTTTACTAGATACTTAGGTTTTATTTTAGCATCGAGAAGTGTTTTGAGAAAGGAGTATGACTCAGGTTCCTAACAGCTGTAGGTTCTATTCAGGTAGCAAGAAGTTTGGTGCATTTTTAAAGTGTTTAGAGCTAATGGAAAACAGAGCCATTGGAAATTAATCTCAGCTGATAAAACCATGATCCTAAATCAAAGTTCTCTGTAACTGTGCAAATGCTGTCCAGCATAATTGGCTAGAATTGTTATCTAGGTGTTAAAAACATCAGTCACCTCAGATAAGCCGTTATCAGGCGTGCAAATTAGTTTGTGTATAAAATAGCTCTTGACAGGTCCCAAAATTAAAAATGCCTGGTTTCGTGTGGCTTTATTTAGTCCTGCTCCACCAGAGACCCCCCACCTGAAAGTTGTCTCCTTACTGATTTGGGAAATGGTGGAGAATGAGATTAGTGATAGCTGGGATAGTAACATGATATAGTATGTTAGGAAAAGAAGATGTTGCAGCTGTCTTCGTGTGAGTATCACTACGTAACTCTGGGAGGGGTTTATGTCACAAGCTGAATTTCTTGTAAATATTTGTCAGTACAATTGGTATTCTCGATCAAGGCTTTGGGGGTTTTTTCCTGCATTTGAATAAGAATAAATTATAACAGTATATTTAGCATTTGTTTAGAGAGGAGAATTTGTGGCCCTGCTGGAGAGTGCTGAGCAAGGCAGCAGCTCTGAAGGGATGCCTCTCTATTTTTGAGTAATTGGGTAGCAGGATCCCAAGGCAATTTGTCTCATAGAATCTTCCTGGTGAAACTCTTTGCTGAATATCTGGATACCTGAGATGTGTCACCCTGAGAAAAATCAGCATAGGATCTCCTGCAATTTAATTTTGTACACATCAACACATTTCTTGATTAGACTTCAAGCTTTCAAAAAAGATGTCAGTGTTTTCCTGCAGTAAAATTAGGACTTAAATCTTCATCCAGTTGCTTTTTCTCACAGCACAGCTCTCTGTGGACAGAAGCAGACAATCTGCACATGCTTTGTTCTCTATCCACATCCCTGGCATATGTTCAGTGACATTGTACAGGCCAAAAAATTTGTGCAAACTCTGGTTTCACAAATGCTATCAGGTCAGAAAAATGGTTGACCAAGTTCAAGTGGCTTATATTTCATAGTTGTTGGGTTTTGTTTTGTTTTGTTGTTGTTTTGGTTTTTTAAATACTACGTTAGAAGAAGAAAAGCTTCATTACAATCACAATATATGCCATGCATAAACCTTAATTTACAGTTGTGGGGAAACACTGTATCCTGGATTACCTGTCAGTTGTAGGATGCACCTATTGCTTCAGAAGTACAACAAAGGAGAAAGGGAAGGCTGCTTTCTCTGCCCCCGGGTACTGTTCTATTCTGCAGTGTCATGGTGAAATATTAATTACATTTATCAGAACAGGATTAAACGTGGAATGAATGATTAATTATTTGACACTGGGATGGATTAAAGTTTTGTCCGGGGTCTATGTATTCATTAATTACTTGTTAATTCAAAGAGAGGAGGAGCAGTTTTTTCAGCTGCATTGGTGCAGTGATTTGTGCAATTTATTTGATATTTGAAGGCACTTCCTGTAACAGAGTAATTGTCATGATGATATATTCTACTTAGTGTGTAGTGCACAGTTTACTTCCTTGCAGGTCTTAGCCTTTCATCTTCTATGATGTTTTGAAAGGTCATTGACACAAGGGTTAATGTGACACCTCCTTGATGAATTTTTGCTCTCAGAGCAGAAGCAATAGGCTCATGCTCCTCAGCAAAGGGACCTGCTATCAAGAGAGCAGCTGAGTGTGAGCCTGCCCTGCTGGATGCTTCCCTGCCCAGTACCCCACTGGTGTGGTCATTCTGTGCCACACGGTTGTCATACAGGTCACGTGAATTCCCTACCAGGATGTGACAGCAGCAGGCTCATATTCATAATTGTGTCTAGAACATGTGCCTTAGAGTATTTCTGAGCTGACAAGCTTCACCAAGAAAATCCTTGGGAAGGTTCCACTTTCATGGTGATGGTGCCACGTACCTGGAGATGGTGCCTTGTGGTATTTTCACTTAATTTTTACTGGGCTGATGTCAAGGTTGGCTATTTAGTGCTGGGATTGCTTGCATTTGACAGCACTTTATGCATACAGAGGCATCGAATGATGGTTGCCAAAGAGGTTCAGCTCTGCCCTGTCCTGCCTCCCTTAACAGGAGGTGGCCACGCTGTTCTTCACCACTGTTTACATTAAATAGCTGCTGTGGTGTCCTGAACTGGGAGAGTCGGGGACCTTGTAGTCATATGTGCCGTTGAACCCTTAGCTGATACTTTGTGAGTGATAAAAGCCATCATGTACACGCATTTGTTTTCTTTGTACAAGGAATTCCTCCTTTCTCCTCAAAACACCTGTTTTCATGGTGTTCAGTATTTAACAAAGGGAATCTGGACAAGATTTCCCCTTTGTGACTGAAGATTTACTGGCTATTTGCATAGCCAGGTAAATACTTATCCTTCAGCTCCTTGTTTTCTCTTCACACTGCATATTGTTGAGAGCCCAGAATCACAAGCTGTAGGGTTTGAGTGTTTATAAGAGGTGCAGAGGTTGATTAAAACCAGATTCTAACTGGGCCTACATGGATGTTGCAGTGTGAAGAGAAAAACAACAGAACTGGTCAGAAGCCAAGGTACTTCTAGAAATTAAAAACGGAGAAAAAGATTCAAAAGCTGTGAACACATTTACAAAGATTAACGTCCCCCAAACACCATTCCCTACCCTGCCCCAGAGAGCTCAGCTGGTTTGCACATTGCAGGCACCACGGGCAGTAACTGCAATGGCATGGTTATCCCTTTAGGAAAGCCCTAAAAGTTCAGGGCTTGAGAGAAAATATTGCGAATGTAGCACTGCTGAAAGATGCTAAAGAACTGTCACACTGAAGATGTGCTATACCACACTGGATCCATAAACAGCCCTCTGACTAACTGGAAACTGTGGTGCAGATTCTCATTTGTGCTTCATTTAAATAAATCCTTCGGTATCAGGGATGAAGTTGTGCGTCCCAGTGGTGCCGTGGCACGAAAGGATATTCACTAGACTAAGTGTAGGGGACATTTTGGGGGAACATGCCTTTTCTGCAAAGCATTTCCCAGCCTTTGGAGGCTGCTGGATTTGTGAGGTGTCGTATTTATTAGTCAATTCCCATTCCTCACCATCATTATTAAAAATGACACCACCAGTTTTTGTATCCTGGACTGTGTTGTATTGGTCTGAGTAATAACATTCTTTATTTTTTGAGAGCTTTTTGTTTATGTTCTCCATCCACCAGGGAAAATATACTTCTGCTATTGCTGCAATGCACAAGGGACAGTTAAATCTAATAACTTAATCTAGACTTCCAGAAACAAAATTAAATTTTCAAATAAAGGCAAACTGACAGCTAAGGCATAAATCTTTTATTTAAAATAGAAAATAACCCCGTTCAAATGCAATCAGAGAAGACAGATGTAGGTAAAAAACAAGTAGAGATAGGATATATGGTGCATAAATTTCCTATGTCTGTGTGATAGATCAAACAGGGTGACCTTAAAAATGTTCCTAAAACATCAACTAAAATAGGAAATTTGCATATATTTAAATACTGCTTGTTAATGAAAGATGGACTGGAAAGAATGTTAACACTGAAAGGAAAATATAGCATGGGTGTAGTGTGCAACAGAAAGGTCACATTAGCTATCAGTGGCTGAAATGTAAATATTTACTAGTTTGAAGCTGGCAGAAAGTTCTAGAAATAAGAAATATTATCTTCTGTTGTTCAATATATCTTCTTAGGTAAAATATTGAGCTGAAAAAAAAGACCTTGATTCAGCAAAGTTCCTAATTAACCAAATACTTAAAGTCAGACATCCTCTTATATCCAAATTACCTTAATGGGACTACTCACAGACACAGTTTTAGTAGAGACAAGGGCAGGTCCCTGTGATGAAGCACATTATCAAGATCACAGAGGTTGCTATGAAATTTTATCTGCCTTTGCATTGGCAAAAAGAGATGTTTATACTCAGATTTCTCAAGTGTATTTCATGCTCTTTTCTTGGGCGCAGTTCTGTGGATGATGGTTGGGTTTGTTTAAGTGTGAGATCGGATGCTGCCTGGAAGATGGCACTTATTTCCAATTCAGGAGAGAAAATGTAGCTTGTCAAGAGGATCTGATATTAAATCATGAGGAGCTCTTTTGTCTAAATAGTCTCCATGGACAAAAAGCTGCCTGGGGTTTCTTGATTCCTGCTGTCATTCTTTTCTGGAAAGCTTTTCCCCCATCACCCTGTCCTCACAGGTGAGCCACACTGCTGGGCTAGAATGTGTTTAGATTCAGTCTGCCCAGGTGTCTGCAGTGAGCCTCCAAATTTTTCATCATATCCTCCTCAGAATGGGAATTTCTCCAACTACGTAGGCAATGGCATAGGCACCTCTTGTTCAGCTCCGCTGCCCTTAAGGAGTTTGAGACTGACTTGTCCATCTGGTCATCCCTAGAAGTACATTGCAATTATCTCCAGGTTCTTAATAAATCTGGGTTTTCTAGAGATTTCCATTGTAATTGGATCAGTCATTAATGTAGCCCAGATTTCCCACTGTATTCTGCTGAGATTACATCTGTTCCCATGCAGTGACCCAGTTAGAGCCAAGGCACCTGTGTGACTGTGACAAAGGAAATCCATTTGTAAAAGGTTATAAATATTTTGATGTACAGTATCATAATAAAAGATATGTAGTTAGAGCAGGCAGCATCACCCAGCCCCTGAAAACAGCAGATGGATGTGCCAGTGGCTTCCCAGCACTCCAGACATGGAGACTGATGGGCACAGGGGATTTATCCTTTCAATTTCCTTGTTTGATGTTTTCTATCTGTTGTTTTGCTAGCTCATTAATGTTCTTTTGTGTACGTTTTATGAATTATTTGCTTTTAAAGTGGTATAATTCTGAAAGGTCTTTTTTTGTATTCATTGCTAGGAAGAGTGTAAGTCATTGATTAGTGACAAATGCCATCTTTTGAGCAGTTCTCTTAATCTTTGGGATGTCTATTTTGAAGGTCACTTCAATTTATTAAAGAATTGCAACTGTACACCTGAATATTTCATGAATTGCCAGTACTGTTTCTGACTTTTGCAGTACTTCTGCATAGGAAAGGAGACAGAAAACAGAAAGATTTTTTTAAAGTTATACAGACAGCTATATACTGACCTAATATTATGTTGTCATTGGTCAAGTTGAATTGTTTCTGTCACGTTTGTATTACATAAAACAGGACAAATCAAAGTCTGGGGTGGTGTATATGGGCATAATGGGAATGCTGTCTTCACACTGAGTGTCAGCTACGTGGGGCTGTTCCAGTTGTATCATAAACCTCTGGTAACAGCTGCAGCATTTTGGGTGAAAACACAAAATCAGACAGCAACAGAAAACAGCCAGAGGGGCTTGCAGTAAAATTGTGTAGATTAATCACTAGATTCCCTTGAATGAGTGGCATGCTGTGGATCTGGGGCCCTTTTCTTTGGCCTCAGTTGCTGAGGAATGTCATTCCCTCAATAAGGCAGGATTTGGTGCATCACAAAAGCACAAGGCTCTCCCTGTTTCTTGATGAGGGCTCTTTCTGCACATGGCAGGGGCCTGTCGTTCAATAACAGAGGCCTTAGACTCAGTGTCCACTGGTCATTTATGTTTAGGTGAGTTCCATTTGTGCTGTCTCACCTCGTGGGAATGGGCTGTTGAAGACGAGGTCCTTCACACTGTGGGATCATTAAATCTGGGTCACCTGTAAAAGATTTGATCTGTGAAAGAAACTTCGATGTGTTGTTATAATAAAACATGTCTTGGTAGGAGTCATTTTAGAAATGCTGCTTACAGGACTGCATTAGAGTAAAGTTTAAAATGTGCCCTGTGCTCTCAGTACTCTGAAAACTCAGTTTCCAGGATTATATGAACTTTATTCACATGCTGTTTTCTTTAAGCTTGAAACTTCTGGCTGCTTTGTAGACCCATTTAGGTTATAGAATCATTAGAGCTTGCTAATTTAGGGAAATTAGGTTTATTTGTTTACAAGAGGCCCGTTCAAAAAATGATACACTGTTCCAGTGTGGTCTTTCCTGTGGATTAGCCACAGCAGAGTATGTGTATTGGGGCAGCCAAAATACAAGCAGACAATTAGCTTTTCTACCAGAGACTAGTTTTGTTAACATTCCCTTGATCTGACAGCTGGAATAGATGAATGTCATTACTGACCTTTTCAATTTTACAGCTTCTTCACTTTCATAATTCCAACTCCTGCAGCTGCAGCATGGAAATGAACCTTGATAATGTTCCCCAAACTCTTGAAAACGCATTACTTACCAGTTACATTTTACAATACTCTAAACAGTCAGAACCTTTCATAACACTGCTTTTGAAACCATAGACTAAATGCAATTAGCATTAGCAATTATATGGCAGAAATTTCTTGACAGCTTTTGTGGAGCAAATCTGGATCAGGCATTAGGTATCCACATTTCAATGGGATATATGATGATGGAAAAAAATTTTCCGGAGTTTTAATTATTGCTGGAAGATACTCTCTAGGTTCCATTATTAATGCCTTTCATTTAATGTTATAGAGTCAAGTACTGCTCACTTTAGTGATGTGAATAATTCTACTGAAGCTAATATAAGTAAATATAAAGAGCAGAACCAGTTATAGAATCTAAATTCCAAAGGTAGAATTGTGTAAGCTGTGGTATCCCACTGAAATCAAAGTAATGACAAGATGCTGTTCTGGATGAGACTCTGCTGTTGTTCTTAGTGCAGTTAATCACAGTCTGCATTTATTTTAATTAAGTTCTAGTTAAAAAAAAAGAAAGGGTTAGAAAGGATTCCATCACTGTGGAGAATGTGAGGTTAGGTAACCTAAAACTATTATTGTGGGGGGACAGTTGTTTGTTTGGTTTATGTACAAGGTAAGACTAGTCCAGATTTGACTATCCAGATCAGGTAAAACTGTAGAGTTTATAACTGGAAAGGAAGGTGGAATTGTACAGAATAGCAAAGTTAACCATAGAAAGAAGAATCCAAACTGCTGGTGATGTTCCTTGGTGGGCTCAGGGGGTGGCTGTGGGGCTCAATAACCTCTTGCTCTTCCTCCTGCCAGACAGCCTGGTTAAGTCCACAGTGTATTAACCACGTTTTAACATATTTTTACAGTCCATTTGAAAGGCTTTTTTTCCAAGCTCTCGTGTAGCTAATGGGTTGAGTCTCTTCTGGGAGTTCAAATATCCTAATGAGATTAACTCATTAAATAACTGCCCATCACTTAGTTGCTGATACTCTCTTTTATTTGTGGCACTGGAAGAGAGAGCTGCCTCTGAAAATGTCAGCACTGCTTGGAGACAATTTCTCTTTGAACATTTTTAGTTTATTACGTTTTCCACTCTAGATAAGTCAGCATCCTTTTCCCTGTCACACAAATGAATTGGACAATGCAGTAAGAGTCTTTCTCCCTTCAGGTTGGTCAGGCAAAGGTGACAGGTTTAGCCACCATGACATTGCCTCCTTCCTTAAGGAACTAGACTTAAATCTCCCTCTGACTAATTAGTTGTCTATCAAAGGATGGATTTGTTGATGCTCATACAAACAGAGTGGCACTGTTGCCTTCCACAGATCCCAAGAAGGATAAAACAAAGGAACTTCACCTCAAATTTTATAAATTAGCAACAACCCTCCCTCCCCCACTCCCAAATAAAATATACATATGAATATTTATGAAACAGCAAAAACCATGGCATAAAACACAGGGTAGCACTAAACCTGCTTATTGGTGTCAAGTGGCAGGAGACGTTGCCTGCTTTTAACAGAGGTGGTCCAAATCTTGTTTCTGCTGCCTTCTTTGTGCCCCAGGGGTCAGGGGAAGCTTATGAGTGAGTGGATCTTTGGGGCAAGGCCAGAAAGGAGTTTGGTTTTGGAATGCCTCCTGCAGGGAGCAGGTGAGTCTTGGCTTGGAAAGAGATGGCAGAGGTGCCAGGAAGGAGTCCAGGCAGTGAGACCTGGTTTGGCTGTTGACTTACACTGCTTGCTCCAGTTTCACAAAACAAATGTTCTGTCCCTGGACAAAGGACTCGAGCAATGCCAAGCCTGGGAGATTCCTTTGAGGAGCTGGCTGGCTGCTTGGATTGCTGGCATGCTTTAGCTTTAAGGAGCCTGGGAGTTTCCCAGCACGACTGCTCACAGGAGGGCTCCAGACAAACAAGGAGCTGTTGCTGTGACCTTGCACGTCCACATGGGCAGCAGCATGTGCACATACAGCAGCAGCCTTCGGGGAAACAGCAGAGCAAAGCTCTAATTTGAGAAATCCCCACAGCACAACCAGCACACAGCCACACTATTTAAGGCATGGTTTGAATGGTCTGAAGAAGTTGGATCTTTCTCTCTGGTTAATGAACCCACACTTGAAAATGAGACTTGAAAGTGAGTGCTTTTATGAAGACTGATTAAGACCACACTGATATTGTGATGACACCAGCATAAAACCAACAATTTCATCTATAGCTCTTAAGGATGTAGAACAGAATTACATGCAATGTTTAAAAGACATAAGGTATTTTACTTTTTGGCTGTGCTGCTCAGGTGTTTGTCTACACACAGTCTTTCTGCTTGCTTCTAAATCAGGCTCTGGTTTCTTCATAGTCATCCATCCAGGAAACTTGAAAGAACCAGGAAACTCTAACTTTCTCAGTGGCACGAGTCTGTCTTGGTTTTCAGGAGGTTTTTTTGGTGAACAAAGCTCACCGAAATTTATGGTTTTGCAAATAAAATGTGCACATTTTGACCATTAGTGGGGTAAAAATATAAACAATACCTTCATTAAATTTTTTCCTATTTTTAATCCATTCTAGTTTTGGTTAAACCATTTCAAATAACAATGACTGTTGAATTAGTATAGAAAGTAAGAAAAAAGGGAAAGGATTTTGTCTTGTCTTTTTGAAACCATGGTCTCTAGTTACAGTCACCAACAGAGGCACACAGAAAATTCTTAATTGTCTGCACAAGGACACAGTACATGTTTAAGGTGAACAATATCTGAACTATTGAAACTACTACAATAAATCCTTCTTATGTTTCACACAGGGGAGTTGTTGGTTTTGTTGGGTTTTGCTTGAGTTTTTTTTAACTTAGTTGAACAAGTCAATCGAAAAAAAAATAGAGCAATGCATTTTGAGCATAGCCCTATGCTTGGTCAGACTGTTGGACACTCTGTCTGCTATTTAATACATTACTGAACAGCCTAGGCTGTGACCCTAAGCACAGATATTGGAACCCAAATTACACATCTTTGGCTGTGGAAGATAATGTGTTGTACTGAAATGTTTTCCACATCCTTGGGATGTAATGTTTGCAATGCAGAAGTGGAAATATCTGGGTTTCCTAAGGGTTTCATTCAGATGAAACAACAGTGAATGTCTGTCTGCACCGCTAGTAAATGAAACAAAACTGAGAGTAGCAACATTTCGTGGCTCATTTTTTGCTTGCTCTAGACTTGTTTTAAAGACAGCAGAAGGAAATGGAAAAGCAGGAGAACTGCCAAAGTCACATCTGTACCTATCTGTATCTAACGGTATCTTTTATGTCAAATCATTACCATACCCAGGAAAACCCACTGGTGTTTGGTGCCAGCTGTCTGTGCATTACACAGGAGCTGGGAGGAGACACCAGGGGAGAGGCAGTCAGTACAGAGAGGTGGTACCTCCACACCAGTGACACCTGTGGGTGTTGCAGTGTCCCTTTGGGACAGTGGCAGGGGCAGGGTGTGGAGCTGGGGAGCACAGGGTGATGGCTTGGCCACGCAGCTGAGTGGGGACAGTGACATTTGCTGCAGGTTCACGTTCCGGGAGGGAAAGGGCAGCAGGGTACTCTGGAAGAGTAACCAGGGCACGTGCTCAGGACTAGCCCTGACAGTAGCCATCCCAGTACTGCCTTCTGTTTGCTCCAGTGATGAAATTTGTTGACTCAGAAGTTTGATTAATGGTTAATGTGAGACAGCACATGGATGCTGATTTAAAAGAAGTGAATGTACGCAGTTGTCTCCTGTGCTTTTCACAGATATCAATGACAGATTTCAATATTACATTCAGAATTACTCTGGGAAAGGATGTGCTCAGCCCAGGACGCAGTCCATGGTGTGGGGTGTGCTCTGGAAGTGCAAAATGACAGCAGCTTATGTTAGTAAAGTAAAGCATTGACTACATGGGCTTTGATGTGAAGAACCACACCACTGACTGAACTTGGAGCTGCAGTCAGGGACTGAGTCACCACGTGATCGTTTTTAGTCAAGCAGTTTCTGAATCATGAGCCTATAATTGCTTCAGATTCCTGTTATTGATCTCTTATGTCAAAATAATTGAACTTTATGGCTGACTTCTGATGCTTATTGAGAAATCATATAATTACTTCCAACTAGCTGTGAGTCAATAGCAGTTGAGTACACACCACTATTCAGAGTGCTTGATATATAAATTTTCTTCCAAATGAAAACAAGACCTACAATGTATTAATAAATCTAGCAGTCTGGATGCATTGTCCTAAGTTACATAATTACATCACCTGATATTTGTATTACCTGGAATACTCATTATGTGTTTGCATATTAAATATACCAACTTCAGTCCCAACCCTACAAGCTCTGGGACTTCTGTGCCTGCAGAGAGCCTGGCAGGGTCTGCACTGACACAGCAGTCGGACACACGGAGCAGGGATCGAGGTCTTGTTGGCCCAGCAAATGTTGTGAAGTGCTGGGAGCCAGCAGATTGTATTGTGCTGGAGCTGATGGGGACATGTCCTATAAAACACCAAAAAACTCTTCTCTTTCTGTTTGAAGTTCACACCAGTCTAGAAAATCCTGTCCTGTATATCACTTTCTCTTTTTAGCTTTGCCTTTGCTTCTTTGCTTGTACCAACAAACTGTCTGGAGGCTTATTTACAAACCCCTGTATCCAGCACACAGATATCCTCACTCTCCTTCAGAGTAGATATAAATGCATAGACTCTTCTTCAAAAAGCTTCTACTTCTATGTTTTCACAGAAACCTATCATTTTTGTTGACTGCAGGGTGGTGGCAAATAAACAGTTGCAATTCTTTTGAACAGGCAGTTTTAAAAAGCTCCCTGAAAAGCTGAAACTCTTTTCTAGAATGATTTAAGCTGAGAATTTTCACACCCCACTGCTGATGGGGAATAGACTTTACACACACACAGAGCTGGAAAGGGGCTTAGGTGATAAAAAATGTTTTACTTGAAGTTAATGAAGACTTAACATGGCCTCACTGAATAGATTTCTCTCTCAATTTCTAGATCAAATCCTACCTGAGAAAGCACATTAGCTTTACTGAGTCTTGTTTCCCATGTAATCACTGTGCTGCTAGTACTGGTTTTATTCATGTCTGCATTTCTTTAGGTATTGTTTTATTAATTCTCTTTCCTTAAGAGGAATGAAGCATTAATCAGCCAGTGCATTTAGTACCTACCAACATTAATATCTCGACAATGCAGTGATTTGGAATTCTTTACACCTTTTTACAGGTTTTTCATTATATTTCTTAGTGTCTTGAGGATGCCTTTCCTCATGACATTTTACAATAAACCTTTGCAAAATGAATAGCTTTCATTATGAAATCAATGATATTCCCTCTAAACTTCAGGGGCAATGTCAAAGAAAAGCTACTATAATTGCTAATGCTGAGCAGTTTTTTATGACCAAACTCTACTTTCCAGATGTCACAGCAATACAGTCATCACCTTCCTCAGCACTTCTGCCCTCCCTTGTCACTGTAGCTCTCTTCCTCAAGAAAGTGATTGTCAGCCATGTCTTTTTCTGTTCTTATGTCTCTACTCTGTTTTCTGTTTGAATTAAGCCTGAAAGCTCCCCTTTTAAACAGAAATGGTGTAAAGTTTATACCTGTGACACTGCGTATCAGGAACCTCTGACCACTACCTCTCCTAAAACATGATAAAAGGATGAATTTTAATTCTGAAGCAAACATGTAATTAGTAAGAACTTCATGTATTAATTTTAATTCCTTTTCTCCGTTTTTTTTTTGGAAGACCTGCTATGCAGTCACCGAACACTGCCTGTGACCAGCCACACTTCCACTCTTCCCAGTGCTATCTCAGATGTTAGAGATTTTAATTGGAGGTAGGGTCCATAATAGCAGTTTTAAGAAGCCAAATCCAGTGTGCTTAGTAGGACTGGTCCCTGGGGTGCTTGCTGCATGCACTGGCTGGGTCCAGGTGTCACATACTGCTCAGCTGGATCCTGGCTGGCACAAGGACCCCGGGACCCAGAGGAACTGGCTGGGCACAGCACTTCCCAGGGCTGCTGTGTCAGCTGTAGACACATAAGTTCCTCAAAATTCTGATCAAAAATAAATTAGGCACATTTTCTCTTAAGGTAGACTTTTGTTCTCATATGTTTATGGATACCAGCAACAGAGGGAATGTGGACTAATAGGTTTGGTAAAAGCCTTAGGAACTCAGCAGCTGCTCATTAAATCGGATACTGTGGCTGTTCCACGTTTCAAGATCTTTCCAAGGTGCAGCACTGCATCAGCCTCTCCTCTCTCAGAGAGACATGGTTTCTCCCACTTCCATTTGTTAAGGGAATCCTCTGGTTCACAAGAAAATGCAATTGAAATCCTAAAAGTTTGTCAGCATCTTGCTACTCTCTTGATTAGTATTCTCTTGATTATAAACAGTTTAATGTGTCTTCCTATTTTTAGTGCAGAAATGAGCATCTGAGTCATTAATTTGTTTGCCTTCTTTGAGGCCGTTGAAATGTGAAGAGATGAGTTAGCTGCCCCTGGCTGTAGTGGGGGCTATAATGCACATGGCACAGGCAGACTGAGAGCAGGATGGTGCTGCCAGGCATTACAGCTACATTTCACTGAGGGAAGTTACTTTGCCTTCTTCAAGTAACATCTGCAGTTAAACAACTCTTCAAAGCCCTTCTTAACACCATACATGTTTAGATGGTTGCATTTTTGTCATAACCAGGGTACCATACCAGTGGTTTTCCTGATGCTCTGTTTCACTTCAAATGCATACAATTGTCTTATCTCATTTCCTGCCTTAATTGCTTTAAATGTACTGACAAGCACAACTGACCAATTATTAGCACTTTTTCTCTTCTTGTCTCATTTGTTATCCATGATGCTCTTCTGTGCTGTAATTACTTTTCAATTTTTCATGACTCAAAATAGGAGGTGTACATAATGAATACAAATAGCAAATTGATTAAATGTAACATGCATTGTAGCACCAGCGAGATTGTCATTTGTTATTAATGAGAGAGATTTGTCAGGTACTGGTGAAAAGGTTTGTGATGCACAGCAATCCAAACCCAACAGTGTAAGGCTGTGGCCAACTTTCTGCAGTTTCGTTGTGATCCAACACAAAAGGAAGCTGTGCCTGACTTTCAAGATAGGTTTGTATTTCTCCGTTTTGGTGCCATCTTAACTTCTTGGGCTTTCATAAAAAAACATGCAAGTCAGGTTAACTGGGAATAACCCAATAAATGGGGTGTCATTGTAAGGCACCAAATTTCAAAGCCGAAGTCGTTTTGTAGGAGTTAAAATACTGATTTTTACAAGGCTGAAACGAAAGGAGACCTTGGCCTGTGCTGGTGTCCAGCAGCACAGCAGTGAGGCAGCTCATGCCAGAAATGCAGGAGCCTGCTGTTCAGATCTCTGTGCCAGACTTAACCAGGCACACAAATACCAACCTTCTGCATCCTCACTAAGTCAGCAGCCACCAGGCAGTGCACTGCTCCAGAGCTGTGTTCTACTGCTCCTGGTCAAACTGGTTCATTGCACATAAATAAATAAACATTGAAAACCGGTCTTCTACATACTAGAGGGAAGTATTTGCTATTAGAGTTGGTGGTTTTGAGAGATGTCTTCCATGCCAATGTCTGACAAGAAGTTTGACAGCCAAAATTTTCTTTTGTGGAATGAGGAAAGTTTTCTTCGTTGTACTGCAGAGAAACAGATAGAAAGGCTTAGAAATTAAAATGACAATGCAGGAAATTACTTCCAAACCTTGAGCCTTGAGCCTTAAAATCCAAACAACTGAATCCTTGTGCCCTACATTAGGAAACTCCCTAATTTCACTGTGGATTAACAAAGGTTTGGTTTTTTCAGAGTCAGAGACTTGACAGTACTTTAGTTCTTTGTTGATATACATTGCTTTTGCTGTATTAACTTCAAAAATATTTGCACCAGGTGAAGGTCTGACTCATGGTGAATTTGTTCTAGTCATGGACCATACTCAGTTAAGAACAACAAAAGACAGTTTTCCTTCCAAATTACACATTATAGTGTGAACATCAGTGTTATTTACCTGAATCTAACAAATTACCTGAAGATTAAACATTGTTATTTAATTCTTTCAGCTTCTGCTTTCATAAGTGAATGTAGGGATTTTATGGGCATTATTTGAAACAAAAATTTTGATCATAAAGCCTTTGAAGAATTAAATCAAAATGTTATGCAGTTGTTATACACCACAAGAAGAAAAGAATCTCTGCAATTTACTCTGGAATTAGAGACTTTAATCTGCATAATTTATGCACTGAGTATTCATAAAAAGGACTACAAATGAAACTCACCTGTCATCAAAAGTAACAGGATGGGAACAATATCTAACCCTGAGGCAGGGAAATGGTGTTATGGATGTTATTTCCTAAATATTTGCTAAGGAATGGTTTCTACCAGTTACTGAGGAAATTAAGGGAAAGTGACAAAGCAACAATCATTTCCATGTAATAGTTCTTTTTTCTTTTCATTATCTGAGCTGTCTGCTCTCAGATCTGCTCTATTGTTCAGATTTAAAAACATTTCCTGCTGTAATAGACAAGGCAGAGACTGTCCAGGCAGGGAGGAGAGCTGGGCTCCTGCAGGGCAGCTCCCCCCTGGGGCTGTGCCCTGATGGAGAACTGGGCAAGGCTCAGAGCTGGGCTTGATTAAATCGGTCAAATTGTGATATAATTTTCAAATAATAAGATGAACTTCCCCCATTCTGCTTACTTTTTTTTTTTTTCCTGCCTCCTAAACCCCAGAGGGACTGGATTGCTTTTTCATGCCTTTGGAAACACTTTTGGCTCTTCAGGGGTTTTCCTCTTTGCCCTGCTCCTGGCAGACGTTATCCTAGGAGTGCCTGTTTTATCTCCAGAAGGGATCTCATTGCTAAACAAGAGTCCTGGGCAGGATTTACACCCTTCCTCTGGAAACACCAGAAGCTTGTGTCAGTTCTTGCTCTTTCACATTCCTGTCAGCTTGTCAGGGACTATCATCCATTAAAAATTTAGCAGAGGGAACCTGACAGGACTGGTCTCTTGGTGCTACAACAAAATAAATATTTAATAATGACACGATGATACATTTCCACTAAACAGCTGACATTCTGCACTTCAGCACAATGGGCTAATAGTTCTCTTTATGACTATGCTCCCAGTAAAATACTCATGCAACAGGTGGATGGACCAAAGCCCAGTGAACAACGCAGAGGCAACATCTTATGACTGAAGTGACAGAAATCCCCAGTGATTTTCTCACAAAATATGACTTTTTCTGGACTCTGAATTTCAGTTGGCCCAGGAGTTTTAGGTATTTTTGCCCACATTCACTGTTCACCCAAGGGTGTGCCATCCACTTGCTGGAACTACTACACCGTGTCTCCAGACCTTGCAGAGATTCCAGGTGCTTGTTCCAGATGTGTTATGAATGGCCTAGTGACAGCTGTAGCTATATTTTTAAAGAAATTATTTTTTTAATTATGAATTCTAAATTTTGAAATATTACGTTCTTACCATGTAAGTCTATGAATTATTCCACTGACAGCTTGGGAGACTTTGTGGAGCAGCAAATCATCAAGTTTTATCACCCTTTCTCTTCCACTTATTCACTTTTTCTCATGTAAAAAGTTATGTGATTAGGAACAGTTTGACTTGAGGGAGAAACAAGGTATTTTTGACTTTAAAAATGTACCTTTTTGATGTACCTATCAAATTCAGGTTCCTCTAGTCTTCCAAACTATTTATTGAACATTACCATTTGAAACCTGACCTGATTTATAACTGGAAAATTGTTTAAAAACATTTTTCTTCTCCTGGCCCTTTACCCTATATTTGAAATTATGTAAATAACAAAAGCCAGCCAACAATATTGAATAGTCTAATGAAACATACTGCTCCTTCACTGCTTGTATTTTTACTTCTTTGTTGGATAACTCATGACACCACACAGACTGACCAGTCTGAGGTAGATTAGAGCACAGTAGTTATTTGTCCGGTTAAATACAGCCCCTCTCTACACCCATGGGCGAAAAATCTGTGTCCCTCAGTGACGGGTGGGTGAAGGCCAGGCAGTGTGAGCAGGCACAGAACGTTCTCCGTCCCGCCTGTGGTGGCACTGGACTGGTTCAGCCGCTGAAGCAGATTGCACAGGGCATGGGCAGGTTGACAGACCTGACACAAGACCTGCCACACTTCCCCTCTGAGCAGCTTTCAAACCTGGGGCCTGCAGGCTGAGTCTTCAGCTAGCAGTGCGTCTAATATACGTGCAAACATAAGGAATCTTTCCTTGCCTTTCTTCTCAACTTACAGAAATATTCTAATTAGTTATTTCAGGTGGGAGAAGGGAAAGGAATTTGAAGCAGGGCAAATGTGCGACTGTTGATTTTGCAGTAGTTCTGTCAAAAAAATATATTCTACTTTTAATACACACCATTTGGAAAGCAAAGCCCCTTTTAAAATGCTTCAGAACTCATGTCCTTTTTAATTGCCTGGAATTCATGGTGGCTGAGTGAGAGAGCCATAAACATATACAATCATAAAAACACATTTAGACAACCCAAACAGAATCAGTGCCATATTATTTTAGTTTATTATTCCTAGTGGAGTACAGATTGGTCTTCCTACTTTGATATTTATTTATACCAAGGAACTACAAGAACATAAATGCCACTCTTGGGATAATCCTAATGCTGGGCCGAACAGAATACACATTGCATCTGTCTCATTTGCAGTAAAATGAAGGAGTGTTTAGGTGTAATCCTGCTAATGAAGGACAAAGTTGAAGGTCAAATGTAGCCTTCAGAATGAATGTGTCACTGTGGAGCTGGGAGAACTGTAATTCTGCAATAAAAAGTTTTCTTAAAATATCAAATAACTGAGATGCGAAAAAAGAAAATGTAGCTCTTTGGATGTATTATTCTTTTTTCTCTGAAGCTGCTCAAGGATTGTGTTCAAGATTTTAGTGCTCATATGAAAAATTAATGATGGGTTTTGCTAGACAGAAAGCCTTTTTGTTTTGCACATGATTAACAAAGAAAACTCAATGCAAAAGTGAGATGCTCAGCAGGGAATGGTTCTCTCCGAGTCCAGCTCACAGCTTCACACCATAACATTTATTGACATGGGAAAATACCCACTTTTATCCACAGACAGTCAAACACATAGGATATGTGCAGAGCTGTACGTACTGAATAACAAGGAACAGATTCTCCACAAAGGAAAATGTCAACCAAAATAAACAAACAGCCCAGCAGCAGGCTGACCCTGCGCTGCCTCTGGGCTGCTTCGAGTCCGCGGCAGAGCCAAGCGCAATGTTAGTCTTTTGCTAGTTATTGTCAGCAAGTAGATTAGCAGCTGAAAGGCTGCAGGGTGACTTCAGACAGTCTGCCTGCAGCAGAGGAAAAGCCAAGGACGTGCAGGCAGTATATAATGCAAGCCAGAGCTGCACTCTGCTCACAGGCTGGTTTGATTCCGTGTTCCTCACCTACAAAGATCTCATTTAGGGGGGGTCTGGGTACTTTTCCCCCAGGTCTTTTCCCACAATGTAAAATCACAGAGTAAGCTCACGTGAGCTTATGCAACAGAAAGCATCCTGCTTTAACCCTGTCATTTCTGTGCTCACCCCTCAGTTTTCATAACTTCTTGTTTTGATCTAGTCAGCCAACTCTGTGCATTTCCTGGGATTCAGAAGGGCCATCTGCTACCCACATGTTCAAGGAGAAAGCCACACAAAAGAGGTATAAATTTTACAAATTATAATGGAATTATGATGAGTTTTACTTCTTTTAAGCTTAAGAAAAGACAAACATCTGTTACTAGTGTGTATTTATGATTTGTCCCCAGATACAGGAGGCTTTATAAATATCTGTTAAATACAACAGCACACTTCAAAGAGCTGAGTGGAGTTACAGATCTCAGGCCAGACTTGGGGTTTTAGGTGTCAAAGAGGAATGAAGCAGATCACTCTGGACAAACTGGACCAGAAACTTCCTTTTCTTTTCTTGTTATACTAGAAAATGGAGAATGCCATTCATCCCCCCTCCTCCCGTCCTCCCCTCTCTCCCACCCACCATTAACACCATTATTAACTACGAGCTCTATTTGCCTGTAGGTTCCAAGAGGACTTTTGCAAACACTACACATAAGTACTCATTAAAGGTACAGATGTCTCAAACAAAATAAGTCATTCATGTAGAAACTTGT
This sequence comes from Orthonyx spaldingii, assembly GCA_013397795.1. Classification (NCBI taxonomy): domain Eukaryota; kingdom Metazoa; phylum Chordata; class Aves; order Passeriformes; family Orthonychidae; genus Orthonyx; species Orthonyx spaldingii. The sequence continues at coordinate 332,183 of VZTJ01005188.1, read as the reverse complement.
TTTCCTTACAACTACATTCCCACGGGCAGCAAGGATAAAGGTTTCCCAGGGTTTCTGGAATGACTCTTGCTTTCGAGGTAAGGAAACCTGGAGAATGTTTAAGTTGATAAGAACTGGCCTTGTGCAGGAGGACACAAGGCAGAGTGTCTAAGTTATAATTTCTAAGTGGTAAGGAATCAATTACCCTACACAGAAAAAGCCAAACCCACAAATACAGCACCTGATAGTAGCAGTTATGAGCCTTTTCAAAAGATTTCAATTTTTGACTGGTTTAGTTATAATTTGTTTGCTGGAACACTTCTTTTGAAGTTATCTACAGTGGTGGCACTGGGGTGCAGTGACTGGTGTACAATTATAGAACCAGGCTGGCAGGATGATTGAACTGGCTAAGTGCCATTTTCACAGCAACTGGTTTTTTTCTTGTGGATTTTTAGACCAGATCCCTGCAGGAACAGATTGAGTGGAGTTTTTATATTGTTATTATGACTGTTTTGATATTGCAGTAATGATTTTTTGATATTTGATAATAAAGCCTTGAGATAATAGCAGTGGAAGCCTCAGCATAGCTTTCATAATCTATTGATTTTGTGGCTTTTTTCAGGGTGAATTTTTTCCTTTGCTAGCATTGGTTGTTTGGGTTTTTAAATTATTTTTGTGGGGATTTCTCTCAGTGCTTTTTCCCACCACACAGTGCTGCTACATGAGGTATGTACAAACAATGTGCTTACATTATCCTGTCAAGTGCTAGTAACCAAATGCAAATAGAGCCCAAGTTTGATCCTGCATCACTAAACTCAGTGATAGCTTTACTTCAGCTACAGAAGAAACTGGATTAGACCCTATCTGAGAATTTCTGGATTATTTTGATACCATGAGATTATATTCCAGTCTGCAACTCAAAATTTAGACAGACAGTAGATTTTAGGAATGAGTGTAATTTACATTCCTAAATAGTAATCTCTCTGGAACAGGAATGGTATCACTGTGTGTAATCTGCAAAACACCCTGACTGTTTTTGCAGGGAAGGCAGAATTTGCTGACAGATTTGTAATTACCACTGTGAAGCACAGAACTAGAGCCGTGCCTGTGAGGGAGAGGTGCCCTGTGCTCCTGGAGCCTCCCACTCCTGGGAGCAGCTGGACCCACCACTGCACCCTTGCCAGCCAAGAAGCTGTTTCTGCCCTGCCTTGTCCAAATTCAGCCTCATACTGGTAAGTGGCCAGCCCTGGTTTGTCCATGGCTGCTGCCAAGCAGATGGCACTGGCTGAGTTTTCCTCACCTTTGCTCAGCAAGAGCTCTAATTTGTGTGTCCTTCTGCTCCCCAGCCGAAAGTGGCCATGAAGTCTTACAGGCATGTATTTATTCTTGAGACCTACAAAGCTTTTTTTTGCTCTGGCTGAGGTTGACTGACAGGCTCAAAAGTTCCTGTGAGGCAATGTGACAGAAAAATAAGAACAGACAGACAGACAGTAATGGCGTGACCCTCATTTCCTTAGGAAACCAGGCTAAAAATGAAAATGTGACCTCAGACCCTTTGCTGAGGGCTTCCCCTTTGAAAGCCAGGATGAGAAAGATATATCCCGGATCAGAAGGGACATGTGGAGATTACTGTATTCTTGTGACTATATTAAAGGAGTCAAGAAGAGAAACTAATTGTGAATAACTTTTAAGTCCTCTCAAATCACCGTTGTTATTAAAACTATTAATAACAATGTTATTGTATTTTTCTTTCGAAGGAAAAAATGGTGTCATGGTAGAGTTACTACCAGAGAGGGATACTTTGGGGACAGAATGCAGAGGATTCCCCTGCACAAGGCACAGACTGAGGAGGAGGCTGTGCCCAGACTGGGCAGGTAACAGCTGCTGAGAAAGCAGGCTGGAATCACTGTCCTCTCCCTGCACACAGCTGAGAGGGGTCCCGGGTCTGCCTCAGGTAACAGAAGGGCTGTGGAGTGGGCTCAGGAGAGGAGAGCTCCATGTTCTTCCCAGACTCCCCTCACCTAGATGTTGTAGGAGCTCACAGGCAGTTTGTAACCACCTGGGTGGGTGTTCTGTATCAGCATGACTGGACTTTAAAGCTTTGTTGAAGCTCTTCAGTCAATTCAATAGTGACCTTGAGAGATCCTCTCAGATGTGCTGGCAATTGTGTAGTTGATGCATTTCCACACAAGGCACTAAACCCCAACATATTGGAAAAGTCATTCAGTCTGTTAGAACTTGCATGGAAAAATACAAATATTTCATAAGGACAAGTGGGCAGATTATTCTCAGGGTATTGATTCCACATTTTGGTCTGCTGAAAACCTGCTGCTAAATAGACCTCCCTACTGGAGAGGCTGAGCGAGATGGCCATTTCAGGGAGAGGCTCTGGGGATTTATTGATTGCCCATGAAAACACTAATCATGAAATAGCAAAGATCGAGCATGCTGTTGCCACTCCTATTTGCATAAAAAGGTAACACTTCAGGGTTGGGAAGCCAGGACATTTCAGAACATTAACAACAGCTGTCCCTTACCACATCCAGCAGGGCAGCAAGTCCCTCAGGTTTATCATTTTCCAGTGTCTAGGGAACTGGGACGACACACAGAGAATGTTTTCTGTAGTGTTGTCTATAACAAGTTAGCAAATATATTTGCCATACTAGACAGATACTGAAAATGAAACTCCTGTCCCCAGCAAACCTACAGAGTAATGTTTTCTCTTTCATTGGAAAACACCATCAGTTTGGGAATTTGAAATGGCTAATTGTTTTTCTATTTGATTCTTGTCATCAAGAAGCTAATTCAATTAATTCCAATCAATTTTTGTAATCAAATTCTTGTAAACTTTCCTTCCTCCTGACATGCTGGTTTTGTCAACTGCAGTTCTCAGTTCCTCGCAGATGGGATTCAACAAGGGACCTCAAGCAGCAGTAGGTCCATGAAGTACTTTACCAAACAGGGTCCTGAAAGACATCAGACCTTTAAATGCCAGTTTGGCCTGCTGAGAGAGTGGTGAATTCACTCCACATCTCATGAGAGGATTCAAATCATCAGTTCGGTGGGAGAATCTTTCTGTTGTAGGGATGAAAAGCTCAGGGGACCTCACTCATGCTCAGTGGTCCTGTAATTAAATGTTACACACTTGATGAGCATTGCATCGCAAGCCTCAAGGCTAATTTACATGTTACCACCAAAATGTCTTATTTTATTTTCCTTGTAAAAATACTACACAGTCATCATTGCATGTCATTGCAAATGGCTTGTATCAATGATGCTTGGGTGACTCTCAAAATTACTAAAAGCTGTACATAATTACTGCTAAAAAGCCCTGTACAGAACCAGTAATGCTTCCTCTCCAGTAGCTATTTTATGACTAAGATGGCTTTCCTGATGTGACCGACAGTGTTAGGATAAACAAGCAGCCTGCCAGCAAATAAGGAATAGCTTTTTGGGGAAACAAAGTAGTTTGATTCAATTATAGTATTACATGTACCATTAAAGTGTGTCGCTTTTCTGAGAGCTGCCCATAATTCAAAACAGGAAGGCAGGGTGGGAGGAAAGAGAGAAGAATTAAAGTAAATAGGAGCTCATTGTAAGAATGGTGAGAGATATGATGTCAATGTAAGATTTACTAGCACATTTAAATGTTTTATGTTGTAAAAGTTGCTTTTAGTGGTTTGGGACACATGACTCGTGTCACTCTTTATTCAAGACAAATGAAAAGAGAAGCTTGTCAAGGCTCTGGGGTCCATTTAGCACATATGCCTTTATCAGTTTTATGTTCTGAGGAGGTTATTCCACAAACAGCATTTCCATACAGGCATATCAGATGGACTTAACTGCCTTTTCTTCTAATTCTCTATTTCTTTAATACTCTTTAACACTGACTTCAAAGCAATGTGAAAGCACTGCAACACCATTTATTGGAATATATTAATAATAATAAATTACAGTTTCATTCACTGAATTCCAGCTCTTAGAAGAATAAACAGCCTTGTGCAGATGCAGAAGAAAGGCAGAGAAATATTAGATGACTTACCCACAGTCTGCAGCAGGTGAGTGAAAGAATTAAACATAGAACCTCTGGCCTTTCTTCCAAATAATCATTCCTGTGTTTGTGCCACAGTAAAAAGATTTTGCATATGTCCTGTCTCAGAAATATGAAAAATATATGCAATATGCAAAGCAGCCAATTGGACTGTCTTTTGGAATATATCATCATTTATGAACGGTGCATCTTGAAACCTAAACAGATTGTGTGCAATTAATTGCAAACTGTCAAAGAGATTCCAGCACTTCACTGCCAATTTGTAAATAAACCCTAGCATGCCAGAGGACTGAGGCAACTGAGGTGAGTTTCTGTGGGTAAAGGGAAGGCAGTGTGCAAATGCAATGCAACACAATTTTTACACTTCAGCCTTTAAGAATTTTGCTGACCCTGGAGGAAAACTGTGTGGTGCAGAGTCATTCAGTGCAGCTAGGTTTCTCTGTAGGTAAATATTTTACATAACCTAAATGAAGAACTCCCAGCTTACTTGGGAAGCAAAAATAATAAAGGACTTATCATGCGCAAAAAGAAAAATGTACTTTTAATGAAAATCTTGCAAAACACACGTGCATTTTTGTACCTTAGAGATGTGCTGAACGATGGTGACGATAATGTGCAAACAAAGCAGATTCCCTTTATGTCCTGATTATGACCCCCAAATGATCTTTGTTATAAATATGCTCATGCTGGTGGCTGGCCAATACCTGACCGGGTTCCTGATCCGCTGCTGTCTCGCTCCCTTTGTATCACTGCTGTTACCATCCTACCTCTCATTGTTCCCCTCACAATATTCAATAAATACAAAATATTTGGTGCCACTGCTCATCTGCTGAGCCAGTCAGTGGCCAGCCCAGGGACTCAGGTTTGGTCTCAGCTTCCAAAGAAAAATGATGATGTCTGTCTTTCTAGGTTTGAACCCCTCTGGTGAACGGCATCACAAGTGTGGTACAGACCTCCAGTAATTGCTGAAACAGCAGTTTGTCACAAGCTGCCTGCAGCACTGATGCTCAATCTGCTGGTGGGTATAGTTAGAGGAAGGAATATGTAAGAAAATAATGGTACTTGTGACAGGCTTAACTTGGATTTCCTGTTTCGGGGGATGAAATGTACATGAGGAGGCAGTGTTGATGAAGAACTAGGAACCCATATTCATTAACTGTTCTTTCCACCCTTGTGCTATTTAATATATATGCAAAAATTACTCCAGTGTAAATAAGAATTTGGCCCAAGTAGCAGTCACAGTTACATGAAGTGCAATTTGTATCTCCTCAGAAGTTCACCTATATCAGCAGTTTCCAAAACAAGTAGATTTAGCCCTTGAGGAAGAGGAGATCTGCCTGCATATCCCAGTCACCCTTCACACTGGTGCCGTGGAGGGGGTCCTTGAGATGTTCAGGAAAAAAAAAAAAAAAATCTCTTCTCCATTCCCCTGAGCCTTGTATCAGGCCCAGAGCTTACTGCAACATACAGGCACTTCCCTGTGCTCTGTGAACCTGAAAAAAAGGAAATACAAAAGTCCTCCTCATGTGAAATAAATCTCTTTATTCCTTTTCTACCCTAATCTTGTAGCACAATTGCCATTCCAGAATTGACACAAAACATTCAAGTACATGGATGGCGAGGTAAATTCAAGGTTGAGAGAAGATGAAAGAACAAATGAACTCTGAGCCTGGTAGGCTTTGGATGGAACTTTATAGGGAATCAGCACACCAAAGGATGTTATTGTGGGGGGAACTACAGGCCCAGCTGACTGCAAAATTAGAAATCTAGAATTGAGAGGACAGAATTCACTACTTAACCACAGGCAAATTAATAGTTACTTTTTGTCTCACAGCTTAATATTTAAACAATGTTGCTCCAATTAATCAATTGAAGACATTTTGTTTTCTGTGAGATATATTCTTTCCTCTCCAAGTTAAGGTGGTTTGCTTCCAGGAATTTAAATTTTTTAACTAGATTGCCCTTGGCTCTAGGGACAGCAGGTTTCCTTTGGAAATGGCACAAACAGTTATGCTCTCCAGCCTGTATTAACTACAACTTTCAAAATCCGCGTGCCGCCATCCCCTATTTTGCTATTTTGTTTGTTGTACTGCTGGGGCGTGCTCGTGTTCCAGCAGAAAAGGCTCTCCAGTGTGCAGCTCTCGGATGTTCCCTCCGGAGCCCCTGTGCCCGCAGCTTTGCCGCTGCCGAGGTCGGAGCAGGGGCACCGCGTCCCCCCGGCCGCTGCCGGAGCGCGGCTCGCCGGGCACACACGGGCTGCGCTCCCAGAGCTGCCCGGAGCCACTCGGCATCGTGCCTGAGCGAGAACCGGGGCTGGGCTCTCCCTCAGAGCCGCAAACAACTCTCTAAACCACCCGGAGTGCTCCGAAGATGGCAATGGGCTATGCTGAAATTTCAGCAAGCTGCAGAGGAGTGTACACTGCACAGAACGACAGCCTCCCTCCCCCTTTCTCAACAAAGCCACTGAGCATCCTGAACGATCCAGCCTGAGCCCCCGACCGTGCTCATTAGAGTTATCTGGATGCACTGTGATGAATGCAGAGATCGCTATCCACGAAAAGCAGAGTTCAGAGAGCAGCACGGCACAGAGTCCGTGTGCTGCCTGACACGTTTACCCCACCACTACCAGGCTGGTGGGTTTCAGACGAAAGTCAGGAGAAATTGCTTGGTACTCAGGGTTTTGCTCCCCTTTCCCCTCTGTGCCACTACAGGAAACATTTTCAACTGAGTATTTGTATCTTTATCTGTAGTTGCCAGTGTCTTTAACAGTTCAACCCCATTCCTCTTACCTCTACCCCTGCAGGTGTTGGTGGAAATTGAGGAGAACTGCACCACCCATGTCTACTGTCTGCAGGACTCTGCAGTGTCCCCAGCTCTGGTGAGGAGCAGTGATGGTGTCCTGGGATGTTCACGTGTGTGTCAGGTAGTGCTTATATGCCACAAAGATTTTGGAGGGTGGAATAGGGAGTAGCTGTTATTTTCTTTAGAATCAGCTTTCCTCCTCTGTCATCCCTTGACATCTGCCCCTCACAACAGGCTTGTGGTGCAATGTACACTTCTCTCCCCTACAAAGACTCTGCTCCTTTTCGAAAAGGCTTCCAGAAGGATACTGACACTCCTGAAATCCCATTCAGTCTGCTTGATTTTTAGCAGCCCTACTCGACTGCCCTGCAAGTACAGAGAGGAAAATTTTCCCTGCTCTCTGGAGTAAGGTCCTCTATTACCACATCACGGAAGAACACAGGCTGCTCGGTAGCTAAGGAAAACTGCTGACTTTAAACCCAAGACAAGGCTCTATCATTTACACTAATGAGCTCACTGGTGGGGACTTTGTAAAATTTTATGATAAAAAGTAGCTGTAGTCAGTGTTTGATGGAATTTACTATTTTACTTTTTTTGCTGAAGATAGACGTAACCACTAATCATTTTCCCATTCAAACGTAAAGAGAAGTAAGCGCAGGAAAAACTGTCCCAATAGAAGTTCAAAGATCTTGTAAGTAATCCATTATTATTACTTTTTTTTTTAACCATGGGTTGGTCTAAATTCTTCTGGGAAAGGCTATAGACACTTTTAACTGGTTGAATAACAAGTAAGTTACTCAGAAGAAGCCCTTAATGAAATAGTAAAATCTCAGGATTTTAATTGTTTGTAACTTATGGTTACAAGTTAAATTCCTAGATCTGATAGTCCTGTCAGTTTGATTTCTGATAGAAGTGTGCCCTGGGATAGTTTCTGAGCCAGGTACCACCTATGTCCAATATGTGCAGTGAATAAGGGGAGGTATCTAACAGCCTCTTGTTGTCGTAGACTGTCAGAGCAGTAAATGACAAGTGTTAAGGAAATCTCCCAGCTACTGTAGGTCACAAAGACCTAAACCATTCTGTTCTGAGCCAGAATAAATGAATCTGACTGGAGAGAGCAACCTGCTATAAAACTAGCAAAACTGGAAGAAAGCAAAGGGGTGAGAGTAAGCAAAGAGGAATAAAGGTGTCTCCAGCTAAAGGACTGGAAAACTAACTCAGATTGGCATCCATGTGAGCTGTGACTGAAATTACACCATGTTTTCGCTCACTCCCTGGTTTGTTGTTTTTTTTAATCCTCTGCTTACTCCCCTACTCCCTTTGAGGTGTTTAAAGCCCACATAATCACTGGTCCAACATCTGGAAAATGTGGCCAGAGACGCAATACAGTGCATGGGCTTCATGGCCTGTGAGCACTCACTGCTGCCTGCAGACAAGAAACAAGTCCTAATGAAATATTCCACGTGGTGGTTGTCCCCCTGAAGCCTTGTTTTCTACCTGGGGCAGCTGTGTTTCTGCAGCTGCCTCAGCAGCCTCATCCTCCAAAGGGTTGTGGATTCGTGGCTTTAGCTGATCTCTGTAACAGCGATTCGGGAAGAGGAGCTGGGGTGTGTGAGAGGCACTAATCCCAGAGCAGCAACAGCCCAAAGGAAACAATGATCACGGACACTTGGCTGTGGGTTAAATGCTGCCAAAAACAAAAAGACAGACAAAAAGGAAGGAAGTATGTAGCAAACAGGAGAAAAGTGTATGGAATGGATGCATGAGGGATAACTGGTTAATGAGGTATTTTCCAAATTCATGAGTCCTGCAAGCACTGGCAATATGACAGACCAACAAAAAGGATCAGTGTGGGAGACTATGAAGTGGCTGAGAAGCTGGTCTTGCATGCAACTGATCAAAATTACTATAACATATTGCATTTTCCATGAAAATATCATCAAATCCATGGCTATTGTGTCTTTGTTTTTGTATGGCTCATCACATGATTTTAATTTCCTGGTACATAAAAGTTTGTCTACAGGTCTTCCTTCCCTCCATCCTGCCATCCTTTGTACCCAATACAGAAGTGCAGTAGTGTTGCTCTTGCTGCTTTTTTCCAGAAAAGCAGCCACTAGAGGGAAAGATGCACACGGAAAATTCCCCTCAGCACCTCTGGGGCTTCCTCTGTAAGTAAAACAAAAAAAATCAGAATTTTACCCAGCATTTGTAAGGTGGTCTGTTTTATCCTTTCAGATAAAGCACATTGAATGAGATTATATTTAGTATTGCAGTTGCACCATACATCATGAAACACAGCCAAAAATAAGGGCCAGGAAAAAAAAATCCATTGGCTAAATTACACAGAGGAGATTGGATTACCTGTTCAAACAGAGCTCTTAATTCTGTGTATAAATAGAATCCACAAATACAAGTGCACTGCAGTAGAAAATAAACCCAGCCAACAGCCCCTAATAACCCTTAATTATCAGGAGTTTCAGTTAACATTTGGACAGCTTTGGTCTTAATTCTTTTAAGTTTGAAGAGGCAGCATGACCGAGGTGGCCCCATTTACAATTACAGAGAGCACACACGCTGTTCCAGCCCATGCTGGCTTTAGCTGAGCATTCTCTGGCAGCTTGGGCTGGGATTTTGCCCTGTTAAAATATAATTACCTATCTGAATGGCAACTAATTTCCAGTTTGAGTTATTCATTTGTAGCAATGCACTTGCTTTGACAGAAGCCTACAACAAGAAAAACAAATCAAGCTCCTGACCTTGGCATCATCGCTCACTTAGGAAATTTTTGTACCTGAAAGAAGATCTGCTGATATTCCATGCAAGCAATAAATGATCTCACGTCATCAGTCAATACAGCAACAGAGATCTGTTGCTGTGCATGCCATCAGTAAATGCAGCTGTAAAACAGACATCTCCAGGTAAGACTGAAACCCAACGTTACTTTAAAAAAAAAGCTTGATAATGCTATACTACACATGGACAATTATGGTTGTATAAACCAGAATATTGAATATTTGCCTCAGGGATGGTGTTCTCAAATACCCTTAGCAGTGAGCTACTATTCTTCCCCATTTCTAAAATTGCCTTATGTAACCTATATGGGAGATCAGAAGTCAAATACTGTATTGCAGGCAGGCAGAAAAATGCAACAGATGAAATTTATTATTAAGTTATCTTAATAAGCTGTGTTGTTCTTCAAAATATAAAAACCCCACTACCTGTGTGGCCCAAGGGTCCTTCAAGATAGATAATTTGACATTAATTTACTGCTGCCATCCCCTCTTTGGTTAAGACTGTGCAACTCTCCCTTTTGACCTTCTGTTTGTAACTACCTGTATCCATCAAAAATTCTGACTCCTGAGACTCAGGTTTGCCACAAATGTGAACTGCGAAAGTTGCATTTTTATTTCAACATTTTATCACAATTTTTTTGAACATTACAAAACACATGAAGGCACGGGGAAAACACTAAGGTTATTTTGTTTGATATTCTCTAGCCAGAAGCGAGATCTGAAAGTAAAAACCAAAACTATTTTTCTGTAGAACGAAGTGCATGATTAAGCACTTAACCAGGAAGCAACCTGGTTTCATTTGATCAAATAAAATTACAGAAGGTTGAGACAGGAATAGAGAGAAATGATCAGCTGGCAGCTGTTGTCAGGCACACGCCTTGGAAAGCACAGGAACGCTCTGGGTGTCCATGCTACTGATGAGTTTTACCCTCAGGGACGTCCTCCTTCTCCTGCAAGCACAAGTGAGCACGAGAGAATTGCCTTGGCCTGGTGGTGTTCTCCCCTGGCCCCCCAACCTGCCTGTGCCATTTTCTGTCTTTTCTCTGCTGAGTACGACCTGCACTGGCAGCAAGTGGCACCGGGCCTTTTTATTCTGCAGTGTGGAGCGTTACAGATAATTTCTGCTGGATGGCACCCCAGCAGTTCAGCTGCTCCTGCTGTGCACTCTCTCAGTGAACTCAGCCTGCTCCTTGAGATACCTTAATTGCTTGCTGTGGAAGCTGAAGGTGACACCATAAGCCAATCACCATAAATACATGCAAACCTCTCCTACAACAGCAAATCAGATGGTTCTAGATAGGGCACAGTATGGATCTGCAAGAGCTGTTTCACTCTAAATCTCATTTTCACACATCTTCAGACTTTGTAAAGAATCCCAGCAGATGCTTGGGAAGACAAGTATCTAAAGTTTATGTGGGCATATATAAATCCCCGAATTGCTTTTTGCTGCTTATACTTCATAAACTAATACAGCAGTGAACAAACTGCATTTTCAGAATTGTGAACAAACTGCATTTCATATAAGTTATCCAGTTATGGACCAGACCTTGCATTTCTCACTCCAGAAGGATTAAATCAAAAGGCAAGTAGTCTGTGAAAAGGTGAATTTATACACAGCGAGCTAAACTCTTGCTAAATTATTATCTCAGAGGAAAAATAAAGGTTTCCAGTAGATTTCTCTATACTTGTTTTCAGAGAAGCTTATGCTTGTCCCCCTTAGAGGCTTTCTTCATGAGTGAAGCTAAAGTTAAATGTGTAATGAGACTGAGTTTTAAGGATGATTTTCCTAAAACAGGATTAAGGCTCACTGACAGTGTAATGGAGGGTGGGTAATGCTGCTGCTGCTTTGTGGCTAAACTGTATTTTGGCTTCTACAGATAAAAGTTCAATACCTATGAGCTTTAAGCTTGCTTCTGTAAGAGGTAAAAAACCAGGTTATTTTGGTCTCTCTATAGTTTTTTTTTTCTGGAACAAAATAAGCAACCCTCTCGTGATCTGAGCAGGATAGTAACCATCCTGAAGCGCTGCTTCAGGGACTTAATGAGGATAATTTAATTATTTTTTTCCCTCTAGATTATTGCCATTATTTTGTGCGGTTTTTTTCTTTAACCTTGGATGAAACATTAGGGGAGTTCTACAAACCAAGAGTCTGCAGTCAATCTGTCGATTGAGGTCAGGGCTGGTTACCACACGGCGGACAATTCTCATATTTTTGCCATATTCACAACAGTTTTTTCTTACAATGAAACACCAAAGAGCTCTGCTTGACAAATATGTCCATTTCAGACTAACATCTACAACATCTATTACAGTTTGTTGTCACCTTGACACCGTTTCCGTTGTATCTCAGTGACAATTGCCCTCTCGTATCTCAATGACATTGACTAACAAGGCAGTTTGTAATTAGATGGGGCAACTTAATTCCTGGCCCTCTGTAAACACCTGGATTTGCAAATCTCCACTCCTGGATGGGGAGCTCTTTGCCACACACCACCAATTATGCCATGTGCTTATACAGCAGTCCCTGCATCCTCCTGCTGAGCATCTCTGCTTTGTTCCCAGTGCGAGGCAGAGACGTTGTCAATACAGGGAGAATCAACACGACTGCCTAGCGCTGCATGTGACATTTAATGAAAATGAAGTCAGGTCTAATTTGCATGGCAGGTGTTCCTTTATTACAGCCAGAGCTGCAGAAGCTGGGTGCTGCAGTGCCAGTGGAATGTGCAAGGCTGAGAGGAGCTGACGACGAGGGTGTCTGGCACAGGAACCTTGGCACCCCCTTGTCTGCCTGCCCACCTCCCGTGTGAGGTAAAGTGACAATTTTGTTCATTTTTCCAGTTCCCCCTGTTCCTGTACTTTCTGGCAACTCCATCCACCATAGCCCACAGAGCAGTCAAGGAGGCTGGGGGTAGAAGGCTCACCCAGTCTCCTGCCAAGGGGTTGCCACACCAAACAACTTCCAGCTCTGGCAGACCCCCCTGGACTCAAACCCACAAGCTACATCTAAAGAGCTCTATCGCATGAGAGAGTTGACTTCTGTCATGCACAAGAAGTGTCTTACAAAAGAAATACATGAATATTTTTTATGAGCCATGCATGTTGAAAGAACATGGGGATTTTTTGAGTCAAGCACTCAAAAAAATTAAAAGGGCAGAGTTGTGCTCCTCCAGTTTCCATTTCGCCAAGTCATTTCACCAAAACTGACAAGAATGCAAAATTCTCATTTTCACTAATTTTTATTTGGTTTAGCCTTATTAGAACCCCTTAGAAATATTAATTTTATTTTAAAGTTTCTGATTTCGGACTCAGTTAAGACTGCCAGCAGTAATAATATATTGTAAGCTCATGTCTTGAAGTAAAACATAACATGCTTTCTAACAGGCTGTGGCTCCACCCACTCAATTTCTACTTCTCAGGAGAATTTTTGTTTCTGTTTTATTATCTCCCTAACTCCTTTCTGACCACTGTCCTTCCCCTGTAATGGTTTTCCCACTACATTGGTTTCCAGACTGCCTCACTGTTGAGCATCTAAAGTAAGTGCTGGGTTTTTGGATCCTCCCTGAGGAGGCTCCTGCTGCCATTGGTTACCGCCACAACCCGTCCCCTCAGAGCCAGCCAGTACCAACCCACGGGCAGACTCTGATACTTCACAGACTCTGTCTGAACAACTTTACAGACACACATTTAACTTAGCAGGGCAGTTATATGAACAGTTTTATTTATGGCAGTTTTCAGAGAGAGAGATCACTGTCCCAGGTAAAAAAACTTATGAATCGCACAATCGGAACAGCACAATAAAATAAAGTAAAGCCTTTACCAAAATTCATAACGATTTTGCACTGGAGCCCAGTTTTGGATGACATTCAGTTTCCCAGAGGAGATGCTACAAACTCCATAAAAGTTTTTATCTCTGAAGTTTAACTTTGTAAACAGATCTGCCAGTTAGAAAATTACTCTGTTCCAGTGGTTTGTTTTTAATCTCTTCATTTACAATCCGGGGTGATGATTCTCTGACAGCACATCCAGAACGAACACTGGTCAGACGTCCACCGAGACAAAGCAATCTTTGTAATTTAGGAAACAACGACGATCCTAAACCCGCGCTGCGGGCGGGACCCATCGCGGGGCAGGGCACGGAGTCCCTGCCTGGCCGGGGACTTTCCCTGTCAGCGGGGTGCTCTGCCGGCCCGGAAAGGCTCTGGGCGCTGTCGGAGTTTCTTGCTCGGGAAGCCTCGCGGTTTGTTCCTCCCGGGGGTGCGAACGAGGCGGCTGAAGAAGACAGCGGAGCCTGGGCACTCCTGAAAGGGAGACCCGCGGCATCCCATCGCTCGGTGCGGTCTCCGGCGGGAGGGGCGCGGGGTCACGGCCGGCGATGCTCTGGCTGTTCGGAGGCGGCGGCAGGCCCCTTCCAGCCTGCCTCGCTCAGCTGCACCGCGGAACGCCGCGGCCCCGCTCCGCCCCGCGGGCCCTCAGCCCAGCTCTGCCCGACGCCCCGGTCCGAGCTGCTCCGCGGGAGTTCTCGAGCCCCGCCCCGCCCGCGCCCCGGCGCTCCTACCTACGCGGTGCGGCGCGGGGCTGCGCGGTGCGGTGTGCGGTGCGGGGTGCGGTGCGGTGCGGGCGGCTGCCGGGCACCTGCTCCCGCGCCCTTACCCGCGCCGCCCCACAAAAGCGGCGGCGGGGGCG
>VZTJ01005188.1:48433-317089 GCA_013397795.1 Orthonyx spaldingii | reverse complement strand
TGGTGGCCCCGTGTCGGTGCTGACGGTGCCCTTCCCTTCCAGGTACTAGTGAATATCGGCAGCAACTTCGACTCGGAGCGGAGCACTTTCATCGCGCCCAGGAAAGGGATTTACAGTTTCAATTTTCACGTGGTGAAAGTGTACAACAGGCAAACCATCCAGGTCAGCCCCGAGCGCCGTCGCCTGGCTCCGCGGGCACCGCGGGAGGGAGCGGACGGGTCGGCGGCCCGACGGGGCCGGGGCCGTGCGGGCGGCGGGGCGGGACGTGCCCCTGAGCCGCCGCGGGAGCGCAGACCTGCGGCGATTCTCCGCTCGAGGGGACGGTGCCCGAGGGGCCGCGGAGCCCCGCCAGGCCTCCGCTGGGCCCCTGTCCGCATGAGCCGTCCCGGGATGGGAGGTGCTCGGCCGCCTGCCGCCCTCTCCTAGCTTGTCCGGGCCGTCGGACTGTTCGGTGCCGCGGAGCGCGGCGGGAACATCCCTGCACAGAGCCCGTAGGAACCGCGGCCCCTGGCGGGCTTCTCACCCACTCTCCTGTGGCAGAAGGTTTCATAGGGACTTGGGGTTCAGGGAGGTGCCTGTGGCATGGAAACGATAATGAATCTGTGCATGTCTGTGCAGCTACCCTGTACCTACCTGCCTTTTCTGTGGGGCTCGATGCATATGCTCCTCTAGGCAGGGTTAACAAATTACCGGCCTGAAGCCAGGTAGCATAACCGAGACAGGGAATCTGACTGTGTAACGATGCACTTTGCAAAGGTGAATGGACAGCCCTGTAGCACCGTTCTGGTGTAAGTGGCTTCACACCTTTAGATTGGGCAGGTAGGGTATTATTAACGAGGGGTGAGCAGTCCCGGGATCATTAAGGGGAGCTTTGCAGAGCTTATTGGCTGTGTTGTGGCATATTGTCTTTGCTGCCTAACAAAGGAAAACTACCCGTTGAATACACTTCAAAGGCCCTGACTCCGGCGGTTGTGGCTCTGCTCCTTGTCTCTGAGGTTTCGCATAAAGCCATCTTTCAATAAGTACAAGCAGACCTCTTTTCATAGCCTGAAAACACAGGCACCCTATTGAAATTCTCCAAAATAGGATCAATGTCCTGCTTTATATGCACCGGGTATTTTGATGTGGTTGTTGGTCTAAAACAGTGGTGAAAGACTTCTTCCTTTGGAGTACATACCTTAGCTGGGTTTAGACTGGTGTTTCTTTTTTATGGGGCTGGAGTTTCAGCTGTCAAAAGAGGCCTTTTCTTAACTAAGCATTTTGCCTGCTAGGCAAGCCCCAGCGGTGTCATTGTCTGACTTTAATTGACAGAGGGCTTTGTTTTATCTTGCTCTTTAGGTGAGTTTGATGCTAAATGGGTGGCCAGTGATTTCTGCCTTTGCAGGGGACCAAGATGTGACCCGAGAAGCTGCTAGCAATGGAGTCCTGATTCAGATGGAGAAAGGAGACAGAGCTTATCTAAAACTGGAGAGAGGAAACTTGATGGGAGGCTGGAAGTATTCAACATTCTCTGGATTTCTAGTGTTCCCGCTTTAAACCACTTCTCATCCAAGAAAAGGGAGAGATCTCTTACAAATTCCCAAATCAGAGCTGTGTTTGAAGAGTCATGGACAGCAGACTTTTTACATTCAAATATTAAAGAAGCTTAATCCTGCTTAGGTTTGTGTACACCTGCTTTGAAGAAGTACTACTTATTTTTGTTGTGTTGCAGCCAACAGGCGGGAGACACTATAATTGATCAAACCCCCATTTATATTCTTCTCTCTCCTCCCACAAAATTAGTTCCCATCTCTGTGTCATTGGTGTAATCTGCCATTGTTCCCCCATGCCTTCTGCCTCACACAAGTAGACTTTAGATATTTTCATTGTCCTTTACAGCATATTTTGTAGTTTTGTTTTTAAAACATGTTAATCTTGACTCTTTCTCTGAGTTTAACTTTTAAAAAAAGAAAAAAAGCAAAGTATTTTTTGAATACATGGATGCCATGATGGAAGGGAAAATGCAGTTCTTGCTGTGTACTGGCTGGCAAAAGGAAAAATTTCTACATGAAGAACTATCCACAGCCAAGGCTGACTAGAGTATTTCAATATTTCTATGTAATTCTGAGTGATTGTGAAATTTAAGGCTGCTAAATGTTTTGATGCTTGTTTTGCTCTTGTACAACGTGGCCCAACTAAATGCCAGGAAGTATACTGAACTTTTACTATTACTCTGTAATATATGTGTGAATATCGAAAATTAATTTTTGCTTTAATTCAATAAAGTTTAAATGGGACTTTTATTTTTCTTAACCAGAAATAAGGTTTCTCAATGCAGGTAGGCGGGGGGAGGAGGCTCGGCGGGGTCCCGGGGCCGCTGCAGCGGGAGCGGCTCGGGGGGTGCAGCCCCCGGCCCCCCCTGCCCACAGATCCCCCGAACGGGCCCCGCGGGCGGTGCCGGCAGCCCGAGCGGACCCGTCGATAGGAGGAAGTTTCACGCCGTCTCTGATATCCACTTATTTATAGCATTTATCTGTATTATATTCTCCAAACCAGATCGCATTTTATACGGCCGCCCGAGACCACCTGACCATGTGCACTTGATGCTGGTACTATTGATTCGCTGGTATTATTTGTTTACCGTCTTTTGAAGATATAAATGCTATAATTTTGCAGTACTCAAAGAGATTACTACTTTTATTAAAAGGTGCGTACCGAGGATTTCGATTGTATCTGAACTTTAACGTGAAATAAATCGGTGAAACGACCACCGGGCTGTGTGCGTGGCGCGGCCGCGGCCGGCGCGGGGCTGCCCCGGAGCGGAGCCGCACGCATCCCGGCCCCCGGGAAGGAGTTTAATTAGCTCCGAGAACGGCGAGGATTAATACGGGCACAATAAGCAACGCTTCTGGCTTTATTCGCAGGTCCTGCCCTGGAAAGAGACCGGCGGGGCGGGCGGGGACGCGCTCGGCGAGGGGCGGCGGCGGGGAGCGGGGTCGGCCGGAGCCGGGGATGGCCGCGGCCCCGGACTCCAAGCGGACCACACCAGCCTGCTGCCAGCTCCTGCTCCTCTGTCACCCTGCGGCGCAGCCCCAAACGCCTTCTGGCCCCGCGGTTGCCGCCTGGCCCAGGCCGTGCTTGGCGCCCCGCAGGCGCGGGGAAGGCGCGGCCCGGCCCCTCCATCCCCGCCTCGGCACCTGCGGCCGCGGGCCAGAGCCGGGCGAGGGAACAACTGGGGATTGTGAAGGAGGAATAATGACGGAAGGCAGCCGGGCTGTGTTCACCTGGAGTTACAAACTGCTCAAGACAACCCACACGTCGCAGTCTCCGGCCGCGTGCTCCTCTCTCAGCGTGAGACTCTTCGTTACTCTGCCCTAAAGCCTCTCACACCGCGCCGCCTCCCTCCCGCCCGCCTGCCAGCCCCGTTCGTGCCCTCCGCACTCGCAGGGCATGGTCAGGGCGAGCGGAGCCGCCCGTGCCTCCCGCGACCGCGGGGAGTGGGCAGTGGGGGAAAAAAAGGGGGAGGAGGGTGGGGAACAAAAATTGCTGGGTTGCAAGAGAAAGGACGGCGGCCCTGCGCCCTCCCGCCTCATCGCGCCGGAGCCAGGCAGCAGCTCCCAGCTGGGCCCGCCGCGGGGGATCCCGGCGATCGCCGCAGGTGCGGGGGCTGATGATGCTGATGCTCGTCTTTTGTTTTTCCCTTTTCCCTCCTCTCCCTGAACGCGAAACAAATAAACCCGCCACCTTCCGCTGAAAGTTTTCCCCTGGTTCTGAGCGTCTCATTAATATTGTGCAGCTGGAAATTACATTACTCCGATCGCAGCAAATCGCTGCTCTGCGGCTGTTACAAAACGCCGCCGTGGCTGCTTGAAACAGCCTGGTGAGCTCCGCGCCCGCGCAGCGAGCCCCCCGCCCCGCTCAGCGATGCCCCCGCAGCGAGCCCCGCACCTCGGGGCCGCCCGGAGGGCCCGGGCTGGGGTGGGAGTTGAGTTACGGCTCCCGGCTGGCGAGGTACAAGCCCTCGCGGCGCTCGGCCGCCCCCCCGGGTCGGGGAGCCCTTGCCGCTGTCCCGGGCGGGGGGCTTGGCCCGGGACCCCGCCCCGGCTCCCCGGAGCGGCGGGCGGGTCCCGCTGCCTCCCCGCCCCAGCCCGGAGCTCCCCGGCCGCGGTGTCCGGGAGCGCGGGGCTGCGGCCCGGGGATTTACTTCTGCAGAGGCGTTGTGTTTAAAACCAGCCCGTTTCTGCCATCCCTGTGCCCTGGCGGGCAGCGGGAGGAAGGCCGTGCGGGTGCCCCCGATCGGGCTGGAGGGCGCGGCCGGGGGGAGCCGTCCTTGCCCAGGCTCCCGGGGCTGGCGCTGCCCCGACGGGGCGAGCAGGGCGCGGGGCGTCCCCCGGCCAGCCGGTCGCACCCAGGCTTGCGGACGTCGCCATCTCGGCGTGTGTCCCGTGCTTTGGCCCCATGTTGATGGCGGGGAAATGTTAAATAAGCGCTCGGTTGCACCCCTCGGAGCCCGTTCTCGTCCCGGAAACCGGGCGGGCAAGGCCGCTTTCCGGCCTGGGCAGCGCCGGGCCCTGGCAGGAGAACGGGCTCCGAGGGGGTGACCGGGCCGAAGGAACTGCACGTAGGTGCCTTTTTAAGCGGCGGGGCGGGACAGGCCCCGGGGCCGGGCTGCGGGCACCGCTGTGCGGGCTGCGCGGAGCCGGAGACAGAGCAGGGAGCGGCTCTGCCCGGCAGCCCCGCCACGGCCGGTGAGCACCGAGGGGCCCTCGGCAGCCCCGCCACGGCCGGTGAGCACCGAGGGGCCCTCGCAGGGAGGCCGCGTCCCCTCAGGGCTCCGACGGCCCCGGCCTCGGCCCCCGCGGCCGTGGCGCTGCTCGGCTGCTCCGGGCCCGGGGCCGCGCTGCCCCAAGAAATGAGCAGCCGCTGCTCCGTACCCTGCTTTAATGTGTTTTCAGCTGATGTATGTGATGTCTGATTGAATTTATTGCTGATTAGCGCTGAGCATGAGTTTACACAACAAGAAATTATGTTTCGTTCAGTTCATTAGCATATCTAGTGTTTGGTTTATGAGCATATCACTAATGGTAATGACCAATGTTGATTGATTTCTAATGTGAATATAATTACACAATGTAGGGGAATTAAAGGGAAAATCCACATCTTTAACTGTTGGGTTTTTAGGGATTGCGTGTGGGGGCGAAGGGGGTGGAAAGGGAGAAACAAACCAACTCTCTTCTGCGCAAACCATGCGAAGGTACAGATTAATGACTCCAGCAGGAGACGGGGAGTCCGGTCCAACAGAAGAGCAAGTCAAACGCGGTTAACTCAGGGAATAGTTAATGCACACTCGACATTGCAAAACATAATTTCCCCTCGTCCGCCCCCCAGGTGCACCTGGAAGCCCAGTAAGTTGGTTCGGAAGCGGCGGTTGCCGAGGAGCCGGCGGAGGCAGGGCTTGGTGCGCGGCCGGGCAGCGGCTCCCTGCAGCCCCGCGGCGGCTGCGCGGCTCCGGGCGCGGAGAGCTGCGCCCTGCCCGGGCCAGCGGGGGCGGCTCGGCAGCTCCGGCAGCGGCAGAGCCGCCCTCGGCAGCGAACGCCTCGCCCGCGTCCTTCCTGCGAGCTGGAGACGGAGAGCGGCGAGTGCCGGAGAGCCCCGGCTGGAGCTGCGCGAAGGCTGCAACAGGTACGGGGAGCGGAGCGGGCTGGCCGCCGCGGGGGGTTGGAGAGGCGGGGGCACGGTGAGAGCACTGTGAAGACTGGGCGTGAGGAAGTTGGAAGCAGCTTGTGCACTCCATCTGGTCTCTGTGTTCCTGAGGGTGACTTCTGAAAGTGTCCTTTCCGCTAAAAAGGGAAGGTGGTCCGGGAGGGGACGGATCGGTGTTTTGCTGGAGGCATCTCCAGTGGGACGTGCAGAGGGAGAGCAGGAAGGCTCTGAGGAAACCCCTGACGTACAGAAACCCTGGGTGGGACACACACACACACGGGTAGAACTGTTTTTGTTTCACCCTCAGACAGGGTCAGTGGGTGAAGCGTGATGTGCATTCTGCCAGCTAAGAGTTGCCAAAAGGCCTCTCTTGTTGCTTGCCCAAAACGAAAAAAGGCCTTCTGGTTTTTTGGAGAGCGAAACAAGCTGTGTGCCTTGCATGGGAGGAGAGGGCTCGGGCAAGGCTGGCAATAACCAGTAATCCCTTTGTCTTGGGGCACTCGCTGAAAGTCCAGTGTGGGCTGGAGGGGGCGATGCCTGCACTGGGTGCACTTCCCCCACCTTCCACTAGCACCTCCTTCCTTCCTGGGATGTATTCCTGGGATGCAGGGCAGTGGGGTTCCTCTGCTCCGATGGTCCAGAGTCAAAAGCACTGCTGATCCCAGTGTAAGCAGCTGTGATAACTTTGAGCCTTTTGCTGGACAAGAGAGGAAGATAAAGCCATTCCCTTTCTGAACATGAGATGTGGTGATGAGCCATGCCCCTTTCGCCAGTAGCACTTAGGTTCTTACAGGATGGGATTCCTAAAATGGAAGAGTTGCTCTGAACTCAGGACATATCTGGGATACTGAAAAGCCCTGTTTGGGAAATTTTTCTTCAGGAGGGAATTGTGGAACTATTGGAGAATGTGTCTAACATTGCATGAGCATGTAGATTTGGAGAATGTACCCAAGGGTCTCCTGCCTCTTGTGCCTAGATCACTAAAAAGATGGGTTCAGACTTAGTCGTGAGTCTTTGTGCAGCACTCTTGGTGTTGGTGACCTTCTAATTGACTGAAATCCTGCTAAGCTATCAGAAGAAAGAAAACCCAAGAAAGAGATGTTGGAAGAGTTTGAGCAAAATGAAGACAAAAGATGTGAATAGTTGTCATTCATATTGGCAATTTGTGTTGCATACAGTATATTTGAAGAAGTATCAGTGTTTCAACTGCAGTTATATTTCCAGGGTTTGTTTTTTTGTCTACACAACACTCGTTCAAGGACTAAAGGTTCACGGGAGGATTCCTGCTTTGTTTGCAGTTAATATTCATCCAGCTTGTAGTGGAAATTCTCACTGCATTGTTGGACTTCATGCTAATGAATTTTAATGTGCTTTCAATGTTTTGGGCTTCAGGGTCATTCAAGTCAGGGCCATCCTCCTTGAGCTGCTTCTATACTGACTGTGTTTTCCAATTTTTCCAGTATTAATAACCCTTTTAAAAACGTAAATATTTATATTTTAGTGGAAATTAGTCCTGAACCATTTCTGTTAATAAACCCCCCATGCCACTAATTGCATGACAGCTGGTTTTGGTGTTGCTGTCACCAAAGCAGGTCAATATTTCTTTCTGTTATGAAATAAAAATACTGAGACTTTAAAAAAAGTTATGAACTTGTCATATTGCTCACTCTACAGTTCCTTCCATCAAAATTTCTTGTATAACTCTTCAGGATGTTGGTCACACTGCCTTATATGTTGACCTGATAAATACCATTTCCACTGAAAGAATGGAGAAGTATTTTGTTCTTGTCCATGCGTGTGGTACTGTTCCTTATTTCATAATGGTCCACGTGACTTGAGATTTCATGGGTCAGTTATCCTTCCTACTTTGATTCTTCCCAAATTTTTCAGCATGCCTTGAATCATGTTTTAAAATTATTGATTGGCATGGATTCATAATTCCCTTTTGAATGCTTTTTGTAATTTCTTTACTTGGTTTTGTGTTTCCCAGCTGACAATAGAGCTGAATTTCCCTACAATTCTGTCTGTTGAGGTGTGGGGAAAGAGAAGCTTCTGATGTCTCTCTTTTTAATCTGGTTTTATTGTTCCTTTGCTGTCTTCGGAGTGATTAATCTCACTACTTTAGTCTTCGAAGAGCCCTTCCAAAGGCTCGATTGTTCACACCACCCAGAGGGTTGCAGCCTCTAGTTTTGAAACGCCTCCTTTGAAATGCCAGGACCAGCTCTATCCCGAAGAGCGAGATGAGGCTCAGCAGCTGCTGTATCCACAGCAGAAATTCTGGTTCCTGTAGCTGTGCACTTTGTCATGTGGCCAACCTCTCGCAGCGCTGTATTGAGCAGAGAGCTTCACGGAGTTTGCTGCAATATTCCCAGCTCCATATTGTGGCTTGGTTAAGCTAATTGAGAGCTCTGCTAGGAATTAGCCACCATTAATATAAATAAACCCACCAGCTTTGCATTTAGCCTGTCGCATACATGAAAAATTGCGCCGCTCTGACCAAACTCAGAATTAATTTTTTTCCCCATACAGAACTAAGATATCACTGTCTTGAAGCACTGGTTTGACATAGCATTTTGACCTGTGGAAGTCATGTTTATTTTTCTAATATACGTAATGAAAAGACTTTATTGGCAAGAAAGGACTTTGAAACAAATACATTGAGAGAAAAACCAGCTTTTCTCTATAGCAGGAAGAGGAGGATCTTTCTTTTTTAAAGTAGAGATGCCAGGGTTCAGTTTTGAAGATATGGTTTAAATTCCAGTGGGTCGTTAAATGAGTTTTTTCTGCTGACATAAATTTGCATAGCTGTGTTGCAGTGCAGATTCTTGCAACTTATTCTGCCCGTGGGATATTATGGCAGAATTCAGGCAACTGCTGTTACAGAAATACATCCCAGTCCCATTTCCTGAATTGTTGTGAGCAGTAGATACACTTGCATGAGACAAGGATTATTTAGATGACCAAAACTTTTGAAAAACCAGATTTATATTTCTTATCACATTTCATTTTAATTTCCTCATGGAGCCTTACATAACACAACTGAGTTCTTTTGGCCATACTTTCAAGATCATGTAAATCTTCTGGATAACTGTTGAGACATTTTATAGTTTCGGTGGCAAGCACACAGTGAAAGGATGCTGTTGTCCAAAAAAATGTTGTCCAAAGATGCCTAGGATAGGTTGGTTTGGGTTTTTTTGTAATAATTGGAATGTCACAGGGTCAAAGTGGTCCAGTGTTATCTGGTGATTGTCATGTAAATTTCTATCAGTGTAGGGTTTTAGGTGCATAACGTGTTTTAGTCCCATGGGAAGTTTTCCTATTGAAAGTATTTATATTTTTTGAAGATGAAGAAAAATAATAAAATCCATTTAAAAGCATTGAAACTTAACATACCAAGTAAATTATTTATTTAAATAATATCTGCTCCTGTTTTCTCTTGAAACTGTAGATGGTTTTGTGATGAAACCACCTCTCCTCTGTTTAGGAGCAGTCTTTCAGATGGTACTGAAGATTTGAATACTTGTCCTGTGTGGGAAAGGAAACAGCTGAACTGTTCTGGAGTTGTTTTAAGACAAAATGAGTGAAGAGCTCTTGAAAAATGTGGAGAACACAATATCAAGGAAAACCACAATTTTTGTTTCTGACAGTTTTGTGTCTTTGTGGCTGAGATGGTCACACTGTAAGGTAGTGTTGGCTCCTGAAACCAGGCAAGCTGGAACTGGAGCTCTCTAGTCAGTACCCACAGGTTTGGTCATGACTGCTTTATGGCCAGAACATGGTAATGCAGCCAAATCCCTTTGGTTATGCTTCAGCAGCTGGGAAGATGAGTCCTGTATAATCAGAAAGCAACTGCAGAATGGTAATTTTGGTTTAATATTTTTAACATTCCCTTACAGTATTGTGCTTTGAGCAAAGCTGAAGGTGTTGCAATCACAACATTGGGGTGTTGCCTCTCAATTGATATAATTAGGAGCTGCTCTGGTCAGTGCTGTTAATGTCAGCATGTTCCAAAGAAGGCAGGGCTGTTCATTCAGGCTTCTTGTGTATTCTCTCAATATGAAGCTGTGTGAATATATTTTATATTTTCCAAGTGTATCTGTCGCATCCTGCCTTAATGGTGACAGCACATCACATCACATCACCCTGTGTCTCTGTCTCACTGTACCTACACAAGTGTCTAATGAATGCTTCTGCTCAAAGGCTGTTGTACACTGTTCAGAGCTCCTGTCTGACTCAGACGCTTTTCACTCGGCCCTTTACCTCTGCAGTTTATGGAAATTTCCCTCCTGTTACACTGTGGCCAGGTTGCTCTAACCCTGTCTGTTCCCAGGGGCAGAGGGGGGTTGTGAGACACTTTTACAGCTGTACAGCAAGGAGACATTTTTGCAAGCTTGAAGCAAAGGGACTGTTACAGGGCAGGAAGCACTGAGCACTTCTGGGCAAGCAAGGTAAGCCCAGGCCACACCTGACCACGTGCAGCAGAGTTTTAAACCCTTTGCCACAGCAGTTTATGTCCACAGCATCAGTAGTGTGCTATAGAAGTGCAGTCCTTTATCTCTTGAGACATTTTTTGTATATTCCTTCTGTCGCAGTTGCTCATTTGCTGAGTTTCCCCCATGAGTTGTGCAGCTTTTCAGTTTTAACTGGTTTAGTAATCTTTCTTCTCAAAAGGCCCAACACTTCAGCCTTGCCAATGAGGAGGAGAGCCTCTTGGCTGTGCTAACTCAGTTTGTGCCTGCCTCTTTGTGTATCGACTTCCTGTCATCGCTGAGATTAACTTAAAATAATTCTTGCCTTTAGTAGCCCTTCCAGTTTTCTACACTACCTTTATAGGTTGTTCGTGCTGTGCTTTTCCTTTTCTAACCTAATTTTTTTTTCTTGTTTAGAAGAACCCTGTTGATATACAGTATTAGGATCTCTGCTGGAAACCAGTAATAGGTTAATTCTTGCTGAAGTATTGGCTCCCCACATCTCTGATTGGCTCCTCAGGAAAGGATGGAGATAGATACTGATATCTGTAGTTACTCTGTTGAGAAGCCTACCATTTTGCAAAACACTTAAGAATGTGCTTGATGTCACAAGTGTGTTCCTGGAGTTGAAAGCAACAAGGTGCTTCATGTTTTTTAAGTTAAAGCACTTAAGCATAAGCTTCCCAGCTCTGTATGCCTTCAGCTAGATCGCAGAAGTACAAGAGTTGTTTTATATTTAAACCAGCAGATAAAAGTGGCCTTTTGAAAAGTGGAACATTCCTTTAGACGGAATCACAGGCAACAGTCAGCTGCTTTTAGGGAGGATGGCAAAAGATAGATGTGGAGGCTTGTTCTGTGTTTACACATAAGCCCGAGTGAGCAAGTTTGTTTCTTTGACTAATAAGTTGTTTTTCTAAATATTATTGAACATACTGCTACATTGCAAAGGGCAGTAGCAAACACGATGGAAAGCGTTGCTCTATAGTGTAAAGTTATACAAGAGTTGAGGTTTGCTTTCTGTGTTTTGCTAAGGAGATAAATTTTCCTGGTGACTTTGGCTGGTGTGGCTCACTTTATTATCCATCCTGGATGGGGCTATGACTCTTCCCTCTCCCAGTTGTGCATGGCAGAGGAGCCTGAATTATCCTATTGGTAGCTCATTAAATAAGTATCCATCCAGGCTCATGACTGAGCATGAAGTTTCGCCTTGTTCAGAGTTAAATGTTACAAGGGAATAAAATTCTTCTCACTAAATGATAGTGAAAACACAGTAGGAGGTATTTTGTTCAGGGAATACAAGCTATTGTCCTACCCTTGTCCAGAAGGCTACATACATCAAGCAGAAGATGTCTTCCTTACATTCCAGCTAAATCAATGTTATTTCTTCCAGAATACTGCTGCTTCCGTTTCTAGAGATAAAAAAACATAGCTCACTGTCAGGAGATAATTCCTTCTCTTGGGCTTTCTGTCCTTGACCAGAAGAAGTTTTTATTTTTCTTAGACAAGGAAGCCTTTCTTTATCCCTGGAAGATTAAATTGTCTTGCTGGTAGATCTGCCTTACTGAAGAAATGGAGGAGGAAAAGCAGATAGGGAAGAAATAGAAAAGAAAATAATTTCAAGGTATCTTTATAGTGTCCTATTGTTAGGATGTCAATTACTACCATATATCACCTACACAGCAAACTTGTCATAGCTTGGGGTATCTTTCTCTCTTTTTTTTTTTCCTTTTCTTTCCACCTAGAAAACGTATCAGTTATCCATAGGAAATCTTTTTTATTGCTGGACTCATCTTTAAAGTATAGCTGTGATGCTCAAAGGGATTTACTTTTTTAACATCCTATGCAGAAGGATGAATGTTAAAAGATCATCGTTTTTTAAAAATATAGTCGTGCATTCCATGGGAATAATTGAAGAAAATAATGCCCTTTTCAGCTTTTTGAGTTGGCACAGCTCTTGTTTTAAGTGCTGATGCCTCACACCACAGAGTGGGGGCTCTGATTTAACTGTAACACTCCTTTAGATGAGTGCAGAGTGCTTTAGTTACTGTAAACATGGGTTTTCCAAAATAGTGTTTAGGAGTAGAAAGAAGCTTAAGGAACTGAGAAAACCCCCAATTGCTTCTGTAATGGACAAAAAGGGAGCCAGCCCAGCTGCACCTGGTGATCCTGAGCAGTGGCTGGGGCGTGGTGGCTGTTCCAGGTGTTCTCAGTGCTGACAGACCCTGCCCTGGTGCAGCTCTCCGCCGTGGGCTTTGCCTCCACAGCAGTCAGACACCCAGAGCAGCAGGAAGGAAGGGAAGCATTTATTCACAAAATACATCAACCTGCAGACTTTAGACACAGATCTTCCCTCTTCTCTGTGCTGTGGGAACAGGAATTGACTTGTGTTCCTTGGAGCCCAGATTTTCATCCCACCCTTGGAAGGAGGGGCAGGTCCCTCACTCCACCCTGGCAGTGCTGGAGGGGCCCTCTGAGGGCAGCTCCTGCCCTGAATGCTTCGCTTCCAAGCTTCAGCATTGACTGTGGCCAGGAAAAGTTTGTCAGGAGGGCTCCCAGTTCTCCCTGGGTACAGAAGACAGAGGGAGGATAATGAATGGAGCTAAAAGGTGAGAGGTGTCTGCTAGTTCAGCTCTCCCTTGGTCAAGTTCTCCCTCCTTGATCTACCTGTTCTTGTGTAGAGTCAGTCCTCTATTGCCTTTCAATTAGAGCTCCATCCTACTTTTCTCTCCCTTCCAGTTTGTGGATTTTAATCCTCTCTCAAGTCTGTTTCACTTGAATTTCTTCTTTGCTTTCATGACTCAGGACTTTTTTCCCTTGTTTCCTTCATGCTATGTCATTTCTTGTGGTTGGAACAGTGTCCTCCTTTTCTGAAAGGAAACATCAGTCCAGCAGGAGGATTAAAGGAGATTTTAAAATAAATTCATAGAGAGTCTCAACCCCTCTCAGAAACTGGAAGAAGATGGTAGCAAGTTTCAATTCTAGCGAGCTTTATTTCTGTGTAGTGTAATATAATTCATAAAGTTGTCAATGTCTGTAAAAGCATAAAGAAAATGCAGCAGTAGGAGTCACAAAATACATAAATCAAAAGCCCTGTAAAAGATATAAAATTAAACTTCAAAATACTGTAGAATAGGAGAAAGGGCCAGAACCCCAAACAGCAGGCTATTTTGGGAAAAAACAGCTTTGGAAAGATCTAAAATAAAGCCAAAACATGGAAGCAGCTCCCCCAAACCAGCAAGAGAAGCCCATCTAGGCCAGTTTTAGTGAATAGCATAAGAGCTGGAGAGGAAGGAAGGTTAAGCAATTTTTGTTTATGTTGTGTGTAGAAAGAAGAAATAATCACAAACTTTCCTCTGGGTAAAGGGGATCAGAGAAGCACTGACAATAGAATTTGATTGTATTGCTCAGACAGTGTTTCAAAATACACAAATAATCTCTCAGCTTTCTCCTCAAACTTGCTCTCTGTCTTTAAATAACCAAAAAACCACAAAACCACCACAAAATATAAATCTCAAAAATGAGCCATCAAAATGACAGATTCTTTTTTAAACTCACTCTTAGAGGTTAGATCACAAATTCTCTTCTGCTATAATGAACATGATTAAAACCATAAGTATTTCCTTCTATACCACCTTGAAAAGTAAACAATTCAAGGCAGAACTATAATTATAAAATGTTCAATGCTCTACTCTCAGTTAACACTGCATTTCGTACCAGCTACGGCTGCTATTACCAGGATAAAGATTTGTACAACCTCTGTCCAATTTCCCACAAATGGAACTTTTTCTGCCACCAATGTGGGCCTACAAGTTGTGGTCCTGGTGCCTTGAAGGCTTATGACCTTTGCTTGAGAGAAAAGCAGAACTGAATGAGATTTTGATAGGAGAAGATCAGTAAAATAATGATAAATTGCATCAAGAGACACACCACGTTTAGTTTCTTTGTCATGAGTATGATTAGTATTATTTTGCCCCAAAGACTATTTTCAGGTTATAGGAATCTGCCTGACTTCTAACTTACATAGCAACTTTATTTATTTATGTATTTATGTATTCATGGAGGCAAGTGATGACTTGCATCTGTACTGGTGTGTAGAAATCTCTGTTTCATTGCATATTTCAGCTGTTACCTTTAGTGTTCTGCCTTGGGCCTGTGCAGCATTATGGACTGGCACATTGGAAACAAGAAATGCTTCTTCCAGTTGCACAGCTAAACAAGTGATGAAATGGGTGAATCTTTCCGTTGCTCTTTCCCTGTTCCCAGTCAGCTGAATTGTTTTGACTCCAGGACAGATTTGATTCGGGAAGCGACCAAGAAATCTCAGACAAAACAATGATTTTTAATTTAATGGATGTGTCAGGTTGCTCCCAGGATCAGAGTTGTTACTTCTGCTTGGGCCCACATTTTTCTTTTGCTGGCAGAATGTTAGGTGTGTGAGGCTAGTGCATATTAGTAATACTAGGGCATTCAAGACTTCTTTCCTTATCAAATAAGCAAATTCAAGGTTTGCCTTTTCAGACCTCAGATGTTTAATTTTGCTGGTGTGTTTCCACAATGCCATCTTAGTAAGCTGATTGCTTTGGTTTGATTAGAGTCAGTTCTAAATGTTGTTCTGCACAAACAGGGAAATTGAAGGTATCCCAGGCTAGAGAAGTAAAGACCAAGATGTGTGACCATTCCCTGTAAGCCCTGGGTGTGTCAGATCTGTGTGTTCAGCTCCAAAGACGCCTGAAGGGATGCTCAGCTCTCACGTGATACCACTCACTAATAGGAACTGCCCTTGCAGAATTCTGCTAACATAAGGTGCATATTGCATAAGAATAAAACCAGCTCAGCTTTATTGTGTGACTTGCATGCCTGGTAATGAACAGAAGGAAGGCACACACCTTCATGAACAGAGAAATTTAATATAGTCTCTTCCTGGAGCTGCACCGGTGGGACTGAAAGTTTATTTCAGCATTCCAAGGGCAATAAAAATCTAAATTTAAACTCAAAATGTACTCAAAAGAGTACCCAGAGGCTAGATACTGTTCAAACTTTGTTTAGGTCATAACTGCTTATGTAAAGTTAGTTTATACCAGCTGGTTAGGCTCTGTGTCTTTGGGCAGTATCTCTGTTGCGAGGAAAGGCACAGCAAGTGGAGGGGATGCATCCCAAAGTGCAGCTCTGCTTTACTCCTGCATCTAATTCAGCTCTCTGCTGCTTAGTGCAGAGCTGTGTGAAGAGATTTGTAGCTCTTGCCCTTCATTGTGCAGACACCTGTAAACCCATTCTGATCCACTCCCATCGCTGGACACCGCAGATATTGGGGGTTTAAGGTAAATGCAAGAGGGGGAGGTGCAGGAGATGCCAGGTGAAGGTTTGCTGTAGCAGGTAAATGCCTGTTACCTGCAAACACAGACTGGGAAGACTGAGTATGAGCAGCAACCAGGTCCTGGCCAGTGGGGCCTCAGCTCAGAGTTTCACTGGTCCACTGCATGCTGTGAAATGTGTCAGTCTGACATAGCACAACTGAATGGTTCAAGTTTTCTTGGAGCAGATGTTTATGGGAGTGGCCATGGGATGTGAAAAGTGCTGTCTCTCTGACTTCTGTGAGAGAAAACTGCATCTTTTCAAGCATTTGAAATACAGTTTCTGGGTGTTCCTCTGGGTAATAATCAGTTACCAGCCATGTTTATTTATTTTCAGTTTGTTCATTCTTTGAAATAGTTCTGCTATGGGAAGCATGCCCAATATTTAAGATATTTGATATCACAACAAAGATTGAAGAAGGCTAATTTACATAAAAATAAAACTTATTATTCAGCAAAGGTCAAAAAAAGTCTCAATATGTTGGAAGACTAATATGCATAAGATGTAATCTCCAAAACTGACAGTCTCTAAAACTACAGAGAAGTACACAAAAAACCCAGTTGAAGAGAAATCCTTGCCTTTTATAAACAACAACATATATTTGCAAATCATCTAATATGTGTCTCTTGATAAAGGTTTCAACTTCTTTTTGTTTCTTCTGCATCTTGCCAGTCCCTCTTTCCACCAGCCCCTGTTTTAGGGACCCTCTGTCCATTTTACCTGCCTTCCCAGATGTACTTAGACCTCCTTTCATCTTTTGGTATCTGTTTCACCATGACTACTGCATTATTCTAATTTCCTACACTTTTTGCCTTCACTGGCATTCAGCCATTAGCATTGCTAATTTTTTTTCCAGTCTCATAATAGTGTTTTGTTACAGTTATAGGGTCCTTTGTGCACTGAAATTCCCACTAGTCAGTTTTCTTTTGGTGAGTAGACACTCAGGATTTCCTGGGATGTCTGTTGTTGTCCAGGTTTCCAACTCTCAGAGCCACAGCCGACTCAACTTTCCTGAAAACACCACATAATTTATTTTCCTTCACTATCCTACTTCACACATGCTACGTTTGTCGTTTCCTTGTTGGTTTTATTAAAGCATTTTTATAAGATTGTCTTCACCAAAATGGCTTTCCAGCCATGAGCAAATGTTAGCTATTCCTAAAATGTACACATTCATGTTTCTACAGTGCTTGCCACCATGATATTAAAAGATAAATACTTTAAACTGTGAATGTGTTACAGCCTTTTGTTGCAGGCTTGGATTGTGTTCAGATTGGACAAATATCTAGGTGTTTCTCATTCATCCCAACTTTATTTAGGCATTTATGAGAAAAAGAAGAGATTTTTATTTCCCTTAGTTTCTTTTACATGTGTTATTTTTGCTCCAATCTTAATAGTCTGAGAACTCGGGAGAGTACAGATTTTGAAAGCAGATGAAACATCAGTTATAGACTTACAGGCTTCTCCAGGACAGAGCTGTTTCCTCTAACTCACTGAAGACATTGCTTCAGGGAGCAAAAAATATATTTGTTCTCCATGGCACTTCATTATTTGGCTTCCTTGAAAGACCCAGTTAAGGAGCTGGTTCCTTCTGACAGCAATAGCAGTTGCTGCAATCCAGATGAAGAATCTGACTGTGGTTCTAGGATGTGTGACACAAACATTAGCACAGATAGCACTGCTGTTATATGGTAATTAACTTCACTCATTTGCATGCTATACAGATAATTTAAGGCTGTTGGTGTCATACTCAAATACTCATTTATTTTTAGCTGCATGGTTTGCAAGTATTAGCAGGAAATTCAAATTTTTTGGTTTCTTCATAATTATTGTGTAGCCTTTATATTGTGTGTTCTCCATAATCTCACTGATTTATTTTTACTCATAGGACCAACAGTGGCAGCTCCCCATCCTTTTAGATTTGTTACACAAGAGTGAATACAAACAAGAGAATTTTACATGTGCCCAAGAAGGGCACAGATTGGCAAAGGCCTGGGTAAATGTCCTACCAGCCACATGCACATTTTACCAAGACTTCATAGCAGCTTTTGGTTTTATGTGAACATGGTGCAGTGTGTGGTGCTACCTACACAGTCCCCAGGAGATGTATAAGAGAAGATGCAGTTACTACTTACCATTAAAAATTGCAGAACTCCTAGAAAAAGAAATAAATTCAGCTTTAGTATCTTTCCCCTTCTCTTAAGTAATATTCTAGTAATTAAATTTTAATATGTAAGTTCTTTGTAGGTCATTAGTGGTGTAACACTGCATATATGTGCCTGCTTCAGAAAACAATTCAGTCCATAATCTCATAATGTTGATTCTACCTGGCAGTTTTATTTGAACTTAATTTCTTTTCCGCCTAATGCTGTTACCCCAGGAGTTATGAGACAGGCATCAACTGCAGCACCAGGGGAAGGACAGGTATTGGCAATAGCATAAAAGCAAAAGGGGAGGAAAAAGAATAGCTATTGTAGCATTTATCAGTATTCTATTAATAGTCTGCTCAGACACAACTGTGGAATAAAACAGACATTCATAGTGCAAGTTCTTGCAAAGGTTGAAGCTATTCATCTGCATGGTTACAAGGCAGAAGTCTAAAGCTTCCAGGTATAGCTGTTTCATTGTATTGTTATAATCAGAAGAAACTGCTTAAAAGAGCCATTGCCTTAGGTGTAAGTACTCTACCCCATTCCTTTTGGAATGAATGCAGATACAGACAGCTGTCCTTTCTAGACTGCTTTTTAAAATAGCATCTTTACAGTTAAAAACAAAACTATAGCCAAGTATTCCAAGCAGGGATCAGGGCCAGGAGTCTTTTAGTTAGGGCTCAGTTGATCCTCCACTAAAGTGGATGGAAAGCTCCTTGCTGTTTTCCTTGGTTTTTTACTGTTTTGGTGAAGAAGAATGTATTCGCTGTGTGTGACCAGGTAGAGATAAGCTCCACAAGAGTTTATGTTCTTTTTTACTGTAGAAGAGACTGGAGCAACGGGATGGGAGAGGCACCCAGAGACAGCTGCCAAGTCTGTGAGTTCGGAAACCCTCAGGACCTGCTGCTCTGGGAATGTCTGTAACATCCATGGGGACCTTTGTCATTCTGGTTCTGGATGCCAGCTGTGCTCTTACCCGTGCTCTCTTTCAGTGCCCCTATGGAATGTACACGTTTTGGGCTGAACCAGAACTGCCTGTTTGGGTCGTGGGCTGGTTTCAGACCCTGTAACTCTGCTATCCTGAGACACCTGCGTGAGGAGCTCGGGAACTCTCCAGTAGAGACACCTGACTCGGCCTCTGCAGGTGTCTCATTCTCTCTCCTTGATATTACAGAGATTTTAGGGCAGCTGCTTTCTTAATTAGGCACCTCATCAAGTGTGGTCTGTTAGGGGAATGACATTGGGCTTTGTTGCACAGAGATTTCTAAGGGCAAACTTGTGAAGGCAAAGTCAGGGGGAATAAAACTAAAGAAAACCAACCAAACAAACCACACTTAAAAGCAAAAACCACACAAAAAAACTGGGTCAGGAACTTGTTGGCTGAGCCTTAGCCAACCCCTGACCTATAGCTACTTTTCTAGTGGAGGCATTACACTTACAAACTGACACAAAATGAGCATTTTCGTTCAAGTTGATACCCTCAGATTTTGTCCAAGGTCTTATTATAAAGAGCTCACTTCCTCCTTTGTTACAATGTAATTATTAAGCAAGGAGAAACAATTGCAGTGAACAGTGCAAGTTGTCAGAGATGGCATTTCAAAAGATCCAAAATACCCCTCAAAACTGATGGCAGGTACCCAACAGTTTCCTCAAGAAAAATGGGGAAATAATTAGAGTCCTTTTCATGTACTTATATATTTCATTTTTGTGTAAGTGAACTCAGTCAGTCTGGTTTGCTTCAAGCTTTAAGATGTGTAGAGGATTAAAAATTACTCCCTGCTCCGAACACTTTGAATTTCAAAAAGAGCTGTTATGTTAAAATTCTTATTTAAAACTTGGTTGAGAAAATGCATAGCATATTTTACTTATTTAGAAAAGCAGTGTTTTCCTACACCTGTTTAAATTGAATTAGTTCTTTTGAGAAATCCTGGATTCTGAAGTTAAAACTCCTGTTTGATTTTCAGTTGAAGTATTTTATTGTTGCAGCTGTAGAACAGAGGTAGTTAACCAGGATCCTTTATAAAACCTCTTTAGTCAAAATATTAGGACACGTGCCATGTTCAAGATTCTTGGCAGAGAAAGGAAGGAAAAAATAAGTAATACTACGTCAGTATTCCCATGTGTAAGATTTAGGCATTATTATTCTATGTGTTTTACATCATGTGCTCTTCTGTAGCCAGTTGTGTATGTTGAGATTTTTCAAGCTGAGTGAGAACATTTAAAGAAAGTACTGCTTTCAGGTGGAATGGTTTTCCATTCTTAACAGTTATGAGTGATAATGGGATTGTATTTCTGAGGACAAGCTGCATTTGGCAACTCTGTAATCATTACACTAATGTCTCCTCATTTTTGTTGTTCTCACTAGCCAGCCCTTGAAGGGAAATATTTTGTGTGCACGTTTCTGTTGTCTGCCTTGTGTCAGAAAATGCATGTAAAATGCTACCCAGTCTGACACCTACTTTGTCTCCAGTGTTTTCCTTGTGTAAATGACTTCCCATCTGCATGGAAATGGGAAAAATGTCTTCTGTTTCAAACAAAACTTTCAGCTTTCTGGAGGTTGTTCTTGAAGTCAGTGGGAGGGAATCTAATTGTACTTGTTTTATGTGAGATGAACCAGCTTGAGAAAGTCTGAGAGATGAACTTAGCTCTCCTTTATTTTGGTGGAAGTTTCTGGCCAGCAAAATGTATTGATGAAATGAAATTAATGCCTCCACCCCCCGAATCACGTAAGAGAGGTTTTGCAATGCATTTGTTTTCATCCAGTTTTATGAACATTGAGATTTCCAGTATCTCAAAGTTCTATGAGGAAGCTTTGGTCTCTTTGGTAGCTGAAAGGAGACACTTCATTCATAATTACACTCTTGGAATTATGAATGAAAAACTTAAAATTTAACATTAAAAAAGTGAAGCACAAACCCAGTTACAAGACAGTAAGCTCTGTTGAATGCACTTTTGTATTGCAATATTTTAGAAAAATTGCTCACTAAAGGTTTTTTTAACACAGAAGCATAAGAAGATAATTCCTTTTTTTTGACATGCTTTACCTTTGCAAAGTTCCTGGGCTGTTGACAGGTACAACAAGACATGTGCTACACTTACATGCTATTAGTGCAGCAGACTTTGAAAAATGTCTAATACATTGGCATATCTGACAATTTAGGGTATTAGTTAACAGTAAGGCTCTGTAAATAGAGTGGATTTCAGCTCCAACTGCTGACTTGAGCATTCAGTCAACATCTGCAGTACGGGGCTGAACAACAAATAATGTCATTTTATGGTATAGAGATGGAAGTTGGCGTTGTACAGTGTGCATGGTTCAGCCTTAGAGCAATGGTAATTGCAATGTACTGAAGTTTTGCATTGTAATAAAAGTAGAGAGCATTAGTGGATACCATTTATGTCATCAGTATTTAGTGGCTGTGTGTTGCAGCTTTTTTAGTGCTCATAAAACTGTCTCTGCTTGCAGATATGTGACAGCACTGATATAAATTTAAATGTTTAGAAATCCATAAGACATAAAATATAGATAGTAAATAGGGACATAACATTATAGACAGAACCTTAATAATTTGGCACACAAATGTTTATATATTTGCATGTCTAGTGCAGAAATTAGCATAATGGTGCTCACATTTATTCTACAGATGAACTTGATTAAACAAAGAATAACAAGTGAATTAAAACTGAGGCACATCATGCAGAAGCAGCAGCGAATACATTCAGGCCCCCAAAAGGGAATGTGTGATGTTGGAAGGTACATCCTCTACATACATCTGGTGGGATATTGATTTTTCTCTTTATAGACTTTTTACTAGTTACAACACCTGTTCCACTAACTAGTATCACAGTTGTTCTTAAGAAGTGATTATGTTAATTAAACAATTAAAAAGATTATAAGATTGTTAGGGAACCCTAAGGTAGAGATTGGCTGGCACTAATTTAACAGTCGTGGGGCCAGCCAGCACAGGGAAGGTCGTACGGTGTCTAGCCCAAAAGAGCAATATCTTGTCAGAAAATTGGAAGCTGGTGTGAGGGCAGGGAAGGAGCTGGCTGAGGAAAGGCTTCTTCAGAGGATGGGGTGGGAAGGAGTCCAGGAATATAGCACAGGAGAATTCCTAAATTCCAAGTGTCATACATGAGACAAGTGTGCAAGTCACAGTTTGGGCTCCCCAAGACATGATTTTTGTTGAAGAAATTTGGAAGCTTGATTTCCATGCAGCAGATCTCTGGGAAAGCTGTCTTCTTCCTTTGTTTTAAGAAATGTCACTTGGATTCTGCTGGCAGTCACTGTAGCATCTTTAAGAGGTTCCCACCAGAGTTGATTTTTCCTTGGGAAGTTCTCACCATGGCTGATTTTCCTTTAAGAGACTTCTCTTTGTGCTTTACTGACCCTGGTTTCTGTGTCAGTGACGGATTTGAAGCAAGAGATTCTGAGACTTGTTTTCTGCACACTCCATCCCCATTGTCCTCAGCTCTGACCTTTACATCCTGGAAACACCCTGGAGGTTTGTCACAGAGCCCTCAGGGGATTTGGAAATCAAATTATACAGCACTAAGGGAGAACACAGAAAACTATAAAAACACTTCAGTCATTAGGAATGAAGTGACAGCAAGCAGTGTTAGAGTATGAATCCTTCCAATTAATTTTCCTTTCAGAGAACTTTTCGTAACATTTTTAATTCTAAGTTTGTATGAATTCTTTGGCAACATTAGTTGTGTCTTTCAAAAGAAAAGAAAACCTTTGATAAACCTTCTGAATCTCTTGACTAAACAATGATAGCGCCGTGATTTCTTTGAATCCTTATAGTTGGGAAAGGTGATAGTGGGAATGTACAGTTGCAAAAAGCTTGTGGCTTACATTAATAGTTGTTAAGGTTATAAAATGAGATGCTTTTCAGAAGCTCAAGTAATGAGCAGAAGCAAAACATGAGCTTTCTGTACAGTGAATATAAATAATTCTTTCTGTGGCTCCTAGTATTTCTTACAATCTAATTATGGAAAGTGTTAAACTGAAAATCATTTTGCTCCTTTTAAAAACATATTTTTGCCTGTTTATCCGTTCAAAACAGGCCAAAATGTAAATCTGTAAAATGCTTTCGATCTTCAAAGCAGCTATTTATATTCATCTAAATTCTGAAATCTTTTTGAAACTTTCATTTTTATTTCTGATTGTGGGATTCAGTGTCACTTCTTAGCACATTGAATGCTGATGGCTTTGAACATACAGTATGGCACAAAGTGATAACTTGTGCCCACTTCCCTGCTGAGAGGCAATTCTAAAGGAAAAGTGATTTTTATGCCAGAGTTTTGGCTGATTTTAGAATTAGGGGAAATATTAAAGAGCATTACCCAATATTTTAATTCCTCTATGCACCACTAAATTGTTTGTTACCTTATTTATCCAAATAACAGCAAAAGCTGCTTTCTGAAACTATTCTTCACTTAGAATTGTACTAAACCCACTAAGTCATAATCCAGGTGACAGATAAGTTTTGCAGTAAAGAGTGTTATTCTTGACTGGGTCCGTGCACACTTACCAAAAGTGTCTGTAAAGGGAGAAGAATTCTAGAATAATGTAAGAGAAATGGGCTCCCTAAAATCTTTTGTGTCATAAGGCAAAAGACTGTTTGGATTTCTGGCAAAACCTGGGTGAACCAGAAAAAATGCCATACTTCAAAGTATTTCTATGGGATAGTTGGAGTAACTGTAGTTGCCATAAAACCTGATACTAAACCTGAGCGTAGCACATTCCCATAAGCAGGACAAGTTGATGCAATGTTTTGAATTGGAAATGAATGTTGAATTGGTGGTACTCGAAAGTACCAGTAGCACTCTGCAAAGTATATTTTCTTGATAAAGTGTTTTCCTGTATTTTCTGACATCTGTTTTTTAAGTTCATGCTTGTTCTGAGGGCTGGGTGATACCTGGTCTCTAGGTGCTCTCTTGTACTTCTGTCTTGCAGGTAGCCAGTATCATCCCAGCTTCTTACAGGGCTTTCAGCCTTATTAGATTACCCAAATTACCACAGGTCACAGCTGAGATGCATTAGAGGAATTTAATAGGAAAGCTCATCCAATATAGGCTCTGCTGTTCTCACTGCTTCTTATTGCTTT
This sequence comes from Orthonyx spaldingii, assembly GCA_013397795.1. Lineage (NCBI taxonomy): Eukaryota > Metazoa > Chordata > Aves > Passeriformes > Orthonychidae > Orthonyx > Orthonyx spaldingii. Next base: position 293,323 of record VZTJ01005188.1, on the reverse strand, counting down.
CATAAGAAGCGAGGGAGATTATGGAAAGACATATTTATAAAATATCCAGTGCAGTGCAGCTACACTCCAGGTTGATGCCAAATTAGGTGCTGAACCTGAAAGAATTCGGGCATCTGCTGCAGTGCAGATCACAGGTCACTGGGTGACCTCACACATGTAGGTTGGCTTCCTCCTGCTTTGTTTAATCCATCTACAAAATTGAGGAAAACAAAGACCTCCATGGAGAAACGGGTGTGCATCTGGGCACAACTGTCCTGGGTAAACAAATTACAAAGAAGGCAGAGGCTCAGCTGAAGGGATAATAAAGAGGAAATAGAAGTCTCTTTTTCTCCTGCACACATTTGTTGTTACCTTACTGGTGTGCTGTGTTTACATTTATTGGGCGTGTTTGGTCTCCCTGGACTTCCAGCAGAACGGATCTGGGGTCATCATCTTTCCCTGCAGTTCAGTGCATGAGAAGCACTCTGTGGTTGGGTTTATTGGAGGGAACATAGGCACAGGCTTTAGTGACTTGTGAATGAATCAATAAAGCATGTTCCTGTAGGTTTCTGAATTGTCTCTTTCATTAAGGGTGGAATTGGACAGCAGAAGATCGATTTCTGTGGCAAATCAGAGGGGTTTTATCAGGCCTTTGTTTAAACTGTGGGTTTTTGAAGTCAAAAAGCTTCACCAAAAATATTCTACAGGATTTAAACTGCAAAATGGATCGTAAATAGTTTAAATGTCCTTTTTCAGAAGTCATTTTTGAACTTAGAATTACATGAGACCTGATCTTTAGCAATGCCCAGGGTTGACTAAATGAGTGGAAACCTGCTAAGCTCCCACAGCTGAGGATCATGGCTTACAGAATACTGGATATGGTGTTGGTTAGAAGATATTTGGAAGAGGAAACATTCACAAAGAAATGTTACTGCTAAGGTTATAACTGAGCATTGTGTTGCATACAGCAGCTCTTGACAATTGAGTGTGCCGTGTGATTGTTATACAGGTATGGAACAGTGGTAAGTTTTATCAGAGAGCTGTTAAAATCTGCTTATTTTTGCAGCATCACCATGTGGCTGTGAACTTCTGAAGACACTTACCTTTACAGATGTGGTTTGTCTGAAAATTCTTTTCCTGCATGGCACATGCAGGCTTACTTGAGTGTGGTAGTGCACCTTGCCGGTGTTGTTTTAGGTCAGTATAACTTGCTTGTAGATATCACAGTGTTCATCTTGGAGCCAGGGCTTTTAGCACACACATGTGCCTTGCTAGCAGCCTGAGTCAGTGTTTGTTTCATGGACAGACAAGGGCAGTGCTGCATATGCATTTCCTAATTTTTTGATAGGCTCATCAAGCCAAAATTGGTATTTCCAAATCTTTAGGGAGATGGAGAAACATGGATGAGCCACAGTGCTGAGTCTAGACAAAAATTAGCTGGGTCTAAATCAAGAGCAGCATCAACAGTAACACTTAGAAGCACAGAGCTTTATTAAGAACTGATAATTTGCCAGCCATTACTTTCCACATAGACAATGTTATAAGATGTTGGTTATCATTAAGTTGCTATGTATTCCAAAACAAGTTTAAACCAAATAATTTATTACAAGCTGTGTCATCACCTGTTACATAGACTTAGCTTTAACTTGCACGTGCATACCTGCAGAAGATAACAGTGTTTTCTAGTAATTCTCTTGAGAGGCAGTTACATTAATTTTCTAATAATTGCTGGGTAAGAATTACGTTACCTACATGTAGAGGGTGTATGAATTATTCATTGTTTGGTGCAAACCTGAATCTTGGTTCTGCCCAGTTGTTCCCTCGCTGGGGACTTGTGTACACATCCTCCCTAGCTGATTGTAGAAGCAGGTTTATACCTGAAGGATGCCCATAAATGCTATACATAAAGAATTAACATGTTGCTGCTCTGGTGCAGTGATACATGCTGGTGATACAGGGCCCTAGTGGGGGTTTCTAGTTCAATTTTCTGATACACAATCATAACTTGTGGTACTGCTTTTGCATTGTTGTGTCACAAACACAACATGGGTGCACTCTGCAGGATCTAGGAGTCTGGGTAAGATAACCAAAATCTCTAGTAGTTTTTCAGAGCTTAATGAGAGGTGCAGTTTTTCCTTTCTCTCAGTATTTTCAGGTGTAAATCTGTCCCTTTTCCATGCTGTGTCAATTTTTGCAGGCTGCCTGATCATCCAGGAGTCAGAGGCAGTGAACTGAAGGTATGTGCTTTCTGTCCAGAACAGAGCATTCCTTGGTTGGGATGAACATCAGCAGATGTTTCTGAGGAGTTTTCCAGGCAGGGTTTTAATACTGTCTTTGATGTCCAGAGGAGATCACAGCTTCAGCCACGCAGGTTTCTCTGAAGCCATTATTAAGGTAATAGCCATAATTAAGGGTTGTCACACTGCAGAGTAGGAAAGGAGTAAGACACTGATCGTTACTCATTGTCATGTTTACAGAAGGGGTTGTACAGCTCCCACTGGAGACAAAGCTGTCACTCTGGGGGACTATTTTTGTGCTCACTAAAGATGAATTAGTGTACCTTATTTATCTTGATTTTTACAGGCTCCGTTGCAAAGCACATCCAGAAATGGAAGACTTTATTCTTTGTTACTCGTGAGAAAGATCTGTCCAAGTCAGTGAGTAGTTTGATTGAATGAGAGCAGTGAAACTAGTCCATGGTGGAAGATTTCTAAAAAGAGAGGTGAGTGGCATTTTTTTTCAAAATTTAACTGTGGTTCCATGGCAGAAAATATGAAATCCCGTAAGTGGGCTGCCCAAAAATTAGAACCATCCCTCAGAGGTGTAGGAAGGTGCTCTCTGTGTTAAACTAGTCATCATTTCCCTATGAGTGTCCCAAAATGAGTTTATTTGGGTCTGCTCAGGAAGAACAGAGGAAATAACCTCGATTCCGAACTTTGATGAATCCTTTATGGTAAAAAGACTTGCCAAGGATGGAACATAAGCATGCAATGGCTTGCATGAATTGCCCATACCTTTGATGAATCCAGCTCATTCAGGTTGTGGTGTTCCAGCACCCCAGAACCAAAACATGGGCTGCCAAAGCCCTGCACGGAGGGAAGGACAAGTCAGTGAGTGGGAGTGACAGCCTGACAAGTTCAGCTGAGAAGAAGTGGGGTAATGAATGTGTGGGATAACAAATGCTAGTGTAAGCCACTGAGACGATGGATTTTTCATTTCCAGATTGACACTGGAAGTATTTCAGTAGGATGTGTTTTACTCAAACAGGAGTTGTGGGGATTGATATAGAAGTAAATGAGTCAAAATCTCATCTAGGAGATCAGACCAGAATGTCTGATGACCCCTTTAGATCTTAATAAATTTTAAATGTTAAACTGGAACCTCTCTGTGTTAGGGTTTGAATAGCACTTGGTGGACTTCTCAATATTCCAAGTGGCATTGAGGTTTCAATGGGATTGTAGCTTTGCATGAGCCCATGCTGCATGCCTGAGGACACTTGGCCTTACAATCCTTGCTTGTGTATTGCAGATAGCCAGAGAACAGTTAAAAAAGACAAATGTGTTGTGAATGAGAAGGAAAGGACAATGAATATTAAAAATATCAGTCTATCATAGAAGGATAATACTGTCTTTAGGCTTCAGTTCCACAGATGGGTATTCAAAGCCCTCATGTAAATCCTACTGAAGTGAGGGGCTGAGGCAGTTCCACTGCCTTCCGTGGGATCATTTTGAAGAACAGGGTTAAGTGATTCTTAGTGAACTGGGACAGAGAAGCAAACTACTGACAACATGGTTATCTTTTCATCTAGGGCTCTTCTTCAGTCCCTGATAAAATGTGAACCATGAAGACAAGTACACAGTAAGAAGAAATAAAAAAATCCAGAATGAAAATTTTGACTCTTGAGGCTTAATAGAGGAAGGGGAAAACATATAAGCCTAGGAAGAGCACATGGAACTAGTCCCCAATTAGTGATATTCATCACTAATTAGGGATGACAATCACTGTGGAGCCATAGGGTGGAATAGGAATAGGGTCTTTACTGAAATTCCCCAGGCCAAAAAATTGCCACTTCTGTCTGCAGAGAAGTATTTGCCAAAGCTTGTTTTTCTGGTTGATATTTTGTTAAAACAGAACACCTGACCAGCAGTGTTGAACTATGCTATTTTAATGTTCATAGGTAGATGTTTAAGTCAATTAAAAATTATTTATTTTGATTTTTCTGTATAGAAAAATAATTTCAGTTTAAGAGGTCATGTTAAAGTGAAAAATTAAGCATTTACCCAAGCTGAAATGCTTTTGTCATTTCATTTTGTGGAAACATGGAGTCCCTTAGGCATTTACAGTGTTTGGAAATGACTGTCTTACATGGAACTCTGGGTTACTTCTCAGCTCAGGTTCACAGGTTGGTATGGGTCATAATTATCACAGGAATTAGTTGAAGACCATAGCAATTAAATATTTTTATGGCTTATTATCATGTTCTAAATACTAAATGGTTCTGTCAAATAGTCTCAGATTTGATAGCTGACCCACAGACACTGCACTGCCTTTGCTTACATACTTAAGCTACTGGTATTTCTAAGAAGCTATATCTTATTAATTCATTATTATTTTATTGATGTTCAATTGATGCCTGATTAAATATAAATTAGACACTTGGTAATAATAATGTAACAGGATGAGGCAGGTGAGATTCCCCCAGGATAGTTTGTAATGAAGCCTCAAATTTTTAATAATCCTAAACTCATAAATAAATTATTACAGGCGAAACAAACGCAAAAATACTGAAATAAGCTATAAAAATGTTAAGTGCTGGTGAAGAGACACATAATCTGCTGGGAGATGTGTGTGATAACCTACGTTTGGCACTAAGTCACGTCGGTCACAATCATCGCTCCCCTCTCCTTCCCATCATTTCATATTTAGGTGTGTATCCACCCCTCCTATCCTATTGTTATGCTGCACCATCCTGTTCCCAGACAGTTTGCTTTGCCTGGGAACAGTGTTAATTTAATGCACTCAGGTGACCCCAGAGGCACTGGAATGACACGGCAGCAGCAGTCCAGAGTGCTGCAGTGCTTCCTGCTGATCGCAGCGCGGCCGCGCAGAGCGGGCGCTGCTCTGGACAGTTGTCTGTGAACTCTTCAGGGAAAAGTCAGGGGAGCTGTCTCTTTGACCACACTGTCAGTGCTGAGAAGGACACATCCTCTCACTTAGCTATGTCTTTCATCTTTTCCTTGGGAGACAGATTTCCCAGTTGCTCCTCTGTTTTTCTTGAGGAGTTAGCAAGGAGACCATAAGTCTCCCTTAGGTAAGAAAAGAAAGAAAGGAGAGTTTACCCTTATGTAAGGAAAGAAGGACGTAGGCAAGGAGAGGATTCTGATACTGTATTTTCTGGATTTTTTGGGGTTTTTGGATCCCCACCATCCTGCAAAGATTTTAAGAGATCTGAAACCCCCCCATTTCTTCAGTAAAAACAGCACCATTTTCCCAACCTTGAAAGACAGAGTTGGATCCCAGGGCAATATTCAGTATTTGTATTTTATACTCACCATAATGGGAATTGCAAAAACTCAGAATTTTGTAAAAGCTGCCTGTAATTTGAAGAGTTAAGTCATGCAGCAGGTTAGTAAATGTAAAGAAGCTTAGTGCCTAAAATTAATTCAGCCATATTTCCATCAGTGGAAGTAAGAGATAAACGAAAGTCTGAAAATCTGGCCCTGTGACCATAGTCACTGGTTTAGACTTTCACCTAAAAGTATATTCCAGGAATTAGATGGTTATTGAAAGTCAAAGGGTTGCAAACTAGAAATTTGGCTCAATGCAAGGTGCATAAAAAGACAAGTATGCTGCTTTTCTGATGTGAGAGACCTTGGTTGCTAGGAGGAAAGCATTCAAGTGTTTGCTTATGTTTTGCTGGGGTGTTAACAGTGTGGGATAAACAGATAACACCACACCTCTTAAATAACATTTTCTTAAATAGTGAAACTATTCCCTAATGAAGAAATTGCAGTAATCACATTTCCCTAAAAATGGGGAGTTATGGTATCTATGTAATTAAAGTGCTGTATTTTTCCAAACACAAATCTGCTGGCAAATACATTTTTGTATATGTGTGCAATTGGAGATTTTGAAATCAACTTGTTGTTGAAACACAGAAAATTGTTGCCTCTCCATAACAGGGTGAGGAGAGAGGAGTCACATGTGTGATTTGCAGCATCCATAGCAAAATGATGTCCTTTTTGGTAGTTATGGTTATTCCTGTGCATCTGCCAGGAGGCCCAAGGGGTATGGAAAACAGATCCAGCTTAAATCATTCTTCACTTTTTCCATGATGTGCCAGGCCAGCATGGTGTGGTGGAACTGTTTGCCAGTTCCTGTCCATGCACTTGCTGACACTTCTCTGGGGAACCACATTAAGCAGTACCTTGGGTCACCAGATGTCTGTGCCTCCTCCTCCGTGTGCCAGCGCAGACTGGGCTTGGAAGAAGGTCCTGCCCTGCTCTTGATGTTGTTTGCACACTGCCCAGATTTCTTGTGACTCCTGTCAGTGTGACAAAAAGCCCTTCCCAGGCTCTGCTTGCTGTCTTGGAAGTAGGAGTGCTATTAGAGATGAATAAATGCTTTGCAAGATCCCTGCCACTTTCTCATGTAGGAATTAGAGAAGTCTCAAGGCTAGGTTCACTCTTGGGGCTCCTCTTTTTGCCATTTTCTTGTCCTGCAAGAAAATAAGATACAAATTACTTCAAACACAGTACCTTCTGCTTCAACTTTGATGCAAAGGTCTTACAATGGAGAGAATTTATCTGTCTGTATAAGAACTGAAAGATTAAATAGGCATTAAGCAGGCATTTAAGCTGTTTGGAGCCCTACATGCCTCTGCTGTGTGTACATAAAGCTCAGCTCAGGGAATGTAGCAAACATTCTGCAGCCTCCAGAGATAGCTACAAATTTGTTGTTCTGTATTTGCCCTTGTCTCCCTTTAAAAGGCTCCTGTTGTTGCACAGCTTTATTCAAAGTTACCTCTGGTGAGGCAGGGTAGAGGATAACATTCATAGTAATTGGTAATCAAAAGGAAAGAGGAACAAAGGAAAAGGCCAATAATGCAAGGCAATCATTAAGTGCCAAATATAATTTGTCAAAGGTGTTCCTTCTAAATTGGATGGAGGCAGCATTTTTTCAGATCAATACTGCCTCAGTGACTCCAGTGCAGGTCTGGTAGCTTTTGGGTAGCAAATAGGAAGAATTGTGGTATGTGCTATGTGTAAACATGAAGACCAAAGTACCTGGTGGATTAATAGACCTTGACTGTGGTCAGATATCTCTGTAAAACTGGGACTGGCAGTATGCAAGGGTTGAAGCTGGCACAAATCACACACATGCCTGATTAGCCATGAGCCAGCCCTGTAGATCAGCACAGCCAGAAGTTCAGAGCTCCACAGCAAACTGAGCTCAGCAGTAAATATTATCAAGGAGTACATGCCCTGGTTCTTGGTTATCTTAATGGGAAAATATGTATCGAATTCATTTGGAGTTTGAGCTGCCTGTCAGAGGAAGTGCATTAAGTATTTAACCCAGCTGTTGCCCATCTTCATCCACACATCTTGCCCAGCCTGACACATTTAATTACCAATATAAGGCGTTCTTGCTGCGACTTAATACGATATTATATTCTTACTCAAGGTTACTATGGGTCAAATACTGTGTTTTATTTCAAAATACATGGTGGGAATAGAGAAAGCAGGTCTCATACAACAGAGGGGCAACCTCATAACAGGAAATGGCATTTCAACTGAATTTTCAGAGGGGGAATGACATTCTGGGCATTTCCTAGGCCAGAACATCCTGGTGGCCTGCTGACAGAAGCAAGCAGCTCATTGTTCCTTAGCTGGTGCTCATTAGCCCTCATGGTGCAATAGGAGTCCCTGGCTCTGAGAGCAGAATTCTACATCTGTGCAGACAAAGCCCTCGTAGTCTAAGCACACCATAGAAACTTGTCCTGAGTCCCAAGAAACAGTGTTTGCACTGGAACTCAGGCTCCCTAACTCATAGCCAGCACAGCTTACCCTTGAGACCAGAGCCAGTGTGCCACTGTGGTATCCCCTGGGAGGAAGGAGTCATCCATGTGTGTGCATAGCTACAAACCCCTGCATCTGGCAGCCTCACACCTCCCTGAAGACAGCTCTGCAGCAGGAAGGAGCATCACAGCTGCATGTTTCATCAGGAGAATATGCTAATTTTTGCTGCAACAACTGTATATAACCTGACAATTATTCTCTCCAGTCTCTTGGGTTCACTTTATCTGTGGTTGTGTTTAGAATCCCCAAACGATTATGCAATGGGTAGAAGATACCTGATAGTATAACAGGCCCTTTCTATTTTGTCTAAAGCTATATTAATATAATTTCTTAGGTGTCATCATGTCTTTCTCGACGTCAATCCATTGTGAATCATGCAGACACAGCAGTGAAAGAACAGAACCTGCTGCAGCCTGTGAGCAACAAGAAATTTCAGCTGGATGACTACATAAGGGCTTTGCACGACCGCCAGTAATTTTTTACATTCAGAGTTAAATAGAGCAATAAGATGGAATTTAAGCTTTAGTGCAATGGATTGCAGCTCTTCAGTCAATCAAATTATAGTTCAATCAGTTCATTTTAATCACTTCTCTGGAGAGAAGTAAAGCCCTATGTTGAAGAATATGCAGCAATTTTATTGATGGAAAGTTTAATTGTTTCATTTTTCCTTACCGTCTGTAACACACTAGACTTTTAATCAGTGGGAACTGAAGTTATAATGAAGTAAAGTCCACTTTCCACAGTTCACAACTAGCTGAAAATAATTGGGTTGAGACTCCCATCCAGACAGTGTAATGCCTCTGGCATTTTCCTGAAAACTACACTTAATTGCTTTGCTGATGTTGTTAAGTGGTCCTAAGGGGGATGAAGTAGTAAAGCTGCTCACATATGCAGGGAAACAATACACAAAAAATGTCTTACAAGGTCCTTAAAGGAGGACCAACTAGTGACTAGAAGACAATATATTGCACTTTCCCCCCCTTTTCTATACCAGAGAGAACACACAGGAGAGGCTGATAAAATAAACTGGAATTTCTATAAACACTAACAGTATTTTTATTTAAGGGCAGCAAGCTTGGGACCAAAAGTGCAGAAAACATCAAGGCAGAGCTCTTGCAATCAAACCTGCAATTTAAGGCTAGCCCAAGTTGCTTGGCATTTTTATGCTGAACACTGGTGAGCTGCTGCCTGTCTTCAGCACCTTGGCCTGAGGAACAGATGTACCCTTGTCCCCAGGGAGGGAGGACAGCTTGCTCTCCGTGCTCTAAAGTGACAGGACGTGAGCCAGCCATGAGCTGAAAGCCTTGTCCAGGCATCAGTGGGACCAGCACATGTACCCTGTTGGGCTCTAAATGTAGCCAGAGAAGGAATAACACCTTGGCGTTTCTCCTTATTTAGTGCATCCTTGGGAAACTCTCCACGGTAAAAATGGTGAATTAACTGATAGACTCAAGGATATTTTGCTGAAGAAATACATTAGCTATTTAATGGAGAAAAATATTTATTTAGGGTACTGCCCACTGAAATCAGTGTTGGAGCTGGAGGTGTTTTGGGGAGAAGAAAACTACAGAGCTAATTTAGCTTTTTTAAATAAGTGGGGATTTTTTGTTGGTTTTTTGTCCTGGTTTATTTAGATATTTGGGCACAGTAAAGTCTCTTTCAACAGCCTGACCTTCCTCAGCTGCTATTTGTGTAAACTTCAGTATGACCTTTGCTTATTCTGTTCTTGCTTTTACAGGCTCTGAGCTGAACAACTACCCCCTGACGACTTTCTAGAAAGGAACATAGGCAAAACTGAGCCATGGAGTTCTACAGCTGAAGTCTTAAAAGTTCCCTTAACCCTACATCTGACCCCAGGTGCCTTCGAGAGTCTCTGAGTTGGTACCTGAAATTTTGGCCAACATAACTCTTCCAGCATCTGAAATGATGCTTTTTCCACTGAAACAGGCTGAAGTCTAGACAGGACTCAAACTGCTTGACATGTAGCCCCATGTTAGCCTGGCCATTCCCCATAATATTAATAAGCTTTAACACTTACTTCTCCTGTGGTGAAATAGTAACCTCCCATGTGCTGGAACTGCCAACCGTATGCCAAGGAGATCGGCCATCAGTGCACTTTCTCACCGTGTCCAGTTCACTCTGCGTGCCTGTCTCTGGGAGAACAGCTCAGCAGCACCAGTGCTTGGGCTCTGCTCTTCCTGGGGTCCTGTTTGGAGATGAGTAACGTGGTGTGGAATGGTTTTAGCAATACACCAAATGAGGACTCTGTTGTGACAGCTGATGGCAGATGGTGCTTGGGTTTTGTACTCTCAGAGGTGCTGAGAGACTGGAGGAGCTAGGGCAAATCTACACTGCAGGGGGCAAATAACCAACCTGATGTGGCTGGCTGAAATCTGCCACTGTGTTGTCTGGCTGGTTTAGAGGGTACCCTGCCCTGCCCCTCCTTTTGGGGACAGGGTCACTGTCCCACAAGGAGGAGTTCTTCCTGGAGATGTAATGCAGTCCTACAGCTGCCAGCTGGCCCTTATTGCCAAGCAGAGCTGCTTGCTGGGACTCACAAGCTTTAAAGTCTTACCCTGGGTCTCAGTGGAAACAAGGGGGGGAATGATTTGCCACACATTCCCCTGATTTGACATACTGCATGGTTACAGCATGGTGTGTCCTTGACAAGAAATCCAAAATACATGTTGCTGTGCAGGCACAAATCTGACTGTTCCTGATAAACTGTTCATGTGGAAAGATACAATTTGCATGGTTGTCATCAAAGCCAGTGTATGTATTCATTTGTGGAACCATGTCAGACACCATATGTCACTAATATGCCTTTGATATGTTGGTGTCTGAACCATTTTTTTAACTGCTGAATGGCATATGTTTAAATGTAAACATCTGTTCTGTGTCTCTACTGTCTGTATTCTTTATTTCTGTATTTTCTTTTGACTGAAAGTTTGATTTAAACCTAGAAAAAGTTTGGGATTCAACATATTTTTTAAAAAGCACAGTTTTTGTAGTATTTTAGCATGTGGCCAATGTATATCTTCTCACAGATGAGAAGGCCATTTAAAAGAGAATTTTTCCCCTTTCAGTAATCAGAAAAAACTCAGTTCCCAGGCAAAGTAAAAATTAGATTTGACTACAAGTTTGTTAAATGAAAAAATTATTGTTTTAGTGTTGGGCAGGTTCTGCAATGCATGGATTTGCTGAAAAGAAGTCCTTGTAAGAGCCATATGTTACACCATGATGACAGTAAATTGGTTCTACCCAGAAACTTTTCTGATTCAGTTAAAGAACTTGCTGTGTAATAAATGACTTAATAAAGGAATGAAATAATACACCATGTTTGTTAGGCTATTCATTATACATGGGTGAAACTCAAAACCAGTGTCACAACAAAGGGACTCAAAAGCAGTTATTGCAACTCATCAATCAACTGAGCCACGGCAGCACCCTTCAGGATGCTACAGCCAGCCTGAAAGGCACGGTCTGGGCAAAAGCAGGGAGTGATACTTTACAATTATAGCAAAACAAGAAGAGACTTTACGAGCCAGCTGGGGGATACCTGGAGAGTCCAGACACGAGTGTCAAACGCTCAGGTACAGGAGGGGCTTCTGAAACATTGCCAAGTGAGCAGCTGTGTTGGGCTCCCCAGCGTGGTGCAGGAAGAGCCCCGTGAAGGAGCAGCCGTGGTGGCACATCGCGAGTCTGCGGAGCTGCAAGTGCCCAACCAGTGAACCCCCCAGCCGAGCTCTGCGAGTGCCCCACGGCTACAGCATTCTGCCTTTCAGTAAGAACTCACCCAGTTCAGCAACAAACAACCAATGCCAGCTCGTGGTGGACGTGGGCAGCCTGGGCTTCATATCCTGTTTGTATGGTTTGGCTCAGGCCTTTAACAGACGAACACGAAAGTCAAATCTGTCTAAATCCAAAAGCTTCATGTCACTGTCAGAGAGTCATAGCATTTCACAGCCACAGCTTCAAGCAAACCAGATCAAAACAACCCGTGAGCAGCTGGGTGCAGCTGGCCACCAGCTAGTTCATAAAAAATGCCCCGAGTAGCCCAGAGCGCACCTGCGGCCACGGCAGAGGCGCTGCCCGGGCTGCGGGGCCGGCCGGCGCGGGGGGCCGCGGAATCACTCAGTGCCATCTTGTGGCATTTCAGGATATTAAAGCGGCCCTGAGCTGCAGTGACGGCAAATGTCCTTGGAACCCACCACAATTCCAAAAATTGCGATGGTACCGCACGCGGAGCCCGCGCAGCTCCGTGTGCGTGGCCACAGCAGCCGCGGCTGTGCATGGAGCGGCTCAGCACCTGAATGATTAATGAGGCAAACGCCTACCAATTACGGCTCTTTGGAGGGCCACAGATTAATGCATGTAATTAGGAATCCCGGGAACAGATGGAGAGTTTTGCAACATCTAAAGCCTGCTCCTTATTAGCCGTGCCCGGCGCTGGGCCGGGGTTTGCCCCTCACAGCATCTCCTGGGGCAGAGCCGCGCGGGGCAGGGGCTGCCCCACGGGACACCCACCGGGGCTGGGTGTGGGCACCTGCAGCTCCCGGGGCAAGGCTGAGTCGTGCTGAAAGCCACGGCAGCCCCAGCATCATCCCCCCCAACCAGGGACCCTGCCAGCAGCACGAGTTTGATGCTCAGAGGTGGCTGCTGCTGCTGCTGCATCACTTGCAGCATCAAACCTTCCCTTCAGATCCCGAGTGCTCGTTCCTGGCACCAGCCTGAGCCTGGGACACAGCAGTGGTTGCTATTACTCACTCAATTTAAAAAAAAAAAAATTCCTAACACCTATCCTACTCTCCCTGCCCACCCAAATAGGTGGAAAGGGCCTATAAGCCTTCATGTTATCATTTTATACATATACTAACCATATAAAATGAGAAAATGCATAATATAACTTGATACACATATAATATTTACCTACTCAATAAAGCAATTTATATCCTATAAACACAGAACACAGCCAGTGGATAAAGTATTAATGTGAGTAATGGAAGAATACATATAAAAAGACAAATATATAAAATATGCATATAAATATATAGCATATAGAACTCAAAATTATATAAATACAAATAATCAAATTGTAATAAATTTGTAAGTAATAATATATAATTTCCTATACATTGTGTGTATATATAGAAATAAAAAATGTGCTGTTTCCTAATAATGACTGCTGCAATACCAGAAGGGGACACATACTGTTCTTAGCAGTGTAACATTTATTGTATAAAAAGGAAGGAAATAATAGCAACTTGAACAAGATTAAAAACAGCTCAGAGGCCCGTTCAGTCAGCTGGTGTGGCCAATGGGTGCACCAGGGGGACGTCCCTTCCTTACTGCATCAAAGGGTGCTGAGGGAAGGGGGGCAGACCCTGTGTCCCTGCAGGTAACACAGTGGCTCAGTAACAAACACACACCTTTAATTCTTCCTTGTCTCATTGCCCACTCTGACACTGTTCAAGCATCCCTCATATTCACCCAAACGGCTTTTTGGGAGTGGGTATGGTGTAGTTACAAAGTTACAGTAATTTCTGCTTTCTACCTTCTCCACTTCCATCAAGTATTCAGAGATTTTTAATTTTTTTTTTCTGTGACCCCAGATTTAATTTTTTTAAGGAAAACACCATGTCAATTTTATCATATCTTCTGAAAAGAAAATCACCTTCACACTATACATGTTTCATTCAAGGACTTGACCCCTGATATTCATTTAGTATAATTTTAGTAAATAGTGGGTTTTTCTCAGCGTACAGCTCTGCTGGGAAGTTCTTTGGTACAGTTGCCAAGTACAATTGTAGTGGGTTTGCTTTAGGGTTTATTGCAGGGCACTGAATCCTGGTTATAATCTCTTTTTTGAAGACAGTAGAAATGCTCTGACTACAGACAGACAAAAATTTTAGCACTTAACAAGGAGTCAATTAATAGTAAATTGAAAACTGATTTTTTTCCATATTAATTTGATCACAAAGACAAAGAAGCACTGTATGATAATTTCACGGTCCTGAGCTGTCACTATGGTTTGTTACACATATGACTAATGAGTTCACTCCAACCTGAACAAGGCACTTATTTTCCAAACTAGGAACATTATTAAACACAAAGTAATCTTCCAAATAGTTTGAAGCCAATATGATAATTACAACATAATTGATTGCAATTGCTTGTTTTCCTAAGATGAAAGCAAATAATATTTCTCCCAAGTGTCTCTAATCTTCAAAACTTTGTATAGACTGCTGTTGGCTGAACTATCACTGTAAATCTATAACTCAGACAACTGTTTCCTCTCTGTCATGTTGGAAATTAAATATGCCTTTTGACTATGATTTATTTTTCTCACTTATTTCCTGTCCCAGTAGCAAGCATTGAGTTTTATTTTCTGATGGGCCAGATTTTTTTCTAGCTTTGCATATAAAAATTCCCAATAAGCCATCTCAGAGGGGATGATATCAGCCTGAATTCCCACTACTTTCCTCTGGCCGAGGAATGTTAAAGCATTATTTGGTTGCTCATCAGAGGGTCTGATGTAGCTGCAGTGTGACTGGGAAGGGACTTTCTTCTGATGTAGCCATAAAATACCCCCAACCTCCTCACCATGTAACTGGGGAATTATGCACCCTGCAACAATCTCTGAAGGAACAGAAGCAGAAAATACTGCAGCTGCCACTGAGAGGTAAAATTTGAATCCAGTTCAAGATTTGAATATCAGAGGTATGAGAACACTGCCTTTTCATTTTGAAAAATGTAACATAGATGAGGGCTCACATTTTGAGAGTTTAAGGGTTTCTCATTTCAGAGTTTAGGCTCTAGCCTTTGTAGAGACTGTGGCTGGTAACATCCCAAATTATAAGGTGGCCAAATATAACACTCTGACCTAATTCAATCCAACATTTTCTCCCGTTTCTTCACCTTACAACATCATTCACAACAAGTCTATAGGTTTGCCTGTAGGATTCATTGCTGCATTACAGCACCGTGTATTAGACTGGGCTTCCAAGTTACCCCTTGGAGAGACTGCATTTCTACTTTGTGATGATTTTACCATTGGAAAAGTTCATCTAGAAAGATGCCTGGAAAACAACAAAGCCACTAGGGGAGTTCTTCACTTGAAGTATCCATCACTCCTCAGCAGAGGAATTGGAGGGATATGTTAAGCTTGCTACATCCTCTGTCAATCTTTTGTTGATTACATTATCAAGTTGCTTGCACTGTGAGAGATTAAAACAGTTGGGTAAGTGCAAAGCATGGAGTTACTGAGCACTTTGATTACAAGTCAGACATCAAACTGGTATTTGAAGTGCAGAACTACTGAGCTTTCGCTTTGTCACACAAGCATGTTGCCGGAGGCATGGAGGAAAGGAGCCCTGCGTTTTTTTCAACTTGGCTGCTGAACTTTGCACTATCTGAAGAACCAGGCACTGTGTGCAGCTCCTGGTTAGATGCTTTTCAAACCTGTCTTCTGCCTAAGGGCTACCAGATGTGCAGCTGAGGCAAACAGATAGATTTTCCCATTGTGCATCCCTGCAACCTGCAGACGTGCTGCTGACTGCTCTAAGTAAATGGTTGGGCTGCTTTATTAATTTAGGAGTCTGACAATAATATTTTTCCCTTTTGTTCTGTTTTAAGGAGAGTTCTTCCCAAGATGAGAATGAACTGTTAATGAGCAGACACAATATACCTAGGGAGGAAGATCCTAGATCCTAGATATTTATTCAGAATTTCAGCTTGAAAGATCCAACCAGAACTATTTGGCACACATAATACTTCCTGATAACTGTGGTCTGCCACACATTCCTTCTGACTGCCTTTAAAGATTGGTGGGGATTTGTCCATAGGGGAAACCTTAAGTCTGGTGATTTACCTATCCCACTACCTGAATGTCCATTTACTCTGAAGGATCCAAGAAACATCCAGTAAATAACTCTCCATGCCCAATGAACTGACTCAGGACCCCGGGTTTCTGGGTAAGTACATTCGTGTCTCTCAGTGTTCAAGTAAAAAAGTGCTTCCCTCTCTTTGTAACAAGAATTAAGTAAATCTGCAAGGAAATATTATACCACATTTAACAGATGTGAAATTCATCTACAGGCTTGTGATGGAGAATACCAGGGGTTTCACTGACCATCAGTGGAACTGCACCCATCTCTCTCAAGCATAAAAAGCTGTTACAACATTCCCTACAGATTTTCTTCCTTCACATGCATCATACACACACCACTGGTACATTTGCAAATACCCCCACTGCTATCGCCTGTCGCTCCTTATGACAGAGTGTGCAAAACACCGTGGTGGAAAACTCTGTACCTGTGTGCCTTACAGCCAGATGAAGGTTTGATGTGGTGGAGCATTCCCCCACGTGGCTGCCACAACCCCATATCACCACAGATGCTGTGTGTCACTGAAGGAGCAGACAGTGAGGCTGGCTCTGGCAAAGGAAAGTGGCTTTTGGAGGGTGAACTAATGCAAATGTCACAGTTGCAAAGTGAGAGAGCTCATTTGCGAAAATCCATTTGAGAAGAGAACCTCCAGAAGACTCACAATACAATGAGGTGCACCTCAGAGCAGAAACCCTCCTCTGAACACCTGTGGGCCACAGTAATATTTTCTAATTCACAGCTGTCTATAGTCTCTTTTTAAGCACATTTGTCCATGCCTACTTCCTACCTGCTTATTGATAAGATTTTTTTGTTTAAAAATAAATAAACATTAGACATTGGAATTGTACATAAAATTATTTTTCCCCTAGGTATGTTCCTGGTGTCTTTTTGTATTATGTGTAATCATGAATGACCCCAAGGTCAATTATTAACGAAACCTCACAGAAAGCCCTGCTAGACAGGGAGAAACATGAAAATCTCAAGGAACAAAGTATTTGACTTCCAAACAGAATGCCTGCCTAGGACCAAACCTCATTAGGGAACTCCTCCAGGCAAATATCCTCTCATTATTTATTGTCATGGTTTGCTGAAGATTCCTCAGTGTAAGTCACAATTGGGTTTTAAATAAATCTCTCTGTATAGTAAATGTGATATTCTTGCATCTAAGCAGCAGGGTTATCTGAAAACTAAATAAGACCAAAATTTCACATTTCAGGGACTCATAAACAGCTTAGAGTCTGACAGCAATGCAACAAGAGGCAAAAATACGACTGACAACATATGGCTGAAAAGCAGGGTTGCAGTGGCTGTACAACATAACAACGAAAGAGCAAGACTGCAAAGCAAAAGCAATGAGCTACAAGTGTTGCTAATGTGGAACTACTTTTGGTGAGGAACTTCTCTATAGGACAAGGATAGTGCTGTGTTTACGATTAACATTTAAGGCATGAAGACCTTGGATTTAAGGCTTTGCTTCCCATCCTTCAGTCTGGCCTTTAGGTGTTCAGTCAGGCCTAGGCTCTCAAATGTTTTGAGGCACTCTGATATCCTGGAGGAACTGGTCTAAGCTTCCTGGAGTTCAGCTGCTCATCTCGACATTAGGGCTACTAAAGCTTCTCTTTCTCATAGCAGGTATGTGAATGGGAGGGTGCTAAAAACCAGGAATGTTCTGTCAAGTAGTTTTGCTATGGATCTTTTCAAAGGGTTGAAGGTCTGATAGATTTTCCTTACAAATCTTATCTCCTCAAAGGGTTAACTGATGTTTGTGCCTAAGGTGACCATGACTTCCATCTTTGATTCCACTAAACTGCTGAGACCTCTTAAAGAAGTCCAGAATTCCTCAGAAATTTCCATCTCTAATCAGAACAGGGTGAAGTTCTCTTCAAGGAGAAAATCCTCTGGTGTGATCCATTTTTCTGCTGTAGTTAAATATTCTTGGGCTGATTCAGCATCTGGGCTGATCAGTTGGCCCTTGGAAGCTCTTGCCTTGGTTGCTCTGGAGGAGGCTGGAGGGGCAGCACAGTGGAAAGTTCCTCTCCTCCCCAGAGGACATGCACAGGCCACTCTTGCCACGGCACAGTCTCCTGACTCCCTTGCTTGCCTCAGTGCACTGCCTCTGCTCCTGTCCATAAAAGATTCATTCTCTTAAATTTCACATTTATCACTTTCCATAACAAGATTCCCCTACTAAGGTAATACTATAGTCAAACAAATGTAAAGCTGGTGAGTATGGAGAGTAAAATAACTGAAAAGGGCTTTTTTACTCAGTGTGGTGAAAGGGGATATTAATACAAACAGATGGCTTTTTTTAGTGCACCTATTTAGAGTCATGCCCACTCTTTGCTGAATGCACACTTATGAGACTGTGTGTGTGCAATAAAACCCTTAGTTTATTAAGCATTTTTTTTCTATTCTGCTATGTCAGTCTAAATTCACTTTGAAGGCAGGAATGATGGAATTGTTCAATATATTTTGTGCACAAGGTTGTGACCTCTCCAATCAGCCCCTGAAACACCACTGTCTGCTTACTATTGGGGCAGCTGAAATGAAATATGAGGTAGCCTCATAAAACATCGTACTAAATCTGAGGCCTCTGAATATGCAGTACTTGAGCATTTTTGTATCTAACTTCCAAAGTACTTACAATCTCTATAGGACTTCAAAAATGAAAATTGAACATACTGTTTTTACTGAACATCTTGTTTCTAAGCAAGGTCTCAATCCTGCAAGAGCTCAAATGGGTGAATGGCCTTGCATCACTGATTTCTGCATCCATTTGTGTTTGTGTTTTGCAGGAGACATCCTAGAATTGCTACAGTGTCATCCAGCAGGAAGGCACAGGTACTTCTGCCTGAGTGCTGGACTGTGCTGTGAAGGACACATCTCTACACTGAGGCACATCCTAACCTGAGGGGGCAAAATGCTTTTGTTTCAAAAGTGGGACAGAAGGAATACCCTCAATGACAAATCTGAGACCCCAAACACCCTGCTCTGCACAGAAGATCCTCTGTTTGGAGGAAGACTCACCCAGCCAAGCTGGAACACCCAGTGTAAAGCTGCCATCACTCTGCATTTTCACTCTTATTAAACTTACTTTCTTCATTCTCTGTAACATGTGCAACTAGAATTACATCAGCCACCACAATGATCTTTTCCTTTCATCAGCTCTGTGGCAGCAGCTCTGCCTCCCTTCAGTGCTGTTACTAGCAGGGTAGCTCCAAATAATTGTTTCTTTTCCACACATAACAAAGGCCTATACAGCATCAGGAGGGCCCATGAAATGGGAATCAACAAACACAAAGTCCAGTTGCTGTAGTTTAGCATTGGTGGCTCTTATTCTGCAAAACATTGAAACACCACACTTTTACTAAAGCTTCTGTGAATATTCATTCAGTGCCCATGGGTGAACACAATTCACCAGACCCCTGTGTTAACACCACAGCTTTAACTTGCTTATGGAACTCGAAAACTTTCCCAGCAGGACCCTCTGAACAGATGTGATTTATATAATGCTTAAAAAGAAAAAGCTTTATTTATTCCTACCTTGAAGGTAAAGGGCCTTGAGGAAAATGTGTTAACATGGGGAAAGGGCAAGCTTAACCACTCCATGCTCCAGGAAGAGAATACTGTCACTGAGTTGGGAAAAGCCAGGCTGTCCCACTCACAAAATATTGTCTTTGTTCTCCACATGAATCAATTTGTATCTGCTGATAACCCACTTCTTTCTAAGGATTTCAGGTTTAGGATTCCCTTTGATGCCAGACTCACTGCTGGAAACAGTAAACCACTCTAACTTTGATGGAGCTACAATTATTCCCTATAGTCAGCTATTTGATTGTTTCTGCTAAAAATCTGATGTCACCGTTTCATTCTGGATAGGCTTCCCCCTTCATCACTTCTGATTAAAACCATGCCAGCCATGAAAGACACGAATCAGACAGCCCAAGAGGCATGTAATGTTGCCATATAAAACATGCACAAATTCATCCTTTCCTGTAACGTGTGTGACTAAAATGATATCAAGGACCCCAGCAACCATTTCTCCTTTCATCATCCCTCTCCCCAGCAGCTCTGCTTCCCGTCTGTGCTGTCACCAGCAGCGTGGCCGTGGTGCCTGCGACAGAGCCACGGGAGCACAGAAACCACCACACCCAGGGCTAGAGGGGTCTTGGTCTGGACACGTGCTGGTGCCAACACCTGTGAGGGTTTCAGGCTGTCTGGAGCACAGGAGTGTTACATCAGGCAGCTCAGCCTGGTAATGGTAACCTAAGCTACCAGCAGCAGGGAGGCATTTGTGCTGTGCTTCGCTTCGAGCGGCGCTCGGAGCTGTGACACCGTCTGACACTGAGTGATTAAGATACAGGTACTGTGGTGCTGTCAGGAAAGAAGAAAGAGGACTTGCCGTGCTGCTGTTGCTCATGGATCTCCAGCAGAGCAGCAGCCAGACACCAGTGCACAGCAGCGTCATGCTCTTCCACCCCTCCGGGGAATTACTTTCCAGTCAACCTGAGGAGATTAAGAACACACCTCGTTTCCAACACAGCCTGTCCCTCCACACAGACTCCAAAGTGATCGGATCCTTATGACTGGGGAGGGGACTAGGAGATGAGGGAGATGTGAGAAGGACAAAAATATGAACTCAATAATGAGCCTTACCAGGAGACTATTAGGAAGGCTGCTCCTGACTGCAGCAAACAAGACCAGATCCTCACAGGGAAAGAAACAGAGCTACGTAGTTATGCTGCAGATGACAGAATCTTCCTTTTCTCCATAGCTTTTACTTGCCATCTGTAAAAACCAGACAGTCAAACTTCTCCCTGAACCCAATTTGCTGGGTATCCCCAAAGCCCACACACTACTAGTGGGAATGGTGAAAAGGATTACCTTGCCAGGCAGCCTAGGACGTGGGACTAGAATTTTAGATTTATTTAGTTTAATTCCCAATCATTTCCCTGACACAGAAATGCAGGGTTTCCCAATGTACCTTTTCATCTCATCTCACAAGTGATGAAATAATAATTTCCCTTCTCTCTGAGGGTGATATTGAAGCCCTCAGAAAGACTAACATATGTGGTGTCCAGACATGGGGACACTCTTAAGCTCAGGCTTATATTTTTGGCCTTCTGGAGCCACTTTTCCTTACAACCTGTGCAGGTAGGAAGGCAAGCAGAAATATAAAAAGTCTCAGAGAAATCTCTGCAGACCTGGCATTCTCTTATTCATTTGTGTGACAAACCAGGGGTGCTTCTGTCACCTGTGTGGTGCCAGAATTGTCCTTGTCCTCCTCAAGGCAGAGGAAACTGGAAGGATTCTGATCTTCCTTCCACCAGGGAGGAGGCAATGTGTCTTCCAGGAACCTCTATTCTCTACCACAGCTGGCCCTTTTCAGCTTAGCTTTCTTAATAAATACTTAGAGGGCAGTTCACATTTTCCCTTCTGCTCTGTGTAACAGAGCTGAGTATTGCTAAGGTCAGGTGGCTCCAGGAGCTAATTAATATTCACAGGTAGCAGTAAGAAATAAGTACAAACCTCATCTCTCTCCTCAGCTTTAATTACAATATCAGTGCTATCAAACTCCACGTGGATACACCTCCCACATCGGCTCCAAACAATTTCAGAAGTGTGTACTAACAGGATTCACAGCATCTTTAACTCATGATCTTCTGTCATTACCATATAATTACTCTAATGCATCTTTACTGTGCAACGCCAGCCAGAACCAACAACCGTGGAGTGTCTCTTGTAATGACAGAATAGAGATATCAACGTGGAATTTCGCTTACAGGGACCTGCAGCATTCCTTCCCGTCCCATTATTCAACATTTGTGAGCAACCTGACTCCTACCTGCCTCCATTCCTTCTCTAAATTTACTTTATGAAACATTTATGTCATTCTAGCACGGAGAAGCCCCAGGTGGCACTGAAATCCCAGTGGGAATGTAGCTTAAGTCAATGAAGTGGCAGTAAACTGTCTCACCTTGATCAGCTCTGTGGATACAGGAGAGGAAGAGAGGAAGGTAAGTCAAGGAAGAGCAACTGTATTTTGCACCTTGCTGTGCTGTGGGTGAGGATCTGGGCCTTGTGCAGGCATGGGAAAAGAGGTTTGGAGAAATTTGACAGAACATGCAGGACTGACTATTTAAGTTAGCAAATATCCCTTGATTAAGTGCTGGTAGAGGTCAGATACAATACTCAGTGAGAGAGAACTGGGCAAGCTTCAAAGGGTCTTTGTGGCAAAAAGCTAAAGGACGAGCCAGCGCGATAACCTGTCAAATGACGAGGCACGGAGATGATTTTAGCCTTTCATTTCCACCACTACAGAAAGCGAAGAACAAAGTACACATTATAAAGACATAGAATGGGATGACTTTTTGAACCTATGTAAGGATTTTTAAATAAGGACTAGCTGCAGACATATCTCACAATGCACTATGCAAAGTGTTCCTGTGCCTTTGCAGAGATTTACAAAACTCTCTCGGTATATCAATTTCATCAGTCCTTTTACTTTTCTTAAATGGCAATCATTTTAAACTGGATAATAGCATCTATATTTGATGCATTTGGCTTTCTACGTGATAACAGTCACCATGAGTAAAACACACATTATCAAGACTTGAAAAAGAGAGTTAAACAGGAATGGCATTACATTGTCACCCATCCAAATTGTAATTGGTGTTTAATTGTAGCTCTGCAAGCAAACACAGAAAGACAAACAACAAAGAAACCTCTGGTCTGATTGAAAGCAATTAAGACAGGAAAACCCAAGAGAGCCAATATATGAAGTTTCAGGGAGGAAGCATTCCTTCCCTGAAATGCAAAGCCTCTTCTTGAATCTGAGAGAGGCAAAGCATGGGAATAGTGCAGCTGTTTCTGGGAAGTTGCCTTTTGAGTGGAAATGGAAATTAAGAGCTGCCAGGCTGATTTTTATCTCTCTTGTCAAATTTATATTGTATGTTTGCTGATGTTCCCTAATATCCCAGTTAGCTCTGTTGTTTGCACATTAACTGTTTTGTGTCCCAGATGCTCCTATAAGGATCATAAATATTTTGTGAAAGATATAACCATCACTTTCAACAGTATAAACAATTTTTTTCTAAACAGCTTTCCCTCTGTATTTGAAGAAGACTCAAAGAATCCCTGAAGAACTACTTTAGGTTGGGCTTTTCCACCATCAGCTGACAGGGACATGCACGAAGCCGTTCCTGAGCAAAAGTACTTCCACAACAATCACTTTGCATCTAAACCCAGTGAATTTACCTTTAGGGCTCAACTGCTCCCAGCCATGGAGAGATGGGGTATGAGGCAGTTTCAGGGAGGCTGGAAGCCAGCACATCATTCTGCGTGCCTGAATTCAGGCTTTGGCTCTCCCCAGGGGTACGTGTGTGACAGTACGGGTAACATGTATAGTTCACACATGGAACGTGCAGAGTTCATATGTGGAACTGGACAGAGATTTTAACAATGGACAGGGCTTGTGGTTTCATAAGGCATCATCTCTAATTATCAGGAAAGTTCCCTGGTTCTGTTCCAGAATGGAAGAGGAAAATATTTTTATCTACTTTAGCATCACGCTGGCACTGGCAGATGATTCATAGGCTCTGGAGAACACAGACATTACCAGCTCAGCACATTTGTGTACCAATCACCATTTGTCATATGTGAGTACTTCCCACAGTCCTAAAAAGGGATTTGTTTTGTGTATTATTTGCAGGAAACGTAACAAACTCCACACCGAACAGCAAAATAAAAACAGCACTTGATTGTTTTATTGAATAGTTGCCTATTTACTTGGCAAAACTTCACTTTAGGATTTTTTTATGCTGTCTAATAAAAGGACCCCCACAGCTGTCTTCTCTGTGGAGAAAAGCTGTCAACATCCAGTATAATTTTCTGCATATTGAGTGAAGTACTTGAAAGTCCCAGATCCATTTTAATATGTGAGCTGCTCTCCCATTTGTATGCAGCTGGAGAGAGTAGTTGTATCCTCATTTTAAAAAGCCATATGATGGATTTCTTTCTTTAAACAAATACTGTCTGAAACTTTTCTTTCTTCTCTCTCTTTCCCCCAGCATACACCTTTCCTCTCTTGTTAGGCACCAGTGTGCTGGAATCACTGCACAGTGCTGACATCTCACTCGTTATACATAAAACGATGCCAGCACCGTTTCTTTTTTCATGTCTCTGTGCATGATCTGCTGGAATAATTCCCAGATTAACTATTTATTAATATAATTTTGGCAAAACAGTTGATGAGGAAATTCCATCGCATTGCCTTGAATAAGGTCTTGGCTATCCTTTTCTGAATTTTCTGATTCTGGGAACTGACAGTTTCCAATCCTTCCACTCCAATCCAATCCTAGCCAAAGCTCTCTCCAGTCCTGATCCTGCCAGCACTTTGCCACACAGCACTAGTCAGCAGTGCTCAGTCCTTGCACAGCTATGAACTCTGATGCACTGAAATGTTGTTGTTATGGGTTGCAGGGCACATGTTTAACATCTACAGCTATTTTTAATGCTTCTGTCAAGAGGAAGGATTATAGCTCTGAAAGCACAGGGAGATTTTGTGCAAGAGTCACAAAGCTTTGAACTCTGCACACACCATGACTGAACACACTGATCATGTGCTTCAACACAGCCTGACACTGCAAAAGTCGTGGTTTAAAACCAGGATATCTGAGGGTTATAGAACATTTTGTGGCTCTAGAACAAACCACACAGCACCGAGAATTAAGTGCCAAACATTATCAGCCTCCCAGTCTGGATATGCCACATCTCATAGGCTGAGAATGACTCACTCAACAACCTCAGATGGCAAACCCCCAAGCAGACAGGTTTGGAGCAGTGCTACCAATTCAGCATGGAGCATTCGGTCCAAGGAGCAGGCACTGAGCAATTCCCCAGACAGTGCTTGCAGATGCTTTCACCCAAACTCAAAATCTCTGCTACACATTTCTGTTTTTAATGAGCCTAAAAAAGTAGATTCTCAAATTTTCCAATGGAATTAAAATTGTGAAAATTTTACGTTGGAAAAAATAGTTTTGTTGCTGATTATTTTGTCTGAAACAAATGGAACCAACTGTAAAAATCTTGGATGAACCTGGAAACAGGAACCCTTATGAAAACAGCAGAACTGAGAGCCTCAGGGTTCCTGGGGTTGCTTGTTTCTCACCTACCAACAGAGTAGAAACCTCAGAAATATGGACATTCACTTTAACCAGCAAGCTTGGAATTTACAGTGACCACTGCTGGAGGAGCAAAAGAATGACCCTCCACTGGGGAAGCTTTCCTAGGGCTTCCAGGTTTCCACCTCCACTGGCTGGGGGTTTGGGCAGGAATGAAGATATCCAAATTTTTGGAGAAAGGAGTCAAAGCTGCAGGATCTCCAACTTTGGTCAGAGATCTCAGAAATCCAGGGTTTCCAGCTCTACCAAAGTTACCTGGAAGATGTGTGAGCTCTGGGTTCAGCTCCTGGCTGAGATTCAGGAAGTCTGCTCCATGCCCTGGAGCCAGAGGAAGGCCACACAAAACCCCAGAAGGAAAACCCAGAGACCCATAGAATTTCCTGTGAAACAGTTTTGGTTTCAATAACTCAGCATTTTCTGATGAAGTACTGCTTACTGGAAAGTTTCTGCCTATTTCCATTTGGGAGGACATTATTCAGATGGACATGACACATTTTGGATGACATGAGAGAATTAAGTTTGGTCTTCTTGCCAAATTCCATCCTGGCAGATAATTTCTTAGTTATTTAAATCCACCTCATATTAACAGAGTACAATTTTTTTTAGCTCACATTCTGTCTTGCAGCTCTTGTACTGTTAAATATTATCTGCATTTCATCTGCTTTTCACCAGATTCAGTGCTAGGTTAGAGTATGGGATCTCTATATGGGAATGGGAGTTCTGGGGGTCTCTAAAATCACCTCTGTTACTGCAACAACAGCAGTGCTACACAAAGGATTATTTTTAGCACCGGAGAAGTTTTTGCAGAGCAGGGTGCAATCCCACACAGAATGGGACTATTCTGATGTCAAATTATTTTATGCCATTATGGCACATGACTGCATTACAGAGCAGCTCTTGTATTTTTCTATCTCCTCAGGAACATTTATTCCTACAATGAGGATCCTGCGTTGACTCCAGCGAAGACCCAGGCCCCTATTGTGCTGGGCACTATAGCAACAGACAGTAAAAGGCAGTCCTTGTTCCTAAAGACCTTTCTATCTAAACAGACAAGACATTGCCAGAGATTTATCTTTTATTCTTCAGTTTATAACAACTGCAAAACAACTCGGATGAAGAATAAAAATTGCAGTGAATAGGCTGTGATGATCCCAGCTGTGGGATGAACCCACATGCAGGTGGGAAACCCCAGGGCAGTAAAAGCATCGAGGGCTATAACCCTGAACCAGCTGAAGTCAGGTGAGAACTCCTGCTGACTCCAGTGGGAGCCAGGAGTTCCCCTCCCTGTCCCTGTCTCACCAGGGGCCTGTGTGCATGACACATTGCAGCTGCACAGTGATACTTCCAGATGCCCTGGTGATAGCATAGGGTTGAAATGTTTCGAAAAGCATAGGCCTCGGGAACGGTAATAGATATTGTATCTGCTGAAGGCAGTGAACAGAGTGAACCTGCACAGGGCAAACCTGCACCGGGGCACCCACCAGTAGAGTAGCTGATGTGATGATTACTTGATAAACATAATTAATCACAACAAGAATCATGAGAAAGGATTAACAATACTGTGAAACTCTGTGGGGAAGGGGGCTTAAACTCATGCTTGGGTGAAAACAGTATATACAATAGAACAATGTTAAACTTGATGATTAACATATGATTGAGTAGCAGTTATGTAAGGGAGAAGTATAAAATCAAATCTATACCGAAACCATGTCGGGACTTTGATGTGGGGCTGAACCCCTGGTCCCCAGAGCGCTCTCAATAAAAGCACCGGCATAATCATTCCGTGGTTATGTTTTTCTACGCTAACACTGGCGCTACAAGCACAACTGCAGCGTATTCCGTGGTCTCCGCTCAGGGCTGAGGCCGGGCAGAGCCCGCTGCCGTCCCCGCGGTGCCGGTGACACAGCCCCAGCCCCGCTGCAGCTGGGGTCCTGCAGAGCTGCCTCGGAACACCTCTCTGCGAGTGGGCTCACAGCTGCCCAGTTCACTGCTCTGTCACCAAAGCACTGCCCTGCCACCAATAGCCATGGCAATGATTAATTGTGCTCTGCAGCGCTCCACGGTCTCCAGTGCAGGGGCTATTTAGAGGACGGTGAACTCCCTGAACATGCTGTGTTTCTTGCTGCAAATCCTCTCTCTAAGGGATACAGACTAAAAATATTCCTGAGGTACAGCTCATAAACAGACATATCCCCTGTTCTGATCCTGCTGATGTTCTGTGTTATTATTTACGTAAATTGCATAAACTCATACAGGAGTTTATCAAGATGTAAACCTTTAGTTTAATTTTTCCTCCCCAGCCCTAACAGGAGACTCTGGTAACTTTTCTCTTGTCTTTTGGAACCGATGCAAGCACATTAAAGCAGAGATAATAATGATTTAAAAGATGCAGGTCTCTTTCCTGGACATTCTGACTATGAATGTAATATAATAAAGGTTTGAGTGATGCTTGTTTTGCACCCCTGGGTTTATCATAAGATGAACAGTCTTTATTATTTTGCAGAACAAGCAGTAGTGCCTCATCAAGGGTATAATCACCTCAGTCAAAAAACAAACAAGCTTTTACTTAATGTGCTAAAAATATAGTTGAGAAACCTTCGATCTCAAGCCGTGTGATAGAACAGACTGCGTTGACAGAGCAAATCAGCAGCTGCTGCTGTGCAGGCTCCTTCACCCTAACAATGCTTGCCTTTTTCTCTCCCCACCAAATTTAGAGATGATGTCAGTGTAGCCAACCCCAGGAGTTAAAAAATCAGAAGACAAACCAAAATAGAATCACAGCATTGATATCAAAGCCATGGAAGTTATTGAAACTGAAGCGTATGATTTGGGGGGTCAGCCTTTAGATTTTTTAATTCATAGGAGACAGCCTTCTCCCTTCCAGTTGTCTGCTCAGTTCTCCTGGCTGTCTGATATGCCCTATTTCAGAGTGACAGACAACACAGGACAATGGGAAGCACAAAGGATTGGGAATCTATTTAAAGGATACATATAAAGCTCAATTCTCCACCATACGTAGAACCTTAATCCTGCAAACACCTTCCCTGAGGGCTCAGCTTCATTCATACAAGCAGCCCCATGGAAGCCAGTGGGGGTCCCCTTGCACCTGAAGTCTGCCCCTTATTTAAGTTACTATTGCACGTCAGCAATGTTGGCCTGCGTCACCATATCAAGAATTAGCTAAGAATGAAGAGATCCGTTGCTCAGTTTTCTCTGTGATCTTGGGCAAGTCTTGATTCAGTCTATATCCCAGCTTCCTGCTCTTTAGAAAGGGGTGAAATTTATCTCTATAAGGTACTTGGAAGCTTCCAGACAAGAGTTAATAAAATGCAGAAAATTAATACATTGTCTCTTTCTGATGGAAATTGATTTCTAGCTAACACAGCTGGAAAGAATGCTTAAAAATCAAAAGTATTTCATAATTAAATCTCCTAATAAAACCAAACTCCTAGAACTGGATTTAATCCACCATAGATCAAGTCTGACTGAGCATCTGAGAGAAGCAGAGGACATTCTTAGTGCTGAGAAGACACACTGCTCATTTCATTAACTGGACCTTATGCACTTCAACACGGTAAATAGAAGCCTCTTCTAAAAAGAGCAGTTCCTGGGAGCCAGGAGTAAACTCATACAGGAGTTTATCAAGATGTAAACCTTTAGTTTAATTTTTCCTACCCAAAATATCAAATTCCTCTGAATTTTAAATTAAATTTAATCGATCCTATTTTAAAATTTAGTCTGAATAGAAAGTCCACTGCTTTGAAGCAGCAGTCGCATGTTACGATGAAACAGTTTGTTAGGAAAGTACTCACTTAAAACAAGGGAAGACTTTCATCTTTTATTAAACATTTGAAATTACTAAAAGATACTACCTTAGAGTGGCTTAATTTAAGGAGGCAAACTGATGCATTTTGCTAATTAGACCATTAAAAAACTCATTTATGTGTAAATAAGTCTAGGTCATTAAATTGTAATGTACAGTGTCAACATGAAACTTCAATCTTCAAACTCTCTATTTATGTTAATTCATGACCCTAAAAATTAATTAAAAATAGGATTAGCATCAAAGAACTTACTTCCCCCCTCCTGTCCTTAAAGAAAAAAGATGTATTTGTAGTAATAAAAAGTGGTATTTCTGCCCAGTCACACATTTTCTTTGTCTACAAGACTTTGTTTAAACTTAGAGGTACAACACCTATGTGTTGATACCAATAATCTAGTTGAATATTTTTAAAACACAGCCAAAAATAGCTAGCAGGGATGTTGTCCCTAATTTTCATAATAGCAAGAACAGTGCTATCAGTGAAATCGCATATTATAAATTAATGGCATAATAAGGCACAATAATGAGTAAAAAATGTGATTTGACACAGCTGAAAAGGCAAGGCTGAAAGGCTGTCTCCTGTTAAGGTTTGTTAGAATACATTTATAAAGTCATAAACCTCAATTGCTCATAACTTTACAAAAAGAGAATTTAGATTGAACGCCTCTAAGAAATTTCCAAGATTCTCAGACTGACTTTAGAAAACATCATGAAAAAAATGTAGAGACATCTCTGAAAGTTCAGCCATTTCCAGGAACAGAGTAAAACCCATCCCACTGAATTCCAGAGAGATACTGGGAGGAGTCCTTGCAAAGCCACTGAAGACGGAATTGAGAGGAACTGGAAATGGGAGTAGAGCTCAGGACAAAGAGAGGCCGAGCGGTCAGTGGGATGCTGCAAGAGAAGCCTGTGGATCCTGGACAACTGGAAAAAATGAGACTGCACTGAGGGCAGAAAAGAGCATGGGAGATAATGGTGGGATGGAAGTGACACTGGAAAACACCGTGGAGAACAGCAGAGAATGTGGCCTGGGGGAAATGGCCTGTGCCCACTCCGGTTTGGAGAGCAAATCCCAAGGATTCCAGAATCCAAATTCTCAGGTAAAAGCAAGCAGTAATTATCATTTCCATACATACAGGTCACAGGTCAAACATTAAATAGTAACTTGTGAAGATTATTGATTTTCCTTTGTGTGCCCTTTAATGAACATTTAAAATTCCTCTCTTTTCCAGATGCATAAAATCAAGAGGACGCAGAAATGTCAGTTCTGTGTGCTCCTAATCCGGCTTGCAATGCTGGCATAACTCATAGGGGGAAAAGGAAGAGAGATAGAACAAGGAAAATCTTGTGCAGGCCCTAAAGATAAAGGATGCTTTTAAGGCAGTAGCAGTGATACCAGGTGAACTGCAATGAGTAACTCCCACTGCCAGGGATGCTGCCCAGCCTTGGCAGGAACATTCTCTGCATCCAGCACAAGGCTGTGTGTGCTTTCTGACTTAGGGACTGGTTGATACAGGGGCACATAAAAATTAGGGTGTTTAAAAATACAAAAATACTTGAATTGTTTTGACTCTTCCCAATTCACTTGATCACACAACACTAACAAAGGACACAGTCTTTGCCTTACACTCAGACTGGACTCTTGCTTTGCAGATAACAATCTGCCCAGCAGTGGATGACTGACAAGACTCTTTCCACCCAAGGACTGCATTAAATATGGTTGTTCCTGCACAGATCCCATATATGTAAATTATTCATGTTATATATGAAGCCATATTACAGTTATATAGGAGAAGTGATTGCTCCCACTGTACACGTTCTTTGGAGTTGTGCGACACAGGCACAATCAAGCATGACACAAGAAAATTCATCAAAGCCTATTTAAATACACCTTAGGGAGCCTCTAACTTTCCTGATGGTTTTACAGAAGGAAAACTAATTGCATCTGCACAATACAACAGTTTTGTAAGGGTTGGGTTCATCAATGCTTTTACTTTTTTCTTTGGTAAACTTTTAAAAGAGTCTACTTAAATTGATTTAAAAAATCAGAAACAACGGAACGGTTTGAATACATTAAGGTTTCTTCCATTTTAGGTGTTCTTACTTGTTCCTACTGACTTTTTGCAATATCAGCAATGCACAGAAATTCTTGACCTATCAAGGTGGCATCAGAGTGGATCATAAGAGGCAATTATTCTCACAAAGACCTCGCAACTTTTTCTAAGACTTAAAATCAAAATCAAACCGATTATATGAAATAATACATTGAAATCACTAAAAACTCTTCTGACAAGCATAATCAAGTTTGTTATACTAAATACATTTGGCTTTACTAAGACCATGAGGTTTTCACCTGTAATGGTACACACACTCTCTGAATGTATCCATATAATTATAGGAAATTCTGTAAACTTTCTACATTATTGCTGTCTTAGAAGTTCTCTTAGTTAATGTTCAGAAACGTGCAGAAAGAACCAAATAAATACTTTATTCTGTCGTGACTTATCCAATTATCTGGTGGGGCATTGTGACTATCAGGCTACAGTCAGTAGTCTGAAATGGTCAGATTTCACACTGCTTTGATGTTTCCTTAAGTGGCTTTTTTGCAAATTGTACTACATGTACAAAATTCCATGTGGAGTCTGCTGGATTATGTGATCTTGCTTTACAATCTCTCCAAAAGAACACTTTGCTAAGGTGATTTAATTCCTTGTTAGATTGGAAACAACAATGATGCTACTCATCCATTTACACACCAAGTTCAAGTTTCTTATTTAGAACACTGTGGAGCACTTAAATTGGAAGGCTTTGTTCCCCTTGGACAGGTGAAGATTGATTCCAGTGGTCTCCCAAGCAGACTAAAAATCAGGATAGTTGAGACTGACAACATTTCATTGGTATGAGCAAGAGAAGAGTCAGATTATTCTTTGCCAAGCTGTATGACTATGGAGCACCATCCTAATATTTCTGCCTCTCTTCCCACTTCACTATTGATATTGTGACAGGATTTGTAACACCATTAGGCTGTGTTGCCAAGAGCAATTCTTTTAAAGAGTGTGACACTGAATATAGGCTCTGGCAAACGATGCCTTCAGTGAGAAAGTATTAATGTGACACAACTCTTCCCGAACCTTTTACAGGGAATATGTCTTGACCAAAAAGTGACTAAAGAGAAAATAGTGCTTAAACCTGTGCAACATAGCACTGAGACAGAAAAACCTCTACTGAAAATGCCTTTTTGTGTAAGAATTGATCTCACTGTCATTTTTAGTAATGTAAATCACAAAGAACCATTGAAATCAGTGGGAATTACAGCAGTATAAATCAGGTGTCATGAATAACAAAGTTGTAAGATATTGTTATTGGGTCACTTAGTCCTGCTCCACAGTTTTATTTTAGCTCTAACATTCATCAGCTTTGCTTGTCTGTACTAACTCTTACAATCGAAATATTTTCTGCACTTTGGCAACAATGGCTATTCTGGACTGGGTATTCACAGAGTAATAGAGAATTTGTCCTAATGGGTCCATCTTCTGTTCTACAGCTCCTCTCATACTTTATGTGTCTACTTTATATACCCATAAAATATCTGACTATGAAGTGACAGTAAGGAAAAGAAAGAAGTGTTCCCTTCCCATCACATTTCTCTGACACATAAGATTTGATCATCTTTATTATCGCAGCCACAAAGAGCATTAGCAAACACATTACCCAGCCCCACTGCATACAGACAGGTTATCTGCCATGGAAAATTCCATGGGCTAACTATTTTCTGCATAAAAATTTTTCTTTCATCTGTTCTAAATTCATTTGGTCCTTAATATCATGATGCATTAATTGCGCTTGTCTGGGAAAGGCAGAAAATATTCCCATCACTGTGTTCTGTTTCCACTTCTTCCTACTCTTCCCCCAAAAAAACACTTTAGGATGAGAATCTCCATGATATGAAGTGGTAAATGATCCAGAGGAGTGTCACTTTATAAATTCCGAATCTTTACAGTCTTTGAGATGGTGTGTATGTAAATCTTACTGTACATCTCACTAGCTCTGTCACCTTTATATGAGCGTTCACAGGTGGTCTATACATCAGTTGTCTTGGCCAACATTTTTAATAACTCTTATAAAAGATACAAACACAGCTCTTGAAAATGGGCAGTGTCTGGGTAATGTGTTTGCTAATGCTCTTTGTGGCTGCGATAATAAAGATGATCAAATCTTATGTGTCAGAGAAATGTGATGGGAAGGGAACACTTCTTTCTTTTCCTTACTGTCACTTCATAGTCAGATATTTTATGGGTATATCATCATGATGTCATGAAAGGAGAACTGAAATAAATGCAAACTTTCAGACTTGTAGATATTATACCGTTCTCACTAGAAACTCAGCCGTTTTTGCTGGTTTTTTTTTTTTTGCTGGTATTTTTTGGGGGGGAGGGGTTGATTATTTTTTTCACTGTTTCTTTGTTAGTTAAAGAACACCCCACAAAGACACAGTGCTATTTTCCTGGGGTTTTGTTCCTCTGGACATAATTTTGCCTAGTAATAATTTATAATCTCTAAAAATCCATCTCCAATTGTCATCCAGTTTCTATTATAATGCTGCAAATTTATGGAATTAGCATTACTACTGATGAAATTTATAATGTTGCATGTGATTATTGCTTCACTAATCACTATGTATTCCACTGCTAGCTGTATGAGAGCTCATTAATACAGTATATGTACAAACATTAAGCTTAATGGAGTTAAATGATGATATGGAAAGGCAGGATGGCTAATTAATGATCACACAAACAATTAGTACTCTTTCTTACTAATTCACAAGCTGTTCTATGAGGAACTGCAGCCTTGCAGAGCAAAATTCAGTGCATCTCCTAATTGCAAATAAGCTAGGGACTTGTGAAAGCACAGACTTCCTCTTAACCTCCTGTTACTATAGACTGGTTTTAAGCTTCACAGCAAGATTTTTCCTGGTCAGAAGGTAATTTAAAGGAAAACCTTTTGTACTATCTTTATTGGTCACCTTTAAGTGAATATTTGACTGATGGCACCTAGTCAAGTTTCAGATTTAAGAGACACTTAATGAAACAGTCTTAAATGGTCCTTAATTGGTTGGTGTGATATGTCTGTGTTGGTACTTAGTGCAGGACTGAATTTCACACTAAAGGCTTATTTCTAGTAACCCTTAACTCATGCTGAGTATCCCTCTCTCCCTTGTGCTAGTCTCATCACAGACTGATTGTGCCAGCGTAATTGTCTTTCTCTGCTCTACAATTCTAAATAGTTTTCTCTGTAGTTTTTATAAAAGCACAAAACAATCTTTTTTCTAGATCATCTAAATCCTTGGATTGATTAAATTAATTCTAACTTTACTATATGACTGGCTATAAAAAGCATCTGTGTGAATTAGAAACCCTACACTCATTGTTTTCATTTTACATATAAAATTTAAAATAACACCTTGTGTCCTCTCAAATGCAACTCCCAATATTTCCCAGAAATGTGAAATTGGCACATGAACTTCATAAGTCCTTTACCAAGTATCACTGTCTCTGACATCAACCCATTCTATTTGTCCTGCAGTTGTCTTTGACACAAAATTAGTATTTTATTATATTTTAAAGCATGAGTGCTCCAGATTTCTCCAGTTACTACTGCCTTTAATTGATTACCTAAAGGTGTAGTATTGAAGACAGAACATTTCAGTGAGAGCATTATCCTACAAAACCTAAAGTCAGGACACATTTTTCTAGGTGTTTCAACAAATACTCACTTTGGGCTAAATTCAAGTGCAATTGACTGCCTTGCCTGGCCTTTCATATCTCACAGATTAATAGGGCTTCTCTTCTGAATATAACTGGCTTTTGTACACATTTTTTATTTTTTAGTGATAGAGAACAGCATTTCAGTTGATTAATCATAATTTGTAATCCCAAGAGCAGGAACATTTTATAATGCTCCTCTATCTTCAAGATATGGACTCCATCTTGTCAGGCAGGACACAGGATGCAGAAAACCCTGTTTGAAGCCATTTTAAAAATGAAGGCCTTGTAGTCACTTATAAGATATTGTACACTTGAACTGAAGGAAAATGCTAGAATTCTCTAATTTCTGTAATGGTCCCACAGGACAGGCATTTCCCATGTGCTTGACAGTACCAAAAGAAGCCTGGACATTCCTTTTTACAGCTGGACTAAATGTGCCACAGGGGATGTTTGACATTGACACAAATGGCCACATAACAGGCACGGCAGAGGCAAGAAGTCATCCTACCTTGCCCAGGAGTCAGGGAGGCTGCAGTGCAGAGCCTGTGTGACTGAGATCTTCCAAAGGGAGAAAAGAAAACAATGAAAACAAGAAAAAAAACCCCGCAATATGAGATGAAGAAATAGAAGCCTCCACTGAAATGTCAAGGAGTGATCTGTTCTTACAAACATACTTGAGATACATTCTCCCTAATCTTATGGAGATACTGGATATATTTACATTTTAAACCCTATGTCATTTTGAAATTGAATAGCTGATATGGTTCAGTCCTGTTACAATGAGGAAGACCTGTTGTGAGGTACAGAATTTCAAACAGTCCCTGTCACAAAATGATCAATGCACCCACAGAGAATTCCATGGCAAAAGTTACTTTGGAAGTTGTCATTAAGTACCATCCCTCTCCTTTTAATACAAGACAATATCCATTATAACCAAAATATTGAGTCAGTCATCCATTCAAAAATTTTCTTGCAAATCACCTTTACTAATCAATACCAAGAACCAAATTAATTAAATTTAAAACATTGAGTAGCTCTGGAGCTTCACATATGAGTGCATTTAAATATCCTAATGATTCATCATTCAGTGCTTTTCATTAACTGAAAATGGCTCAATAACTTTCATTACCTAGAAAAGTCCAATAGGAATTTTAGGGCTTTGGAAGACAGTGCTGGCTCTTTAGGAACTCGTAACAAGAGATACAACACTGAGGTGTCTAATGGTGTGTAATTATCTTAAACATCTTCAGCAAACTTTGGGTTTCATTAACGGGGTACTACTGAGCAATCCAGGCATCAGGCTTGGCCAAATAATGACTTCTACAATTAAAAACATTTTGATCACACTATTCAAAATAATTCCAGGAAGATATATTAGGCATAATATAGTAGGCATATGCTCAGAACACCTGGAAAGTGTTGCTTTTCTACTGCCCCTTGGGCATGAATCAACTGGCAGCCAAAACACCAGTAATTTTAAAAAATTGTTTTCATAATTTTTAATAATTTATGGATTATTATGGAGTCTTTCAAACTACCTCTCACATATTAAGCACAAATGTTTAAAAATGTTTTAAAAAAAAGTTGCATATACATTCCAGGGACTCCTTCTGCAGGTGTTCTTGCTGAAGAAGGTTAATTTGGCAAACTAAAAATAGCAACAATTAAGTTGTGTTTCACAACTTATGGACAAAAAGAGAACAATACAAATGTAATGTAA
Source organism: Orthonyx spaldingii (assembly GCA_013397795.1). Lineage (NCBI taxonomy): Eukaryota > Metazoa > Chordata > Aves > Passeriformes > Orthonychidae > Orthonyx > Orthonyx spaldingii. The sequence goes on along the minus strand of VZTJ01005188.1, from coordinate 256,890 downwards.
CAAAACCAAACATGAGAATTAGGATGTGGAACTGTGTTGGAGACTGCTACCTGACTGCATTTATATACATACAAATAAAATATAAATGGAGTAAAAACAAGAAGTATATTATTTACTATTGATTTTCAAGTCAGTGATGATAACAGTGATAACTATGATATGAAATGCTTTTCATTATTTGAGTAAAGTTTAAATAACCACTTTATGGTCATTCTTGTACTAATTCACTAACTGATTTGAACAAATTTCATTTCAATATGAACCTTGTCATTTGATATATGCCATAAAGAGGAAGAAGAGAAAGAGTTGAGGAAATATAAATGTCTCATTTTGAAGAATTATAACTAGATCTTCCAGCAGAATGTGTCATGATTAAGTAGTAATGATCACTTTGAACCATTACTCTATGTGCTCATCTGCCAGCAGAGATTTAAGCCCCTTTCATGTCATGCAATAGTAAATTATTCTGGCAATTCTATTAGTGCTTTATTTCCCACATAACTCTACTATATTCTAGGAGAAGTAGTTCTTCTCATTCTGAATTACAAATCCAAACACTCTTGTGTGGTTTACTTGATTGAATATGATAGTCTATTATGTAAAAAAACTACTGAGAATTTTTAATCAGGTCGTCATTGACCCAACTGGCTTAAATGCTTCAGACAGAGCTGTTAATGTCTGCCAGGTCAGTGCAGATGCTCTGCATGTGCTGTTCATTCATAAAGTAAATCCCTCTTTGAATCTGCTTAAAACCTATTAGGAAAGCTGACTGGAATTCCTTTCCTGGGGAATTCCAGGCTGATATTTTATGTTTAAATCACCCCACTATGCAAAAAAAAAAGAAAACCTAAATACTCCCACAAGAGACTCAAATAGAGTGATATGACAGGAGGTGGCTGAGGAACTGAGTAACTTACTCTGGAAATTTCACCTGGTTTAAACTCATTCGGTGCTAAAGACAACTAAAACTGGTTGAGGTGTTGAAGGTATTAAAAGAACTGATTGTGGGAGTATAGAAAGCACACTCCCATCACTTTTATGTGTGATTCAAACATCCCAAGCCACAATTCATGGCAATTGTCCTTTTTATGTAATCTGTAGAGAAGAGATTGACTCCATCATCTTTGCAATTGCTCTTCCAGTGGCTGTAGGCAGCTATTAGAAGCTTTGCCAGATTAAACAAGTGCACCTCCCTCAACCTGAGGGCTGCTGCTCTGAGTCCCTCCTGGCTTGGGCCACCCTCCAATGGATCCACTGCAGTTTGCCAACCTCCCTCTCGACCTGGAGGGCCTGAACTGGGTGCAGTGTTTGAGGAGAAGCCTCAGCAGAAAGGAGCAGACATATCTAACACAGCCCAGTTTGGGATTGTCTTATTCATGCTGAGGGGCACTGGCAGCTCCTGTTCAGTCTCGCATCCTTCTGTAACTCCAAATCCCTCCCAGCAGGGCTGGCTGTCTCTTGGCCAACAGGTTTCTGATCTAAGCCTGTGCAACACCTTGTGCTCCACTTTCTTCATGTTTATTAGGTTCATGTCAGCCAGATTCTGCAGTTTTTCCAGGTCCTTCTGCACTGGTGCAGAGGCATTTTGTTATGTCCCACACTATTAAATATCATTTGCAATTTGGCCAACTATCTATTTACCTGCATCACCCAGATCACTGACAAAGACATAAACAGGACTTTCTAAACCTCTTAAAATGAACTATTGCTCATTTGTTGTCTGTATTCAGCAAAAATCAGAATCAGCACCTTCTTTTGTGTGTACATTTGTACCACCCAATACACCCATAGAACTTCTCCTATTCATCATACACCATAGTCAATCACACGCACACAAATAAAACTGAATCACAATTTTGTCCATATACAGGCTACAACCACTCAGATCCACCAAGACTGGGGCAATTCTAAGCATGTCATGATGTACAAAGAGGAGCCTAGTGAATAATACTGTAGGGAAAAAAAAAAATCTGTGTTTTCCNGGTTTCTGATCTAAGCCTGTGCAACACCTTGTGCTCCACTTTCTTCATGTTTATTAGGTTCATGTCAGCCAGATTCTGCAGTTTTTCCAGGTCCTTCTGCACTGGTGCAGAGGCATTTTGTTATGTCCCACACTATTAAATATCATTTGCAATTTGGCCAACTATCTATTTACCTGCATCACCCAGATCACTGACAAAGACATAAACAGGACTTTCTAAACCTCTTAAAATGAACTATTGCTCATTTGTTGTCTGTATTCAGCAAAAATCAGAATCAGCACCTTCTTTTGTGTGTACATTTGTACCACCCAATACACCCATAGAACTTCTCCTATTCATCATACACCATAGTCAATCACACGCACACAAATAAAACTGAATCACAATTTTGTCCATATACAGGCTACAACCACTCAGATCCACCAAGACTGGGGCAATTCTAAGCATGTCATGATGTACAAAGAGGAGCCTAGTGAATAATACTGTAGGGAAAAAAAAATCTGTGTTGTCATCCCAGGTTAGGCAGAAGGCAAGCAGGCATTTTCAGCACTGTAATTTTGGAGACAGGTACCTCAGATCCACCTGCTTCCTGAAGCTTGCCAGACCACTGCAGTTATTTTGCACAATTCTGTCACTTCAGCAAGCCAGCATGCAAATCCTCCCTGTTGCACCTTATGTGGACACACCTGCCCAGTTCAATGTCAAGCACAAAACAGAACAATGGGGGTTTCCTGTAGTCAAAAATAAAAGAAGACTTAAGCTTGAAATGTCTGGCTTTAGAATACCTTCCAAGATCTCTCTTGTGACTACCTCAAATTCTAGCAAAGCTTTGTTTCTTAAGAAAATGATTTTATAAAAAATCATTTTTATACAACAGGAAAATGGGAAGGATCTACATCTACTTAATCCATTTTAGTTAACAGTAAGAATTCATTAATATTAAAATGTCTATTTGGCACTCTTTTTCCAGTCTTACAGCTTTTCAAAAAGACACATATATTATATGCTGAGAAATATCAAGTTTCCTTATAAAGAGATTTTTAATAGCCAAGCTATAAGCCTCAGACTTAAGGGGTTATAGAGCAAACAGATCTTTCCCACAAACACAACTGCTAAAATAAAACAAATCTTATTTAATATAAAATAGCATCACATTAAATGTATATGAAAGGAGCATTTTAAAGCTTTTTTTCTATAAGTGGCAGATGTTATGAATAATAATCCATAAAACCCTTTGAATTCTAAGAAAGTGTATTTCATAAAACTTTCATTTAAATCTTTCATAGTGCTCAAACACACTGAACAGTGATAACAGTAAAACACTACCAGCAAACCATTAGAATTAACTGAAATAAAATTTATTATTTAAAAATCATTTGAAAAGATAATACTTCTCCTCATTGATCTCTTTACAACCCTTTATGTAAGCTAAACAAATGTAGCTACCTACAGAATTACTGCAATTTCTGTTCCACAAATGGAAGTGTACGTAAATTTCTCTGAAAAAAGAATGTGCAACATCTGCCCTTTAATGTGCAGGAAAATTTAATAGTTTCACCTCACGAAAAAAAGACTCAGTAACAATGGCCTTACCCTTTTTATTGCTAGATATCTTGGGGGAAGAAAACGAAACAACACAAATAAAATACAGTTTAGTGGAAAACTAAACATCTTTAAAAATATTGCCCCAATAGATCCTAGTTTACAGTGGATGAGTAGTACTTAAGGATGAAAACAAGCAAGCTATGAAGTGCTTCAATAAAAGTCAATGAACCCCTGCTTGCTGCTGCAGCCCCTCTGCCAAGCGAGCAGCGTGCACCGGCACCGTGTAACGCCACGGACTGAGCGGTTCAGTGAGCACTGCCAGAGTCATCACCCACTGAGACTAAACCAATCACTGAGGCATGTGCAGAACCAAATCCTCTGCTGGTTTGTGACTTTCAAAAACATGATGTATAATACAACAGAAGCTGTTTTCCAGTCATCTTCTGCTAATATCCCCAGGCTGGGAGACCTCTGGAAAGATATAAATCAGGCCTTTTTTAGGTTAGGCTATTGTATATGAATGATGGACACTTCTTCCCTTAAATTAACCCAACTCAGTGAAGAAAACCAAGCTTATGGAGTCAGAGATGACTAGAAGATATTTTCCTTGTTGGAATTTTAATGTGAAGGTATCACTCCTCTTCATTAAAGCTATTGAACTGGAAAGCACTGCAAGAAAGCTAATGGTTTCAGTAAGTGGTTTTGAAATGCTAACTTTTGTTTAAAGATTAGCCAAGTAGCATAACATGCTTTGCTACACAGCAATTAATTTTAGGTGTGTATCACTTCCCACAGTAGTTCTACACCTTACATTTGCAAAATGTGCTTTCAGAAAATCATGGCTCTGCCAAACCTGATTCTGATATAGATTTTACTTCGTGAAACTCCCACAAAAAACTGAGCTGTGATGGCACTATGTTCTTTCAGTCACAAGTAAATTATCCCCTCTTCTAGACACAATGGAGCAGTGATTTAATTTTGTACAGCAGTACTATACAATAGAAAGTGGAGATAAATAATCTACGGGATGAATTGGTTCAGACAGAATTGCATTACGTAGCCATCTGATCAGGGTTTAAGAGCTGATTTATTGCCATGCATTGTCTACACATAGCACCTAGCTTGGAATATGGTAAAAACTTGGGGCATTCCCTACCTGTATTTTTGAGCACCTTAAATTTGCATTCCATCCAATTTTAGCCACGTTCATCTATAAAGTACTCTCTGATTTCAGCTGGGTATTGGTAGAGTGCTACTTGCTGAGTCATTCATTTTCCCATTCATCAGACTCCCGGATTTCCATTTGCATTTTCATCTGTACCCTCTCCATTGTCTTCTCTGATCAGACCTGGATTTGATAATACACTTAAATGATAAGTTATTTTGTAAGTTATCACTAGTCTGAATCTAGCCTCTTGTCATGCCTGAAAGAGTCTATATGGAGACAATGGAACCAATTTAAGTATTTGCTTTAATGTTTTGAAACAGTCCAATTCTTCTTTACGTTACTAAAGGCTGATAACAATTCATCCCTGATGCCTGAAAATGAAATGCACAGTCGTTAAGTTGTGATCATCCTGGAAACACCACGGCACCCAGAGGCTGTGCAACTAAATATGTACAGTAGAGCAAACAGACAAGGAGACTGCAATTAAAAGAGGTTAACATTATGTTGGCTCCGGCTAATTTAATGCTCACTACAGCAACAAATACAAGACTTCCACGGCTCTGCTCCCTCGCTGTTGAGATAGACAAGTCTCAACTCTCACAATACGCAAGAACAGTTTGTGACTCACTTAGAAAAGTGAATGTGAATGAATTAATCTGGTGGGTATTTCACTCCTACAGAACTCCAATACCATACTCTTCCCTTGGATGTTCCAACCTGACCCCCATTTAGATCAATGGCACTTTGTGTGTTTCCTACTTAGATCAATGACACCACATAAATGTAGCTGAAGGAATCAATTTCTTGGCACTTCTGCACATATTTCACAGAGTTAATGAAACATAACATAAAAGCAAGCTACATTCTGAAACAAAGAGGTAACAATTGGGAGCATTTTCACTAAAAATCACAGATTTATCCTTCTCTGTACAAAACACAGTACAGTATTTTCCCCGACTCAACTCCTGGTCCTTGTGATCCTTTCTTTGGAGTCTATTCCAGATTTATTCACTGCTCATCATTAATGGATGATCACTGTGCCCATCAGTATTTACAACCACTACCTTTTCCTGATGCAGATACACCTCTCTGTAGTTTCATCTTATACCAGAGAATTTGTTGCCTGTTGCAGAATTAGACAGCAGACTGAGAATTCATTATGCTTGACCTCACTTAGGATTAATTTGACCCAAATAATTCAAAAGTACTGGTGAAGATTGTGTTAATAAATCCAGTACAGTAAACTCTGACATGGAAGATTGGCTTTTGTCTCAGTCTAAACCTAGAGGCTAAAATGTTGCTCTGGGTATTACTTGCAGAGGCCTCAGAAGGGAATAAGGTTGTAATTAAAAGCAGCACGTGACCTCTACAAGAAATAACAGCAGAAGCAGATTTCTGCAAATAGTAAGATTGTGGTAGGAACAAAAAATAAAGGAAAAATATTTTAAAAGTATCTTGTATAATCCTTTGATTCTATTTTCAGAAGAAATAAGGCAGAATATATGTCTGGAGGATTCATAATTTTAGCTCCATGGATTCTCTTGGGTGGAGTTTTCTGGTGAAAACTTTGAAGATGCTTTTGCACAAGTTTTGGCAGATGATTAGAAATATAAGGTCTATCTCAAAAGTCATCCTTTCAGACAGTTTCAATTTTTCACACACCTGTTTGCCTTCAGGACACACTAAATCCCTGTCACGGATTAGGTCAGGAAAGTACCACCACAGAAACTTCTTCCTGAGTGATGTGTAATGTATCTCCATCTTCTGCAGACTTCTCCAATAAACCTGGGATGCAGCACAAGCCAGGAAAACCTTGTCACGTCCTGGCTCATGCTTGCTGCTCCCTGACACACAAGCCATGGCACCCCACCACTGCCAAGGCTGCGACCTTTCCTCCTGGGACTGCACAGGCAGCAGAGGGAACTTCCTGGAGTAATGGGAAGTTCCAGCCCCACCACAGACAGGGCAGGAGTTTGCTCAGACAGGTCACAGCCACGAACCAGAGGAGTGAAGGTAGTTCAGTACAGATCTGAGCAGAGACAAAACGGCAGGGCAGGCAAAGGAAGCAAGAAGGGTACGTAAGGAGAACACTGTGTGAAAAATGCATCACATATTTTGAAAATTACAATAATATTGAACCATGTGGGAATGAAAACTAAGGAGCTGATAAAACATAAGCATTGAAAAGAAGAAATATACAGTTTCTGTGTTTTGTTCCTTATTTGCTGTATCTAATGTCTTTTCTTATAAATCTAACATCCTTGTTCATGCTGACTCTACAAAGTGCTACATTCTGCCAGCCACTCTGTTAAGCTTCTATGACAGATTAGCAAATTAGAAAAGGTGAGGAAACAGGATAAAGAAACAAACTCTTCCCCGGTTTTGTACTACAGTCATTTCCCCTCAGGCTAGAAACGTGCCTCTATGTCCTATACTTGGGGAGAACACCCACAAAGTAAAGAGTTAAAGGATGAAAATAGATTTTCAAGAAAATCTAATTTGGTAGAGTATCAAGTAAAACTAGATGGTTTTTCAAAAAGTGAATAATTTTCTTAATTGCCAATGTGTTTCAGGGCACAAACGAGATTTACAATGGAAATTTTTTAAGAACTTCAAAGACTGATGAATTCTTTGCTTACTCCTCAGTATCTCTGAAGTCAAAAAGTAGGAAAAGAATTCAGCTATTGGCATCAGTGCTAACAACCAGAATCATGACATATTTCCCCCAAGAGATGTATGAAGAGTAGCAAGAAAAATGTGTTCTTTATAGCACAGTGGGATGAGCAAGCATAATTAGCAAAGGACTATACGGACTTAGTTCCATTTAATGTTTAATAAATCTTATCTTCAAAATATTCCTCTGATAGTTGTGCTCCAAAGATGCTGCTAGTTGCAATTTTCAAAATTCTTCTCCTTAGGTGACATTTCTGAAACAACATGGTCTTTGACACCGAGGTTTCACCGCTGAGGTTGTGATGCTCAGAGAAGGATTTGTACCAGCAATACAATTGCTAAGGCTGTAATGTCTGCTGGGACTTCACTGAGAGCTTGCAAATTGTTTAGAGCACAGCTCTCTCTGTGAGGATCCAGGTATGTCTGTGGAAATTCTAGGAAATCATCTGGATCGGATTAAACTCAAGGTAGCCAGCTGAGTTAAACAATGCTTCTCCATGGAAAGACCAAACATTGCCCAAATAAGATATAGTAATTTTGATGTAATCAAGGGAATCCAACAGTAATGATAGACAGGATCATACATACACCAGTCCATAGGTTTCCAGGTGTAGGGAGAAATGTTGCTGGCAGCAGGAAAGACACTTTCCCGGTATCTGGAATGCAGATTAATGGTGTTGATTAACTCCCATGTATCAATGGCAAATAGAAAGCTGTTTCCAGCCACCAGCTCAAGTTCGGGAAATTGATGACAAAGTGCTGAAGGACAGCGTGAACTTTTGTCATCCCTAACATCACATACAGACATGTTCCACCGAGAGACCCTCACAAGTTTTTTCTGCATCTTTCTCCTTGAGATATCCCATAAACTGATTTTAGAATATCTCCCCAATTGTCAATGGAGAGCTACATTTTTAGAGTATAGGAAAAAGGTTTTTCAGCCTCTCATCAATTTTCTCCTATTGATTTTGTCGTGATTCAAGGGGAATGTATTCACAAGATCAAAGCAAATGATTAGTTTTGTAAAATCTCTCAGATTGCTGAATTAAAATCCAATTGGAAGGAGTAGTAAAACAATTCTGTGGCAGCAAGTAATTTGGATTCCAATTTACAAACACGTTCTCTTGTTTTATCTACCTCTTATTTTTTTTGCATTTCAAAGAAAAATGTCCCTTCAGAATTATGAATTTGTGAATAATTTAAAACGTTCAGGGTGTTCAAAGCACGTCTACTAGGAATGCCTTGCGTATTTCCTTTTTCCAACTTTTACATAACTAAATTCACAGGAAGTCTGAGGAAAAAAGAAGGTTAGGTCAAATTTTTTCTGTAGATTTAACTGTTGCTACAATTCTGCTGCAGGTTTGTACACTTGCCATTTTTAGGTTTTCTCTTCCCAAAAGTGTAAATTATATCAACCATTTGCTTTCAGCTGTACAAGAACTACAAAACCAACAGACCTTACTGGATTCTTTTGAAGCAGGAACAGTTCCCAGCATGCTGGAGAGCCAGTGGCAAAAGCAGCCAACCCATTACTATTCAATAGCCAGTGGAGTGATAAAAGCAGCACTTCCAGAACAGAAAACTTTCTAAAGAGGGATTACTTGGTATCTCCCAATATTAAACTAGATATGATTAATAGAGGAGAGAAAAACACAAGATCAAATCTCTTGATTTTTAGATAAAAGCAGAACATATATCTGAGTGGGAACACAAGAAGAAAAAATTGTTTTCCTGGTTGATCAGAATGGAGAAAAGTAACAAAATCATTAGCTTAATTATGGAGCAAAACTATTTAATAAAATAGCTAACAAATATGAAATTTCATACTAGCACATATAAACACTGCTCAAAACAGTGATTCAGACAAGATTTTTTAGGACTATCGAAAAGAATTGCCATAGGGAGTCATCTTTCTGAGAAGATCCCAGAGAGCCCCACCAGTGCACCAGGAATTCAGTCGTGTAAAAACCTTGGACTCTGCACCCTGGTACAAAAGTCACTCCTAGAGAAGCCTGTATGGAATTACATGTGAGAAGAAAATACAAATGGCATTTTGTTGAACTCATTTGGGGATAAACTCTGAGAAACCGAAGATGAAGTGAGAGGTTTGTAAGACACCTTTTCCCTCCATATATTTTTGTGAACTGTGGGACCCATCCATTGTATAAGTGGAAATTAGATTGTGTTCCTCCGTAATGAGAACTCTGTTCAGGGGAAAACCAATGCATCTTTTTGTGAGGAAGCCCTGTGTCAGCCTGATCTTATGTCTCCCCAGTTCAATAGAAATGATGAAGATGCTGTGCCATGGATTAGCCAGGAACAGCTAGCACAGAAGCCTGGTTCTGTGACATGAGGGAGAGGGAAACCTTTTTACTGAATAACAGTCGGGAAGAAAAATCTGCAAGAATCTGTAACCTCACTGAGTTCTATTTCCTGCCTGTCTTCTCTCCCCTTTCATCATTTATATGCCCCTTCAAAGCAAGGCTTACAGGCTCTGTTTGAGTAACGCTTATTATGGCCTGATGAAGTTGCTTTATAAAGTGAGATAAAAAGGAGAGAATAGCAGAGGTTACTGAGATGGCTAGATAGGCAATTATTTCTATTCATATGACTAATCTTGCACAGTAAGTAGTCTTCAAAAACCACCATTTACCTAAATTATCTGAACCAATTAGCAACATGAATATTTACTTAAACTAATCTAGCAGAAAGCTTGCCCCTGAAAAAAAACCAGAAAAGATATTCTTCATATGCTGTCCTCAGACATACCCAGTATTTACATGATGTAGCCATTCCCAAGGGAAAATCAAATCTTTAGAAGCTATCTCTATAAAACTAGCAGGTTTTAATGTTACCCTTGCCTTGGGTCAGTCCCTGGATTAAGGCTGGATGCTGAAGCTTCAAAGACTAAAGAGCTGACAGAACCATCTTTAACATCATTCTCCTCTACATCTGTATTCATTAAGAATTTCTACACCTTGCAAATCTCTGTTTTCACCCATCTCGAATAGTTAGAGGCAGAGAAATAATCTGATAAAACATAATTTTATTTTCTACTAGTACATAAAACTTTATGGGCAGCCAATAATAACACACCTAATAAAATCTACCATAACAAATGACAAGATCATACAACGTTATCACTGACCAAAGGCAAGAACCAATAACTTGCCCTTCAGTCATTTGGTAAGTCTATTTATCAGCACAGTCATGCTGAGTACTTCAAGAATGCTTGATTCAGACAAGCACTTAGAAATTTTGACTGCTTTTCCACAGAGATCTTATGAGCCATTAATTTTACACAGCTATTTCTTTTACTATCTAGAACAAGCCATGAAGACAGTAGTTTATCTGATCCCATGCACCTTGTTCCTGCTACTCTATACGGCCACCTACAAGAATACAGGAGATGAAAGAGGGAATCCAGAACAAAGACGTATTTTCAGAAATTTACTTTATAGGCCTAAGAGAGCTGGACGGAGAGAAGCAGAGTCAGATCTCATTGTGTTCCACCGCCCTCCTGGGAGTGCTTCTGCCACCGGAGCCTGGGACACCTTTAACAGCCCCATGGGCTGTTCATGAGCTGTACAAGTCTTGGAAATCCCAATCCTGCCTCTCTGGCTTTTTTAGTTTTCTAAAGCATTTTATCAGTGAAATTTTCCATTTTAATGCTGATCCCCTGACAAAAAGCCTAAATTAGATTTTTTTTTTTTCACTGGGTAAGGCTTATTCAACTCAGCCCTGTACATTTTGTTATAAATATTACAAAACCCAATATGATCCTTGAAATACTGAGTTCTATACTAAGGATACATTACAGTGATGTCATTTCCTGTCTCAGAATTCATTTACTTTTATTTCTAACATTAGCATTTGTATTTATACATGTTTTCATTTGGTAGAAGCTTTTGCAGGAAAAGTACAGAAGTTCTTTTTTAAGCCAAGATCTATATTAAGATCTCTAAATACATCTTTTTTTGGTCCTCTCAATATCAAAATACTTAAGATGCTTATTCATGGTCTGATTTTCCAATCTTACATTTAACTGGAAGAACCACAATTGCTGCATTAACCCAGAATCATGTGAACTGGCTCATAAAAATGGATGGCGTGATCATATCTGGAATTTACACAGGACCCAATTCAATAAAGCATATTCTGCCCTTACTGTAATATCATCCTCCAGAGCTTTAAAGTCTTTCAAGTGGAATAAAGATGTTGCTATAATGACAGTGAATGTAATGAGATTAAATGTAGTTGGGAGTCAAGGTAAATGGCCTTACATCACAAAGAATGTAGCAACACAGGTCCTTGTAATGAAGACAAAGGATATTACCAGCACATTTTTGCTACATTTCTTTGGCAAAGCAAGGCCACAGCAGGACATGCTATGTAATATGAATTCTGTGTTCTTTTCAGTATTTTACATTTAATAAAACCTGCATGCTTTTAGACATAAAGGAATAACTAAAAAGAAGCAGCTTCAATAAGCATTGAGATCTGTGTTAGCAATGGTAACATCCCTAAAAGAAACTGGCAATCTGTTTTATTTAGGAATTAAAAGAATTTAATGTAAGAAATTGCTTTAGTATTGGGATAATTTTTTTCTTGTGAAATCAAAATAATCACAGGGGAGAATTCAAGGCCCATTCTGAGTCTGTCCAACAAAGGACATGCACACAGGTTTGCCCTAAGCTTGCACTTTATTATGCAGACCTTTATTCCAATAGTAAAGCCCAACTGCTTCTAGAATTTACTTTGATTCTATTCTTTTAACATTTCTGAAGGAATTTATTAATAATTTTGCCCTATTTAACTTGAAATTCTACCTTTCAATACATGAAATTAAAAGAAATGCTCAGGAGTCTGATTTATCACAGAGGTCAGCAAGGTCACAGACTGTTATCATGCAACTAAGGATCTTTGAAATAATATTAGCTTCAATGTTAGCAATGTCTGTCTTAAAGTGCTAACCTTCACTGGGAAATAAGCAATAAAGTCTGATGATACAGGGTTCTGAGAGGTAAGATTATTTCCAGGTACAGCAAGTCACATACCAGTGGTTAGTCACAGCAATACTGTTCTATTTACATAGAAAACATAAGTTAGTAAACAGAACTTCCATGAAAATTTCTGAGTGGTTGCTTTGCTCTAGTTATTTATTTCAGCTATTAAAATCAATCGTTGCTGAAGATGAGCTTTTTCAAAAAGAGTAAATTGATTTAAAAGAGACTTTGACATCAATATCCCCTGATTAACTTTAAAAAGATAAACCCTAAAATCATAAAGGGCCACATTTCTGAAACTCTCAGATGCAATACACTGCCTGGAAATGTACCAATGGTGGTAAATGAAAATCAGCTCTCTCTGCCTGTGAATAGCTACCTAACTCTGTAGGTTTTTATATGTGCAATGACCAGGAGTTTCACACAGTACATCCCTAGGGATTGAAGGTGGATTACTGCAAATCCACCTTAATCAGTTCTGCAATTTATGTGCCTAAATATCCTTTCCCATCTGCCTGACTAGAAAGCAAGTTTTTGGGTAGACTTCTCTTACTCAGCCGAAATAAAAATGGAAACAGCAGTATCAACATAAGCAAAGTGCACAGTGGAACATGTGCACTGCATGACAGGCATTTCTTTAGGAGCTGCTTTCTAAATTAGCAATATGCTAATGTTTATGATTTTTTTCCAAAGACCTTAATTACTACATAAAATCATTTGATTGTGAAAGGAAAGCAATGAAAAAGGGTTTAGCCTTAACAGATTCCAGTCTCCTCCTGCTGCTGCGAGGATGTAGGAGCATGAAATGAAAAGCTCACATTGAGGTACCGCACAGGGCAGTGTCCCCAGCAGCAGCTAAACAAACTGCTTTAAAGTCCTGATGCTGATGTGGTCTTTGGTTAACAAAGGAAAGAAATCAGCTCAAACCCTTCCACATTTCTGTCTCTTTGATTTCACCTTCTGCAAGGCAGCTTGGAAGGTTTCTGTCTTTTGAGATGCTGCAAGGTGCTACTTGAATTTGTTCTACATATCCAAAGTATGCATAGGTCATTATGGCCTCCACCGGTGACAGAACTGAAGGGCAATTCACATCTGTAATCACCCAGCAAATCCCTCTCTGGATCTCAGCAGAGCTTGCAATTCACACAGCTTTATTTGGCCCTGCCTGCTATTGAATTTTTGTTAATCCTAACAAAAGCCAAGTTTATTCTGTCTTCTCAGAATTGACATCACTTTCTTGAACTTAACTATGACTCTGTTTAATTTTCAGCAGAGCTGCCTTATTACAGATTTGGTGGTGTCAGACTAAACATGCTTTGCTGCATTTTTTTTCTTGCCTATGAAACGAGACCTGTGATGGTAACTTGGCATGACTAATGTAACCAAAACCAAGGCATTTCCAGAGGAAAAGTGTAACACAAGGGTTCAAGAATGTGGCCAGAACCATCAGCACCTTGTAGGTAGCTTAAACCCTAAACATTGTCCTGTTCAAATAATTTATTCAAACATCGTACAAATATTGTCAACACATGGCAGCCTCAGCAAAAACACGTTTGACTTGTGAAGCAGCACAGGAGTCCTGACATCCCTGTACACAAAGCATTTCATGTGAAATCAACTGGCAAAGCCCAAGTTCTCTCTGTTACCTGAGTCTTCATCACAACTTGCTCCTGCAGACACCCTCCTCTTTTAAAATTCTATTGTGAGCAAATCAAATTGAAAGAAATGAGATTACAAAAGCCTGGCCCACTTCCAACCCACGTTCAAGTGATGTGAAGTACCACCATGTTATGGAGCCTGAAGAGGATTTTTGCAGCAGTGTTTGTATCGTTTTCTGTAGAGAGCCCTTACTGTTTGCAGTCTTTCATAGTAAACTTTATAATTTGAAGCTGTAAATGAGTGTAGGTCATGTTAATAATGAAAGAACCACACAATTTAGGAATTCAAAGATATTTTTGGGACACTATATATACAGGAAGCTCTGCACTAAATATTCAGGTGACGACAGCAAGGGAGGGAAATTCTGCCTCTCTTTAAAATTACAGATAAAAAAACAGAGTACAGCTGTAGCAATAAAATGTTGTTTCTTGAGAAGGGAGGATCTGAGGGACACACCTCTTGCTGGAAAAATCAAACTTCGTAGGAGCTCTTTGGAGGTGAGAACACTTTAGCTCAGAACTAAGTGCAGGATTTCCTCTACAGCTTGCCTTTCTCTTGTCACTCCTCCCAAAAAACTCTTCAGAAATTTAATTTAGCAATATAAATACTGGCAAGGTCAGAAGAGGGGTAGATTCTGGACTATTCTTGTTTCTAATTGTTGGTTGTTTCTCAAAAACCATGGCAGTAGTGATCAAATAAAAGTGAAGATTATATTAGATAAAAAGTGAGGTTGGAAGTGACTTTATTTGTAACATTAGTGTTTGCATCTAAGAAGATTTCCTCAAACAGAGCCTGTTATTACTCTGTTCCAACTGATTAAAAGCTTTAAAACTCTGGCATGTTTTTCTATCTTGAAAGTAGGAAACAGCAGCAATATTTTATTCCATAAAAAAATAAGATTCAGAGAGCTAAATCTGAGCCTTATTGGGAAACCAGCATGTGGAATAAAAATTGCCAGTAGTCATCAGTTGTGTTTTATAATGACTTTAGGGAAAAAAAATTTAAAAGAAGAGAAAGAGAGAGAGAGATTCAGTACCTCCTGTGCTGCCTGACGCAAGTCTAGAATGAAGTGACTCACTTGTGTGTTTTCTTTCTTTTGAACCTGGTGAGTGTTTGTTCCCATCTCTGTTCTCACAATCATCACTGCTATCTCCACTTTACTGCAAGATGTACATTTAGAAATCTATAATTTTACTCCCTTTTTTTCCCCCTGTGCTGGTGGTAATTATCATAAAACAATCAAGAAAAGTCCTAAGAAGAAATCCTTCTTCTTTCACATAAAAAGAAGAAAGCTTCTTGTAGGAAGATCTCACATTGACCCTGGCAGGGCTTCAGTCAGCAAAGCTCAAGGAAGAGACAAAGAGACAAGCAGGTTTGGAAGTTGTCTGTTGAGTTAAAAAAATGGGATAATTTTTAAGAATTCAATAATTTTCAGAAATGCTTGTTCAAGTTAGCTGAGATATTTTTGGAAATTATGAACAGACAGGATGAACACCTACGGAAAAGGGTAACGGATACAGCATGGTGGTGTTCTTTGTGGCAGCAAGGCAAGGGTTCAGTAAGACACATCTACACAACACCAGCCTAAGCCTTCTGAAAGCTGGTTCTTTCCAGCAATCTCTGTACATCAGAGCAGGCGAGACCCACAATCTGTTCTGCAGGATACTCTCAGGAAATACCTCAGTAAGGGTCAAAGGAGCCTTCATAGCACTCATGAAAATGAAATGGGGATTTGTAGATCTCACTGTGAACATTTCAATTCCTTCAGCTCTGTTGGATTCCATCTAAGGAACAATTTGACTTTGACTTTCCTGTGGGCAAGTAAGTCACTGACATGCTCTTGCAATTGTTTGCAAGAATCATTTTAGACTCACTTATAACTGTGTGCCTGATGGGAACACTTAGGTTTATGATCAGAAGATTCATGCCAAATAAATGGCAAGAACCACACAAGTAAAAAAGCCTTGTCTGCTTTGAAGAGCTTATGTAGCTTAAACTTTGGTGTCAGCAATAACAGAGAAAGAAATGACAAATCCCAGTGGAACCAACACAACCTCTGTGTGCAGATACGTCTGAATTAGTCCAGAAAAGATACAAAGACTCTGAAAGGTCCCACAACTTTCAGGTAAGTCCTTAGGAGTTTTGTAGTGCCTCAGATGGTGAAGGTATTTTATTCTTACTCCCAAACAGTTGCTTTTTAGGATGATTTTAATTTTGTTAGGTATTTGTAGATACAAAAAAAACCTAGTTGACATTTAAGAAACACTTCAGTATATGCTATAAAAACGGTTTTCCTGTTACAAAGCAAAGGACTTTCTGTTTTTCTGCCTTTGATTGGAAAGGGAACAATGATATTAAGCCAACTGTAACATTCTGAATATCACCAGGTTTATATTAGTGAACTCTGAAAACACGCATTAGCACAGAGGTTAATTTACAAAAAAGTAAATGCTAGCTGTAATTAATCCAGCAGCTACCTGCTCCTCGGGTATTCTATCTCATGATGTGTGCTAGAAGCACCAACTGGTAACATGACTTGCAGCAATGTGTATTTAAGGGTTTGTCTTGTTTGTTTTGATGTCAGAAGACTAGAACTGCTGCTCTCAAAGCAAAAATATTGCCTCCAAATTTAGGCATTCGTTTAGAGATCTTTCAAATTTGTCTTAACAGTTTTCAGTTTAATTTTCCACAGATTCATAAATTATTTCTGATTAGTGATAGAAACCTATCAACCCTTCCTAAATCTTATTTCAAACTAGATTTTCTGAGGATAACAGTTATGTCCATGTTAAAATTTAGGACATATCAGGTCAATAAAAGTAAGTTTTGACTAAAATCTATAATATTCATGCTTTATGCGTGTTTGTGTGTCTGACCTTTTCTCTCATTCTAGAAACTTCTGCTGAATTAGAATGAAATTCTGGCAGCATGGAAATCACACGGGGTTTTGCTATGCATTTTAGTGATGCCATATTTCACTCAGCCTTTTTATAGCTCAGCTCTCATAACAACCATTTATATGTTTTCCTCCAGAAGGTATCTTTGTGTGTTGTGGGCTCTGAATCTGCCCTGCTGTCAGCAGTGCCCTTGCACATGAGAATACAAGTCTGCTTATCCCTCAAGCCAAAAAAATTCTGTTAATGACAAAATAATACTCAGCCCCAAACTTATTAATCTCTATACCAGTTTGGAACTTCAGAATGAAGCAAAAACAATTTTCCAGACAACTGGAGAAATTTCATATTATTTGATTAAAAAATTAACAATTCAACCCCACCCAAAAAAAACCCCAAAAAACCCTGTAGAACGTAATGCCCCATCATCATGACCAATAAGTTGAGATTAGTAAAACATTGCCAATTATTCTGTTTTGTATAGAAAATATATGATATTTGAATCACAATTTTCCTGTCATTGTATTATGTTGAATATGCTTCCATAGATATCTCCTAAATAGTCCCACATTATTTATTCAAGCAGGGTGAAATAAAAGGAGAAAATGGGACACAGGCTGAATTGCAAAATGGGACTTCTAGTTTTTCATCATCTGCAGTTCTTCACAGTTCTGCCTTTGTTGTGTGATTTGTAGACAGAGTCAATATTGTTGCAGGAGCCATATGCTCCAAAGGGAGCGCAGGAGGCAACACTGCCTGTGTAGAAGTGAGGTGCTGAGTTACTGCATTTTGAATCAGCTTCTTAGAGAACACCCCACAGAACACTGGGAGGGTGCTGGGGCCCTGGCACGGGGTGCCCAGAGAAGCTGTGGCTGCCCCATCCCTGGAAGTGTCCAAGACTGGGATGGATTTGAGCAGCCTGGGATATTGGAAGGTGTCCCTGCCCACGGCAGGGAGTCTGGAACCAGAAGAGGTTTGAAGTCCCTTCCAACCCAAGCCATTCTATGAGTTTATGTTACACACAGAAAACACAGAGAAAGTACGTTCCACAGTGAATAAATATCTGGAAAAATGCTTAATTCTGCATGAGTTTTGTTACAGGAGAAATGAACTAGAGAAATAATATTTGAAAATCTATGATGCATTTTAGAATGGAAAACTTTGCTTCTATTTACACTGACTCCTTTCATAAAGCAGGGCACAAGCAAGCTATTCTCCACAACTGTCAGATCTACAGTCTGTCAGCAGCACATTCATTTCTCACCTGAATATTTTCTGCAAATTCCCCAAATCAGGAAGGATAAAGGTGGAGTTCCATAACAATGTGAATTGAGAGTCTTGCCTTGAGCAACACGCAGGCATCCCTTTGTCTCTGGCACACAAAGCCAGCACTGTGGCAAACAGTCTGCAAACAAGAAAATAGTCAAACTAATGGAAGGACAGAAAAGTACGGGATAGAATTAAGGTGCTGTTCAAAAGGAGTGAGAGTGCAGTATTTCCCTCAATAATTAAGTTGTGTACTTAATGTACACACTGAAGTCCTGCTGGATGTTTGTACTTGCTATGCACCAAGGACTGCATTTATCCTCAGTTACGTGGTGAAATAATTACACAGTGCTGTTTATGGATTACAGCCAGCATTAGAACTTAGCCTCAATTTATGTTCAGTGTGTAATTTGAGCAACTTGAGCACATGATATGATTTACTTCAAATGGAAGCAGCACGGAGCTTTAAACTCTCTAGTACATTGTTAGCTGAAAATGTACTTGCACAGAAGCAAAGTTCATTCCTTTAGGTTACAAAGGAAAACAGAGCTATGTAAGAGCATAACATTCCTTTTTCAGGAGTTGATTCCCATGTGTACCTCACACTAACACTGTAATCTTTTTATTCAATAAGTATATTTTCCCTTTTCTAGGCTTCAAGGTAGTGCAAGGCTGTGCATTCGTCACTGCCATGGTTTCACGTGTGTGTTTGTATATTCAGGTAGGACCAGTATTTCAAACCCAAAGCACACAGTTATATTTAAAGATTTTTATATTACCTGTTCTGGAGTAAAAAGCAAAGAACATTCCTATTTATTTCACATTCTTTGTGATAGCAAAAAACCAACTCAAGAGACTTCATTTTAAATCAAATAAATGTATAACCTCTTATAACCTGTTTGGAAATTATACCCTGTAAGGCACTAATTTCTTATGTCATCAATCAAAGAACGGGCTACAATTAAGGATTGGAAAAATTGATACCTGTTTCCCTCATGTCTTTTTCTCTCATATTCTGAGTTGCTAAGTTGCCTAATCTTAATTATTGTTTAGTATACTGCTACCTCAACCAAACCAAAACCAAAACCAATTCTAATTTTAGGTGGGAAGTGCCAAAATTCCAGAGTGTGGGAAAGATGTGTGTGCTTATTTTAGCAGGGTTTTTTTTTGCAGTCACTACAAAACACAAAACCATTCCTGCAATATTTCCTTTTTCAAACTAAGCAAAAATCTGGTCTTCTCCAAGGAATATTTCGATTTCAAGTTTCATTACTATGTTTGCTGCAAACCTTAGAACATGGCAACATTTTTTCTAATTCTCCCAAAGTCATAAGAAGCATTTGGCTTCTTTTAGTTAATTACAGGAGTTACCTATGGACAGAAAACCCCAAATTGTGAACATTTGAGCAGTTATAGATATATTGTCACACCTATGCAGGTCTAAGGCACAGCAGCTGAACTATCCTTTAATATGAAGTGTTACCATAATACATAACTGGTTTATGTTAAAAATTTCTTGTTGTACACACAAGTGCATAAAAGGTTTCAGCTTTGATATACAGAGGAGAAAATATCCGTGTTCTATGCTGCTGAGAGAAAGATGTTTTAGTCAGTTTGGGTGATCTCATCTATGGCAGCAAAAAAGCAGTGAAGTATAGAGAAAAAGCACATAAAATGTCCCTATTTTGTTCCCCTCTCTCATTTCCCAGGTTTTGCCTGGCAATGACAAGAAAATAATAATCATCCAACTTAAACACTTAAAGCTATTTCTGCCAGGAAGCAGAAATACTTAGCAGTATATAAAGAGATTATACTGCACGTACATGCCACAGGGTAATCTTTATTTTAAGAGGAAAACCACCTACCAAGTGCATAACAATAAGTGACAAAGAATGCAGACCTCAGGGTACACTAATTAATACTCAGGGTCTCAGCAGCTATGGGCTAACTTTGCAAAAAACATCTCAGAATTGATGGCAAATGACTGAAATATTTACCCCAACCAACAAGTGTTCTTGTGTTCCTAAATGCAGGTAGCACAAACATGAAGTGCTGTCAAGGAGAGGCTTTTTTGTCAGCCTGGCTCAATACTGACATTTCAGGTTGTTGGCATTTTAAAAGTTTTTAGAACTTTTCTCTTAGAGCAACTCATGAGCACAATTTTTTAAAATTTTCTTTTTAATAAGCTCTACCTTTACAAGCATTTTCTCCATTTCACTGTATAAATTTTCTGCTTAAATAGCACTATCAGAAGGAAAATAGAAACCTCTGTACAGCTTTGACAACAATGTATCTTCATGCCTTTTCTCCTTGTTCTTGTGTCACTGATCAATAGACCCAAATGCCAAGCATTCATCAAGCTACAGGGTTTGATTGCAAAAGCTGTCTTAGC
The DNA here is from genome assembly GCA_013397795.1 of Orthonyx spaldingii. Lineage (NCBI taxonomy): Eukaryota > Metazoa > Chordata > Aves > Passeriformes > Orthonychidae > Orthonyx > Orthonyx spaldingii. The sequence continues at coordinate 236,305 of VZTJ01005188.1, read as the reverse complement.
TCATACTTATCTCTTGTGTCCTACACGCCCAGAAATGTCACAGAGGAGGCAATCCTAGCCCTACATATGTCAGCTTCTGTCAGATGAACAGAGAACCTGAATGAGGGGTGTTTTGGCATTCTTTTGTCTATCATGAATAACAGGAGCAACCGTCCACTTCAAGGCAAAGAGAAGAAATAAAGACTCCTTGCTCCTTGAACTTTTTTCTGTTAGTTACGAAATCAGCTGTTGACTTTGCAATCCTAATCTGCAGCCTCATTCAGCTGCAGCCTCCTAATGCTGCTTCATACTCATTGATATCGTTATATTTGATACTTATTTACACTATTATAGTCTACAAATAAATCTCCCCCGTTCCAGACTTTTAGAGAGGCAAAAGACAAAAAAAAAAAAAAAAAAAAAAAAAAAAAAAGGGGAAAAAAAAAAAAAATNAAAAAAAAAAAAAAAAAAAAAAGCAGGGATACATACACACACATTTGTTTATCTCAGAAGTTATTTAGAGAGAAATTAAAAGCTGTTACTGTGTAAAGCCAAAGAACTGCAAGATGTAAGAGTGCTGCCTCGTTGATTTGTCTGTTTATCAAATGGAAAAAGCCTTCAGAGCTTCTGAAAACTGGCCATTTTCTCACACTCAGCCTGAGGACATAGACAAGAATAACAGAGAGGAAAACATAAGTGTAAATTGAGAGGATTCTAGCAGGTTCTCCTCTTCTACTTGATATTATTGTTCAAGTTATTATTAGAGCCCAGATCAAAGAAAGATTAATTTTTAAGGGCACTGAATATTCTTCCAGATGCCTTATTTTGTTGTGAGAAAGCTAATCACATATGTGAGTGCCCCTGAAGCCTTGTGAGGTGAGTGCACCCCAACAGTCTCATTGATCTCCGCAGCAAAGTCATTTAACCTCTCTTTCTCTCCTCCCTGTCAAAATAAGCAAGACAAGGTGCATTCATGTGATTCTTAAGAGTCAGAAAAATGATCCTTTTATTTATCAAAATCTGCCATTTTGATTCATATTCTTCTAAGTAACACTGTCCACCATAAATAATTTAAAACTCGTATGTATTAGAGAGGATAGAAACTGAAGTAGAAGCACAGAGAAAATGAACATGTTAAGCCTTCTTCTAAGATATTCTTAAAGAGCTGGCTGAGGCTGCTATCAAAGGTAGCAAATTTCACATGGTTTAAGAATTAGGGCAAAACAAATTGAGAGCAACATATTACATCTGTTTCAGCTGGCAAGAAAACATTTTGCTGCTTTCAGAACATGTTTTATGGGATGGAAAAACCCTGTCAAGTGTCCCAAGGGGGGGTTACAGTTTTGCTTCAAACTGTTGCCAATGAATAAATAAGGACGAAAGTCCTTTACCATTTGTGCAGCAGTGAACACACTGTCAGTGCTGAGCTGGCAGCAAACAGGACACTTCTCCCACTGTCTTAGGAAGACACAAGCTCAATCAAGTGATTTACAAAAACATTGGAAGAATTCTACCAAACCTGAAAATATTTATAAAACAATGTGAACAGCTCAGACAGGTCACTCATCAGGCCCTGTATGTCTGCAGGTAAAAGCCTTAATCATCTGCTGTGAGAGATCTTGACCCTCAGCCAAACGAAGAGCTCCCTTGGAACAGCCTGTCCCCAGACCCACCAGGTGAACTGTAATGTCCTGCAATTTTTCAGGCTCGATTCTTAAACAGCAAATCTCCTTTTGGGTGTGTTTCACGGTTTTCTGTGTTACCACATAGTTGTAACAATAATATTCAGAGCAGACTTGAGCACTGGGCATCATCTTGCACTCACAGTGCAGCTCCTGCATTTTGCTGCACTTCCCTCCCTATCCCACCCTGAAACTGTTTTGCTGTGCTGCAGCTTGGGAATGATGTGCATGTGCTTATTCATTGCATCTTCATTTAAACCATTGACTGATAAGAACACTGGATCAGAATTTAAGAGAGATTTTCTTATTAATTTGCTTGAATTTAATATTTTATGCAAATTATTCAGAAAAAGGAATGTTCTCCAAAATTATATTATACTGTTTGAAAAAGAATTATAATCCATTTTCTTTCAAGAATATTAGTTATTGAAAAGTTGTCTTGTTTGAAGATAGAAGAACTATTTATCTCTGTTGCTTCCTGGTAAAGATGAATTAATTTAGTTGTTCAGAAAAAGCTTTTCACATGTGTGGGGAGTGTACTCAATTCTTTGCTGTTTTTTATTTTGATGATACAAAATAAGCTAATTTTTTTCTGCATTCTGATACCTAATTGTATTTCCAGAACCAACTTATTTGAAAGCAATGAAATCAATTACACAACTCTTTTCAACGGAATGAATGTATAAGGCTTTTTTCAACATAGCAGATTAATCTTTTTGATAATCTCAATGTTCTTTAATTCAGTAACAGATAATTGCACTTGCATTTTCATATTAAATTAGTCCTTGAACTAATATTTTTTTCAGTTTTGAATATTTCAGATGTAAAAAGGGATAGGACTTATTTTTTGTTGTTTATGGAAGAGTAAAATATCTTTATTTGTGTGAGAAACATCTTAATTAACATAAATGCAGTTTTCATCAAAGGTTCTCAAATACTCAAAGGCAGCTAAACATTATACTTTGTTAATAAAGATTAATGATTCCAAAGTTCATTGAGAACTGCTCTTGCTGGTGTTGCACAAACACCATAATTGGTGGGAAAAAATCTTCCTTCACCCTTGAAAGGGTGAGGGGGGTCTAAAGGTGGCAAAGACCCACAAAAACAAGAGCAAAGTCAAGTGGTAGAAGAGCTGGCCCAGAGGGGTTGGGCAATCTCCTGTCCTTGGAAATTTTGGAGACAGCTGTGGACAAAGCCCTGGAAAACCTGGTTTGTCAGGGTTAACACTGCTTTGAGGAGGAGGCTGAACTGCAGATCACCAGGGGTCTCTTCCAATTTGAAATCTCTTTTTTGCTACAGAAACTCTTCACCTTTTTTTCCCCTTATATTTCAATAATATTTCCTGTAGACGACTCACCTGCAAGGCAAATAAAAACGTGTCTTTAAGGCTGCTGTGAGAAGACCTTGCCCTTTTCCTGTGGGGAGTTAGAGACAGTTTTGCCTCTGTTACCCTACAGACCTGCAGTAGGGGGTTTGGTCTGTGACTGCAGACACCTGTGAGCTCAGCCTGGCATTGCTTCCCATTATTGCTGCACTTCTCTTACCACCAGACTTTTGATTTACAGCCTTACCATCACTATTCTGTAGTCAGTGTGTTCCAAGGAATTTTTAAAACTGAAAATTTGAAAATGATTGCACTAGAGAACTCCAGAAAGAAATTAGCTTTCTTAGTGAGCAGAGCCTTATAAGCAAACTCTTTTCAAATTCCAGCTGTCTCTGAAGCCAGGAAGTGAGGACACTGATCTTTTCACAAATAAGTCATATGGTGTTCTGCACAAGGCCATTTTCCAGACTCAGTCAAGTTTATCAGTGTACTTTCTTGACAAGCTTGCCTTGGAGAGAACAGGAGAAGTTCCATGGAAGTGGAATAACAAATGTGTTATTTAAATTTTCAAATTAAGATCTTCACTCTGCAAACAGAACTCTATTTCCTACAAGAAGTCTTAAGTGACAGGGGACACAGATTTAACCTAGAAATTTTCATGTAGGATTCTGATTGAAGAAACTAGAGATTAATGTTAGTTTGGATAATTCTGTTTCATTACTGGCTATATACTGAGATCACTTCTGAATTTTTGTCAATAAAAATATCAAAGGTCATTTGTAGCAGATTCTCTGTGCTTGGATAGCTCTTTTCTCCCCTGGGAGCAAAAACATTATTTTATAGATTCATAACAGGGCTGGAAGGGACCTCAAGAGGTCATTTCATCCATCCTCTGTTCCAAGGCAAGATCAAACATATTAATCTTGACAGATATTTGTCTAGACTGTCTTTTTAAAAATTTCCAATTACAAGGATTCCAAAATCTCTCTGGGCAATCTATTCCAATGCATTGCTATCATTACCTCTAAAAGTTTTTTTTCCTACTAACTAATCTTAATTTTTCTTATTGCGGTTTAAACCCAAAACTGCTTGTTCCGTTGTCATTGACAATGAACCTAGATTGCTTCCTTCTTCTTGAAGATTTTTTAAAAAGATGTATTTAAAGACTTAGTTCAGAGTATAAAAGCAGATTAGAGATCCAATAAGCACAACTGTGAGGGAGCTGAGAGAGCTGAGTTATCCAGCCTTACCTGAAGAATAGATGTCTAAGACATATCTTTAAATATGTAAAAAATACTTCTGGCGGCCCATACTTATGTATTGAACCTGTAGGAACTGAAAGCAGACATGGTACTGAAGGTGAGGTCTTCATAACTACAAGCACAGTCGAATGTTGGGTTTTGAGTCCTGGTTCTGCATCCACTAATCCCTGTCACAGAACACCTGCTGCACTCATGGCTCCTGGCAGCTCACATTGTCCAGCCTTCAGATGCAAACCCAGCCTCTTGCTCCCATCTTGTCACCCTGCCTAACACAGTGCCTTGGATACGTACAAGTTGGACTACTTTCTAATTTTTTTCCAAATGCTATTTGCCAAGATAATTTTGGTAATTTCTGTGTCTGCTGACTGTAGATGTTCTCCAGAGAACACCTGCTCACTGGCTTAATCCCCTGCATGTACCAAGGAAGGCTGAACAAAGATGTCTCCAGGCTTCTCAGAAGGTTCTCCCTGAATTCTCCTAGTAATTTCCTTTCTTCAATTCCCCTTTATTTAATATTTGATGACTGTGATATGTTTCTTACCTGATTAGCTGCACAGCAGCTACCCAGAAAGTTATTAGTTCCTTGCTGACATGGGCTTATTCCCTTCTAACCTAATGGCAGCGAATTCAGGATTTACTCCTAAACATCCTAAATAACATCCCTGAGGTAATGCTCTGATGCAAAACTATCTTTTCTGTTCCTTCTATGAATACACATAACCCAGGACAGAAGGGGATACAGGTAATCGACCACATTTAAAGCCCTCAATTGTGTAAATCAATACAGTGGCTTCAGAGATGCATGAGAAGAGTTAAACAGCAAAAGAAAGCTAGAAAGAGTTGGTTTGGGTTTATTCTTTGTTTTTAGAAAGTTTTATAATTAGTGTTGGGGCATACTGGGCACTGAATTCATTTCATAGTATCACACATAAAAGCAAGCTGAATTCCTCTCAGTGCAAAACCAACCTCAAGCTACCTTGACAACAAGATAACAATAACCCTGTAATTTCAATTGTTCACTCTTTTTTTATGTGTTCTGTATCTCAGTGAAGTCTCATCTTCCCAGCCCAGTGCCATAGGCTAATAATCTGTAACAAAACTCACCCTCACAAAATGTCAGATATAATGAAAAACACAACTTCACAGATGAGAAAGTTGGCCCTAGCTAAATCCTAAGGGCCCTAGCTCTCAGATTCTGTAGGTTCTTCTGTTTCATCCTCCAACCCTGAATTAGAAGGCTGGGTGAAACTGAACTATTCCTGCTTCTTTCTACTGAATCACTCATTACTCATCAAAGGATAACTGACTTCCAAAGGTTGAAAATTCCATTGCCAGCTGAGAAAAAATGACCCCAGCAGCTGAACCCAAAACTTGACCACCCACCCTAACGATCTGCCAAGCACTGCTTTATACAACAAGCAAAGTAGATGCAGATGAACATGTTCATTTGGCCCTCCCAAATGTTGGGCCTTTTCTTATGTCATTCAGTAATTCCCACATGAAGGGAGCAGAACACCCTCTGGATCTGACTCTGTAACATTGTGTGATGGTGTAAAATAACTCCAAGGTGGAAGGCTTTGATGCAACAAAGAAAGCTGGTGTGAGGATTAGCAACCTCACAAACTGAGAAAGGGAAGAAAGATGGCACAATTGTCAGGAGAAATTCAGAATGCAAGGTTTTCTTTCATTCTAAGCAGCATCTACTGTGTAGTTTTGGATAGGCTTTGTGACTAATTAGAATTATTTAGACAAATATTATTAAACAAATGTTAAATTAGGAAAAATGGGGATAAAAAAACCCCGAAGCTCTACATTTTTTTCCCATCATTAGTAAAAAATACCAGTGTTGGTATTCATTCAGTTCCCACCTTCTCTACTGATAGCTAATGAACAATGTCCAGGTCAGAAAGAAGTACAGTGATTGCATTTGAGATGTGATGATTTGAACCATTAAACAGAAAATGAGGTTAACACACTGCATTGAAGAAAATTTCACATACTGATGAGTGCACTCAGCTGAGGCTGACCAGATTCCAACAACCATCCTGGCAGCAGAGTTCCTAAATGCTGGTTCTAATTTAAGGACTGCCCTGGTTTGGAACTGTGCAGCTCCTGAGAAGAACAAAGGCAGTGCCAATGGACTGAAATACCCCCCATAAGGGTTTCTCCAGTTTGCTTTGGCTTCAGCAAACACGTGAAATTCCTTGAAGTGTGGTCAGCCAATGTCACATACAGATGTATTTGTTGGAAAATAGATCTAAATGGAATGTTCAACCAGTGCCTCACTGATTTATGTTATGCCATAACAATTTGTGCCAACTTTATTGAACAAGTAATAAAGCCCTGTATGAAGCTGATGGGTTTCCATGTTACATTTTCTGTTCCAGCAGGTTGCTAAACGTCGAGTGAATGCTTTATGCTGACTTCAGACTTTGCCAAAACCACCTTTTCCAACATGTCAGCAAAGCCCACTGATGATCCTTGTGGGGTGGTGAATTTTTTTGTTTTTGCTACATGCCAAACAACACATAGCCAAGAATCAGCCCTTTTGTTCTGAATGAAAAATTCAGGCATGTATATGAAGGGCATGTAAGAATTTCTTATAACCTGAAGTGAAAAAATATCTTCCCTTTGTACTTTCTCTGTCGACTGAGATTGGGATCAATATTTCTATAAAAACCAATCAGTTTTAAAAAGAAATAAATTTTAGTCCCTGCATTTGAAAGGATGTAGCCAAGCCAATGTACGTGAGGATGGGGATAAAAGATTCAAAGACAACTAAAAGCCAAATGACTCAAATGAAATTAATCATATTAATTAAACATCTGAATAATTCCATTCCTGACCCACGTTAACAGCTTTACACAATGTTGTGAAGTTTGTGTGATCACAGAGCAAATGAAGAACAATAATATTTGCAACAAATTTTGATTAATAGTAGAAAATAGATTTGAGAAGGTAATTTTGCATTTGTGTAGAGGCTGATTCTGAATTACATCTTTTAGTAACAATGATATAGGTCTTCCATTGCCACTTACAGAATTTAAGTAGTTACCACTCAAAAATGATAAAATATTTCCTCCTACTACTCAGGTGATTGGAATATTTAGATTTGTGATTAAGCTTTGAATCTTAACTCTAATGCCCTTTTACACACTACAAAAGTATAAAAGTTTTGATTAGTGTTAAAACAATTATTTTCTGTCAGCAATCTACAAAAAAAATCACCCCAAACCACTTTTTGCTCTTGGCTTTTTCCCTGTCTAATCTAAACACTGAAAATGTCAAGTTTTCTCACTAATTAAACATGTCTGTCTTAGACTCCACTTGTATCTTTCATCATAATGGCACAGAGTTCCAGAGAGACATTATACATTCATGTTTTCAAATAGAAGATGTAAAAAACCACAAATATAAATTTAACACAGCAATCTCTTAATGAGCAAAGCAATTATGACACGGGAGAAATGAAGGAATTAGCCTTCTAAAAAAGTTCTCAGTATTTATGGGCCCAGGGCTTCAGAGTCTGGTTGAGACATGTTTTTGTGCAGATCCTCCATAAACAAGTAGAGGGAAATGTGAGTTATTAGTGGAAGTCAGGGAAAACGTGTCCAAAAAGAGAGGGTGGAACCACAAAGCCCATTAAATTTATAACATAAATGATAAAATACTCAATTTTTAAAACTGGGACTGAAATCTTGTAGGAAAAGATTTTTTTATGATATTTCAGTTCTGCTGTCAAATTAAAAAAAAACCAAAAAACCAAACAACAAATCAGCAAACAAAAAATATTACAACAACAAATTCTAAAAATTCAAAACTTTAGCAAAAGAAGTTTTTGTAAAGTCCAGGTTTAAAAATGGCTGTAGCTTCTGGGTGCTTGTGTAGCATCTCCTAGATTACAGCAGCTCACACCTTCATAGCATAAATTCCCATTTTGCTGCTTTTTGTCATTTTCTTTGAGGTCTCTGTGTGGCCAGTGATTAGTCTATTTAGTAAACCGAATCTAACAAAAATAACAGCACATAGAAAATATATATTGTTAGCATTTTTCATAAAATAAGGAATACCCTATGAAAGGAAAGAGCGGATTTCAGATGGAAAGGAACTGTAATCACAGAATAAATTCAAAAAGTCATCTAATGTGCAACACAAGCAACTGGGAAAATTAGATGGAGAAGAAACACAAGTAATTTAAAAATCTATCAAGCAAAAAGGATCATAGTAAAGCATAAAAAGTCATCCCTGTGCTCCCCTTAACGGGACACTGCTCTCCAGTGCCAGCTGGAGGCTCGGACAGGTCTGTCCTGTGAGTTCCACTGCCCCGTTGTGCAGAACTGTAAGGTCTCCACTTCAATGTGCAGCACAGGGAAAAGGTCCCCTGTGTGCCAGAACTGTCAGAACAGGGTGGGTGGCTGAGCACACTCGGGACACACGTGAACCTACACGACAAAGGAAAAGCTGAGCGCGCACAGGGAGCTGTTCTGCAGCCGCCTCCCAGGACACGGTTCCTGGACAAGCCCTGGGAACAGACACTTTGCTCCCCTGCCCTGGAACGAGCTCTGCCTCTGCTCCACCTGCTCCCTCTTGCACAGTCCCTGCCACAGAGCTTCGGCTGGGGAACACATGTTCAGCTGATTCCACAGCAGAGCCACAAATGCAGGCTTTGGAAAATCTCAGAAAACAAGCATTTGCTGGCCAAACAATACCGTGCAAATGTAAACTCAGCATTTTGAGCAGAAGCATGGCACATAACTTTAAAAAACCAATTTGGGGAAGGTACCAGACACAAGTATTGGCATTTGGGATGGCTGTGATCTTCTCCAGGGCAGCATCTCAGCACTAACACAGTGTCCCAAAACAGTACAGCTCTGAAGAACTGGCACACAACAACGGGGATCACTTCCTTTTAAACTTTTAACCTGTTAGACTTCCCTGTAAGAGAGTCCTTAAGAGACACTCATCCACGCAGGAGCAGAACCACAGCACTCAAAGCAGAGCTGCACCACTGACACCCTTTGCCTTCCATTCCCATTTCTAGTTGGTGCTGCACGGTGAGTGCCAAGGAAACAGGGAATGGCAGTGGGTTGGGAAGATCAAGTGCTTGATGAAATTAAAACGTTGCAGACTTAGCAGGCAAAATGTGGGTGGAAAGAAGGGTATGGAGTTGTGCAGTTGTGGGAAGACAAAGAGGGAAAAGATGAAGTGAGATTTAAGGCAAGAAATGAGATTAAAGTGGTGTTTGGGCAGGGTTAACAAAGGATTTAAAGGAGAAATTACTTAAGTACTATTGAAAAAGAAGTAACTATGTTACAGTTGGATTATTAATGTTAAGGAAAACCAAGTCATTTTGAGAATTTTAATCTTAAAATATTTTCCAAACCACCACTCATCTATTAGACAAATCATTCAATCATTACTCCTGAAAATCTATTAAGGCTTCTGATTGTGATAATTAAACTATTCTTTAACCTCTTTTTGTGGTATTGGTTTCATCTTCAGCACCTTCTTTATACATTCATACTCAATCTTTCCCACCACAATAAGTATCTCTGAGAGCAGCAAGGGAGTCACTCAAATTCTCAGCGTTATAGATCCCAGTCATACAATTTGCCCTCTGCTCATTTCTGATGTTTTCATGCCTTACCCTCTCTAATGACTGTTTTCCTTTAAATCCTTGTCAGCTTTTAACAGGCTGACATGCAACACTACAGAAATTGCTGGGTAATTCCTACACTCCTTCCCGCCACCTTTCCTTCACTCTGTGCCAGTCTCATCCAACTGGAAGGTCATTGTCCAGTTTTCTTCCCTGCACCCTCATCAATTTTAATTTCTTTTAGCATATCATCCATTCTGCAATATGTATTTTTGACCCTTTCTGTGGGAGATGTTACTTTGGCTTTTCACGGATATGGTTTATTTCCCCTGCACAATCGATATTATTCAACAATGTTTTATTTTCTTCAAAATATTTCTACTCACATCAATCGCGTGCTTTTCTTCTCTCAGGATTTCTCTAGTTTCTGATTTAATAACCTTAGTTGGCAGTGCAAAATCTCGTATCAATAAGATTCTTTCTCAGACATCTCTCCTGAGCTACTACTCTCTCTGGTGCTGTCTTCTATTCTGACTTGTTCTCTTGACTTTGTATGACCACTTTCAAATTGTTTTTTATTTAGCATTTTCTTTGGGCTCCACTTCTGTCCTCAGTAATCATAAACACTTTGTCTGAGAAGCGTTTTCTTTTGTGTCCCACTCCTTCAGTGCAAACATTCTCAGCTATGCTCATGAGGGTTACATTAGTGACTTCTCACTTAACACTAATCTCTTGCCCTCCTTCAGATTCAGCAGAGTTTGAAAATGACTATTGACATCAGCTGTGTCTGTTCAAACAGTAATTCAGTGAAATTTCAGTGGAGCCTGGACTCCTTAACTTTTAATTAAAATGCAGATACATACATTCAGCTCTCTGAACCACAGTTTTCTCCAGGATAAATTCTGCAGCTCTAGATGAAAACTCTCGGTCTTTTCACTAACACAGGGTCATCTAATTTCTTGAGCAGTAGTTTGATAATCTCTGAGCAGCCTCTTTAAGAAGAAGGAACAGTGTTTTTGAATTGACATGCTACAGCTACAGCATATTTTATTGCTATAATAAACCTGTAGCTATTAAAGAAATTAAACAATGAGTATGATGTGCCTGAGCTTTTAGCAAGTGCAGTGGGTTAGCTATTTTATGATATCTGACTCAGCTACTTGTGATGAACTGACCAGAGAGAATACCCACATTGCTAGGAGAGCACTTTCAGTAGACCCAGAAGAGAAAACAGACACAAACTGAACTTTCCTTTCCTATTCCCACTGTCACTAACCTAGTTTAAAGTGGTGTGACATCACTAGAGCAAAGACAAATCCTACCTGAACAGAAATTTTCCCTTGTTTATTACATCTCAGTGAGAACCAATCCTGCAGGCACATATGCCAAGGTGTATTTGTGTTTATGTGAGGAATACGAAAAGGAGTAAGAACATGGAAAAACTGTCTCAATGTGTATTTGCACAACTGTGATTACAGCCAGAAAGATTCTGTGTCCTTTTTTGAAGGATAATGAGTAAAACCTTCCAAAAAACCAAAGTGAGGGTAGATGGCTGATAAAATATCAAATTTCTTGTCAGTTTTCAATTATCACTCATGACTTATATCCATTTATACTGAATCAGGGCAGTTTTTTAAGAAAGCAAGAACGAATTAAACACCACATAAGGAAATATTACCCAAGACCAGAGACACCAAAAGAACAGAGGCAAAAAATCAGAAAAATGTATTATTAGAAATTTAGGAAACACTTCTATCCTTAAATTTATTTTTAATAGAATTATTTATGCTTGTATTTGATTCTAACTGACATAGTGATGTTTTAATTGACCTTCTGCATATTTGTCTTTCCTCTCTCTACTTATTTATGATGACTGAGCACTTATAGGGACTACAAGTGATGAATCAAATTTTCCCATAATTACTTTTGAATTTTTTACTATCTACAATATACAAAAGCCAAGGTCACAGAAGCTGCCACGTATTGCTGATCATAATAGGCCTACCTTTCTCACATCCTAAAATCTGAATCTAAACATGGACAAATGCCAAGTATTTAGAGAACTGAGAGGCCTTAAATCAATTTCTGGATGCCAGGATTTTCTTCGGGAGGGAAAAAAAAAATTGAACAAAATCTGCCTCTAAGGAACTATGAACATCCCACAAAAACTGTCTCCCTTATTTAAGCCTTCCATGTTTATTAGGATGTCTGTTCACATGCTCTGAACTGCAGTGTGCTGATGACCTTACTTACAGAAGCAGGCTGTAAACTTCTGCTCAATTTCTGCTTGCACTGATAAAGGAAGAACTTTCTGCACTCAGAATTTCGTGCTTTGAAGATAGTAAGGTAATTCAGAAAGAAATTTCATATTCCAATGATAGCTTGAACATGGGAAAAAGTCACTACTGCAATAAAAGAAAGAAGGGTAAAATAGCTGAATACAGAAAATGTCAACCATTACAAAGAGGTTACATCCACCTATTAGGGTTTAGAAACTGCTGCCATAAAAATCAGCAAACTTCTATTTACACAGGGTAAAAGGGCAAATTTAATGGACTGAATTATGCCCATTAATTTGTTTCATTAATTTCATTTTATAGCTTTGTGAAGATTTTAATAGAAGATTTAAGATGTGGCATGAGCTTAATATACCTGATATTTAGCAACTGTGCAAAACAGTAGATTCATTTCACAAGGCTTAAAAGCCTATAACAGAATCGACCTGCAGTTGGATACATACATACAGAATTTTTATACTTCTCAAGCAAAGCAGATTTTTCAAAAGTCCCTATCACACTAACAACCAGAAAGCATTTAGTATGTGTTAGTGAATGTTCTAACTCTTAAAAAATACTTCTCATCAAGTAGTGAGGGCAAAGCAACTATTAGGTGCACTTTTTCATCTTTGAAGTGATAGGAAATGACATTAGAGTCAGGTGTGGAAAATTAGATGTAAAAAAAATTCCATTAACAATTTGACAGGATTGACTTATCCTTCAAATATAGTTTATTATATTATAAATATATTTGAAATTCCATGCCCATTATGTGACTGTGAGCTTTACTGTGAGCTTTGTAATGACATTGTGAAGAGAAAGTTTCCTCTTAAAACGTGACCATCATAGGGTTTGCAATCCTTTTCTAACCTTTCACCTCAATGCACCACTTTCAGTTGATGAGTAGGAAATATCAGTATCCAAATGCAAACCTCACTGTCCCACAAACCACCAAGACTGTCTCTCCAAAGTTCTTTTCTCTATCCCATTGACAGGCAAGGGAAGTTCAGATCCAGTTTTGCATGCTCAGTGATCCACCAGGAACAAACTGGAGGGACATTAGGGCAGATTTATTTAAATGTGCTCCTTTTGGGTTTTTGCACAAAGTTTTCTTCACGCAAATACTCTCTCATAGATCTAAAATCCCAAGGATCATCTTGCAGAGTTTGGAATACTAAAAACCCAAGGAAAGATTTGATTAAGATGAAGCTCTATTATTTTGAACTTAAACCTTTTTTACACTGATGTTTATACAGTTTAAGGCACTGTAAAGCTCCAACTAAAGTGCAAGCAGCTGTGATATATGTGCCCCATTTACTGTACATGCAGATCATTTGTCAGCTACACTAGCAAATCTAATTAGATGTTCTGTTTTGTATTAATGTAAAGAAATATACTTTTGTGGTGCATTTTTTTCCCCAAGGAAGTGTAAGGATAATACTGTTTGAGCTACCCAGATTAAAAAGAGCTATAAAATGAGTACCTGATAATTTGAATAAAAATGCTTAAAGATTTATTACTCACAAGCAATGGAAAGAAGTTGTTTGACTGGATTATCAAGAAGTAACCCTAAAAAAAATTACCAACAATTAAACTTCCAGGGAAAGGATACAAATTATTGCATGGGGATTTAGAGGCATAGCCATGTAATGCACTGTAAATTAAAGTCATTTATAAGGTACTACTGGAAACCACATATAAAAACCACTGCTTAGTCAGCAAAGGTGAGTTAAATTATTTGTCACTGTAAAGAGAAATCCATGGGATAGCCCACTGCATGCTTATCAAATGTTGGCTGTCTTCAAAATATTCAAAACTATTGATATGCCCTAAAGACAGCCACCAAGTTCACTGTCACTGCAACACTCTCAGCCACTTTCTCTGCAAAGGCAAAAGAGGACGCAGCCAAAAGTCTCCCTGTGTGGGTATGCAAAGTTCCCTTAACACACCCTCTCTGCTCCCCCTCGCTGTTCAAAGATGAATTATATATGGTAATGATGTAAGGAAGGTGCTTTAGGGAGAGCAACAATCTAACAGAGATCTGAGAGATAAAAGAGAGTTAGCGAGGGAAATGTAGGTATGCTCCTTCAACAGGAAGGATTTCACCTTAGAATATCTGACATGTATCTAGGAGACCTCTACCCAGGCTTTCAGAGAGTCCTGGTTTTGTCTTACTTTTGTGTTATCATTATTTAATGCAAGGGTGTTTAATAACATGGCTTGTAATATTGCCCTAAAAAGTTATGATTTCTATTAATTAACAATTCCATTTCACAACAGTATATCACTTAAAATAAAGATACTGTCTGGTGTCATATAAAGAGTCATAATGGAAAGCACAGCAAAAACCCTCAAATACCAATATTATTTATTTTTTATTGATTAGGATATAATAAAAATGATACTATGTTCTTACAATACAGGGGAGAGAAAAAGATAAAAGAAGTCATTCTCATGGGCTCAAGATTTGCCACAATGAGAGTCATTCTCAGAGTTTCTCTTGTTATGGTTGCTTCAAGTTTTAAAAAGATTCTGAAAAGCTGCACAACTATTGAGAACGTAAAATGTATTATATCTGGATTTTTTTTTCCTGCAAACCTTCTACAATATAATCACACTTTTGAAGACATGAACATATGCTTTTATTTTAATTGCAGTTCTGGAAAGTGCAAGGATAAGGCAGGTGTATTAAATAGTAAGTGACAGAATGATTACTATGGTTAGGGTCTGCAGAGTTTTTATATTGAATGGTAAATAATTATCTGTATATGCTCCAACAAGTGGACAGAGCAGGAACAAATCAGCCACATTTTAGGTTTGTAGGTTTCAGAATGTAGGCTTCTTTCTCCTCATTTTAACTTGCTTCTATAACCATCTTTCCCTTTCTTTAGTGCTGTTATCCTCCTCCCCTCTTTTGAAGAGTAAAGTGAGGCTTATTTTTGCCTCTAAAGAGAAAAATGATAAAGTGAAGATTATGGGCTATTTGTAAACTGAGATTTCAGGTGGATGTGAGAAGCTCTCAGTTTTGGTTCATTAGTAGAGGGCTGTTATTTCAGACAGTCATTATGTTTTACAGGGTTTTTTTATTTGCCCCCCATAAATATTACACCAAAGCAATAGACAAAAATCTTTAGAGTGAAATCAGAACAATTCTGCTTATGGGTACAAGGGCATTAAAATACACATCTTCAGAAGAAGATATAACCTATGAATTTTATGGTCAGCCAAGGTAACTTGTCAAGCAAAGTGAAATAATTCAGTGATTTGAATAAATAACTCCTATAAAGGACACCTTTCACATTTGACTGTAAAATAGTATTAGAGAATTTCTTGTCTCGCCTTTCAGCTGTGCTGACACACAGGTGATAAACTAGAAATAACATTTACCTCGATGCAGGTTATAAATTCTTAGGAACTCAAGGCATTTATTTATTTAGATGGTGATATTGGGATTTAGTTGCCTCATTTCAGACACATGAAAGTTGCTTGGAATCATTTAAAGGATATTGCACTTAAATGATTTAAAATAATTTCACAAGCAAACTAAGTGTAAAGGGAAGTATCCATTTTCAGAACAGTCTATCCACAAATTATTCTTTTTGAACAAATATTTACAGTCCTATGGGATTTATAGGCTCTCACATTTGATAACATTTTGTGAAGATGAATTAATGATAGGACACATCACTCATCCTAAGTGTTGGGTCTTCAAATTGCTACAGTTACACAAAACAACTGATGCAATTGCAATTTGCCAGGGTCTCTCTTTTTTTTTTTTTTTAATGTCTGTATCATAGAAAACAAATTATTTTTTGCTAAATGGTGATTTCCTTTATCTTAGACAATATTTACATTACACATTCTTGTTTTAGAATATCTGTCTTCCCTATAGGTGTGGCAGTGTTTTTGCAATGCCCTGCCTCTACAGCCAAGATTGATTTGTGGAGAATGACTTGGCAAGTGAAAGGAGGGGAAGACACTTTTTAAACCTGTCATGGGCATTTCTACATCTTCTGTGGTATTTGAATTGTGTGTCCTTTCTGACAAAAAGGCTATTGCCTGCTGTGAAATAGATCAATGGGTGATATTGTGCAGTGATTGCTATTTGTTTAAGAGAAATCTCACTGACTGACCCACTTCCTGCAATGCATAAAAAATAAATGACAGCAGTAATATTTTTGTTCTTGTTTCACTTTCATTCGTCTTATTTGATCAGCACTGAACAAAACTGACATCTCATCAAACCCAAAAGTGTATTTCTGCACCAGGTTCATCAGAAGGTGGCATTTAAAACACAGACATTGCAGGAACAAATGTATTTGCTGGCTCTGTCCGTCGATGTAAACCTGACCTTTATCCTGTAGATTTATTGACACTGTGCTGTTTTGTATCATATTTTATTACTATGTGGAAAGCCTGGAAGGTCCTCCCTGTAAAACCACTCTTGATTTTGATCTGAAAATTTTTGCATCTGTAATAGATTCATACTAAAGTTTTCTCAATCTTTGGATGTCTTAATCTTACATAAACCAAGATGACTTAACTACAGTTTTCAAAATGCCTCTACATTGGGCTGTGTTTCAGTGACCCTGGTTCTTAGGGACACCAGGCAAGGAGAATAGCATCACTGATTAGTATTTTCCTACAGTCTTTTTCACCTCCCCACAAAGCCAATACGTTAGCAATCCTGTTCCAGGAAAGAAGAATCTATTACATATAGTCTTGTAATTAGGATTTACAGGTTTAAAATAGTCAAATAAATTCCGTGTACAAAACACGAACTAGGCTCCAACAACTACATTACTAAAGCAATGATGGATTTGCCTTCTTGTTACTCTGTATACTGACACTTTGTTCCTACAGTCACACAGGAGACACATAAGCCCTTTAATAAACAGGGTATTCTAAAACTGTTTGGATTGACACATAACCATTTTAACCACAGATAACAGGTCTGTTACTAAATATTTTGTTCTGTGTGGGGAAATTTTGATGAAAACAAAAATGAACAAAGTGAATTCGAATCATGCTGAACAAAACACATCTTTCCAACTAATTGGCAAAATAATGGTTTGTATTTCTTCAGTATGCTCTTTTCCTAAATCCCTTGGAAGCTTTCCAACAAGCCAGAACACTGAAGCACCGTGCTGGTGAGCCCTATGTGAATCACATCTGTGTCGTTGCTTTCAGCCTTCTAGGCTTGAACATACTGAAAGAGTCAATGCTTGGCAGTAAAGCAAATAGGCTATTTTCCTCAAAGAAAGAAAAACCTATTATTCTTGTGCTGAAGTCTGAACTCCTAATATTTACCCTTGTCTAAATAATGCATAATTGAGCACTAACATAAACCAACTCCAGATTTCCCTCAAAACCATTGTTTCCTTTCTTAAAATAGAAGTGGAAAGCAAATGAAAATCATGTTTTCATTGCTGCATTAATTGAGGATAAAAGATTAGAGCCCAGTCCTTGAAGTCAAGAGAAGATCATGGGAACGGTAGCAGTAAAGGGGAAGGGGATTTCCACTTGTCTGCTAAGTGTCTGAATCTGCACAGACATCTGTATCTAAGTAGTTGCCTGAAATCACTTTAGAGGCAATGGAAAGAAATGGGTATTTCGCGAGGGCAATTTCTCTGACATATAATAACATCTTTATTTGGGGTGGGGCAAACCAATGCATCCCAAAAGTAAGTACTTCATGAGCTTCAGGTAAAGCCAAAGGTCACACACACTAATTTTAGTGAAGGACTGAATTTGCATTTTTTCCCTTTGAGTGAATTTTGGAAATTTAAAACAGCATTTTCAAGCAGCAATTTAAAACAAACAACACCACCAAGTGAAAAGAAGGAAGGTACAGATCTTTTATGCACACAAAAAAGTCAGCTTCTCATTCACTAGATTTCTCTAAAAAATATAAGCATAAATTTCAGTCTACATAATTAAGATATCCTGTATTTAGTCATAAAATGTCATAGAATACATAGATATTCATAGACTATTCTGAGTTGGAAGGGACCCACAAGGATCTTCAAAGTCCAACCCCTGGTCCCTCATAGGACATCCCCAAGAATCCCACCCTGTGTCTGAGAGCACTGTCCAAATGCTTCTTGAGCTCTGTCAGGTTTGGTGCTGTGGCCACTGCCCTGGGGAGCCTGTTTAGTGCCCAACACCCTCTGGGGGAAGAATCTTTTCTGATATCCAACCTCAACCTCCCCTGACACAGTTTCATGCCATTGCCTCGGGTGCTGTCAGTGTCACCACAGAGCAGAGATCAGAGCCTGCCCCTCGCCTTCCCCTCACAGGAACTTGTGACTGCAGTGAGCTCTCCCCTCGGTCTCCTCCAGGCTGAACAGACCCAGTGCCCTCAGCTGCTCCTGACACGGCTTCCCCTCAAGGCCCTTCACCATCCTTGTGGCCTCCTTTGGAGGCTCTCCCACAGTTTGATGACTTTCCTGTATCGTGGCACCCACAGCTGCCCCCAGCACTGGAGGTGAGGCTGCCCCAGTGCAGAGCAGGGCAGGACCATCCCGTCCCTGGCCCGGCCGGAGCTGCCCGGCCTGGTGCCCCCGTCCAGCACCACCCTTGGTGCCAGCTGCTCGCACGGTGTGTGAGCCAAATGCTGGACGCGTGTCCAGAACGATGCTGTGAGAGACAGCATTGGAATTGTACTGAGAACCCAAAAGATTACATCAACTGGCTTCCCTTCATCAGTACTGTCAGTGCTTTTCACTTTGCGGATATGGGAAACAGGAGAGGAAAAAGTCACCTTCAGAACTAAGATCCATTAATAACCCTTAATGTTTATCTGGCACTATGGAAAGAAAACACAAACAACAGCTCCAGTAGTTCATGTAGAGCCCCATCTAGCTGGAATGAGATTGAAGTGTCTCCAGTTTTAAGAAATAATATCTATTGATTAGACATAATTACATTTGAAATGTTCCTGGAATTTCTGTGGTTTTTCAAGAGGTATTTCTGTACCATAAAAAATGAATTTTATTTTTCTGTAAATTCTGCTTTTGCAAATTCAAAAAGAATTTTCTTTCTCAAAAAGAAACTTTCTAAAATGCTGATCCAGATGAGCCATTTTTTTGCCCTAGTTTGTTTGTCATAACATTGGCAAATGAAGTGTTTAAAACTAAGACTCCCATAACACTTCATTAAAATTGAAGGACAGTACCTTACTCCTGGACAATGTTCTCTGTACCTAATTAGAATGTCTCATCTATGAAGCAGCAACTCAAATGATGAGCAAAAGTCATTGCAAAGAAGATAAACTAGATGACTTGACTACTTATCTCCAGACTCATTTGAATGCTTCTTTTGACCTCTTAGAGAGAAGCAAGGAAGTGCTAGAAGTGTAGTCTATAAAATGTGATAAACAAGAAGAGATAGATGATGAGGAGATGATGAGAGGAAGAATGCTGACCATCTCTGCTGATCAATGAAATAGGAAAACCAGATATATTTTATAACTTGGAAACTCCATTAGAAAAGAAAATAGCTACAGCAGTCATAGTCACATATAAGGAACATGACCTGCAAAAAAAGATGCTTTCTCCATCACCTATATTCTGAATCTAAAAATTAATCTTTAAACCCTTCTCTTTAGTTTACTGCCTGATTACCATTAAAGGTTTAATATTTGTCATAATTACATTCTATGAGTATGTTCAAGACCATTTTCGTGTGAAGTGCTTATCGATGTTCAGCCAATTAGACATGCACATGACTCTTCACATAAAACTTATTAAATAGCGAAGTTAGTTCAAGTGATAATGACACTGCCTGTTGGGACTTGCTGGGGGATCCCTGAAATGGATATTTTAATTATGTTATGAATATACTGTCTAGGGATCACTGTCCTTGTGTCTACTGGATGAAGCCCAGCAAGCCTATACAAGCAGTTCACATTAGTTTCTCTAAGGATCTAGCAAAATATGAGCAACTTTCATCCAATGTAATGTTCAAGTTATTTGCCTGTGCCAATCTTTCCTACAGTTAATTATGCAGCTTCTAGAACGTGTTTGTTAGTAGAAATACACTTTGCTTAGGCAAAGCTTTCACCCTGACAAATGTTCCGTTTTTAGCATTGGAGTATTTCAGGTTTTGATTAAAATCAAAAAGCCACTGTACCATGTGTTTTGCCTGCTCAGATCTCTGTGGCTTCTTGCAACTATAGAGTAGATTTTCAGTGCTTTGTGGCACTGCCCAGGGAGGAAACTGGCAAACAGCAAAGAGTGGTTGGGGCACAAGCAACTTGAGAACAATTTAAAGAAAGGGGGAATGTGCTTAGGTGCAGGTGAAGACCATCTGAAATCATATTTACTTTTACAAACTTCCTTATCTTCATAGAACTTTAGCACTGGATTACAGTAGTGACTATGAAAATCATTAACAATCACCATTAATTTTATCAAGACAAAAATCAATCAATGTGAAAAGAGAAGCCTTTTGCAGACAACCTTGGACAGACACTGATTTTTACTTCCAGGATAACATTGTTTTCTGCAATAGCCATATATATTTTACTGAGGATAAAGCTGGATTTAGCAATGATAACATTTAATGTGGGCTTTAATCACTCAGCCTTATCTCTAGTATTTAAGACAGTTGTGGTCAATTGTCTGCTCTACTGCTTTTTTTAACATAACGTATTTGAGGTATACTCTGCAAACAGCCTGACAAAGATTCCTTGGTTTGGGATCAAGAGTCAAACATTTGCAGATGCTATTTTATGTCCTGGCTCAATTAGCAGGGAAGGGTTGTGAGAAGCAGTTTTATCCTGGTCCTGATAAATTGCCTGACTAAGCACACTTTTTGTACTGGCTGCAGATGTTTACCTGACTCACAGATTCATGAAATCTGACAGGGATGGCTTTGAGGTCTCCATGTATACACCTGATGTATGCAAATATAATTAATATATTAAATATAAACCATGCCGGGGCAGTGATTCTTAAATTGCTTTATATGCAGTTATAATGCCAATAATATTTATACAGCTTCTTCTGACTGTATTTTCTCAATACTCTGTGAAATTATTCTCTAAAAGCAGGCAACGTTTCTGATTATAATAATAATAATATCAAAAAGGAAATTGGTTCTTTCTTACTGAAGGAGAGAATCATAAAATGGGTGAGGTTGGGAGATAGCACTGGAGATCATCTGGTCCAACCTCCCTGCTTGGGCAGGGTCGTCTAGGGCACATTATTCAGGATTGTGTCTGGTTGGCTTTTGAATATCTCCAGGAAAGGAGAGTCCACAACCTCTCTGGGCAGCCTGCAAAGGTCATTTTCAAAATCTCTTGAATCACACATGACAATCTGCTGTGACAGGGAGGTGGAATCCCTGGACACGTGTGTGATGCGGAAGGTGTTTGCCTTCAGCGGCAGAACTTGTCCTCAAACAGGAGAGGGCTTCAAGGAGAGTCCACCATGGAGCATAAACACACAAGCAGATACGAGCATCAACAAGTGTCAAAGATAAAAGCAACCTCTTACCTCAAGAATGCTGGCCATCTAGTATGGGTTTGGTTCACTTATCTTGACTAAACCAGGCTTTCTTTCATGGAAAACTGCAGTTCCAAGACAAACAGCAATATTGATAACTAGAAGGTAGAACAAGAGAAAAAAAAAAAGTTACTGACGGTAGGAAATAATTATACCCTCAACAAAGCAGCATGTGTGTGCTGTAAATAACTGCAGCACTTCTCATAGAAAACCATTTCAGTATCTGCTGCTTGGAAATGAGGTGGACCTGGTCCCCTGGAGACACTGGATCAAGCAGAAATAAGCAAGCAGTTATGAGGGTATTTAACCTACAAAGCAGGCCAACTTTTACATTTTGAAAATCCCCAGCCTGATCCAACCACTGTAACACAAGTTAATTGAAGAGATCAAATAAAAAAATCCAGTTTAACTCAAGAATTAAGGAGGAAAACAATGCATACTCTAATACTGAGTATTATTCAAAAGCATGGCAGTGCAGTGTAAGAAAACTATACTCAGCAGTTCAAAAATGCTGTATCTCTGCATCTTGTACTCTTGGAGCAGGTTTTTCTCTTTTTAACTATTTCTAAGCTAAGGGATCAATGATAGGTATCCTTAAGTATCTGAAACACAAACATCCTAAGGAAGGGGAAAAAAACCTACTTAATGTGGCTCAAGGGGTAAGAACAATAGGATGCAACAGAGCAAAGGTTGAATTTGGAAAGGAAATACTGATAATTAGGTGTATGTGACCATGTAATAGTCTTCTAAACATCCTTGTGAAACACTGTCATTTAGGGTATTTTAAAATGCAATTAAACACTTGGAAATCCACTCTAAAGAACCCTTCTGTATTGACAAGATAAAGATGTAAATAAACTTTGTTTATTTAGACCTTTTTTAATGGTATGATTTCTAGATTTTATTTGCCAGGAATTACGGAGTTTTTTCTTCTTTTTTTGTTGCATTGTTTTCCTGTCACTTCCATCCTTCCTTTCATTTCATTCTGACATGTTTCTCTTCCTTGGAAGACCCCAGATTTTTATAGTTTTCAGGAGGTTAAAAGGCATATGTATACAAACTCAAGGTTAGCCTGTTTGGAAATTCATTCAGCAACTGAGCAGAATGAGTTGCTTATCTGTAATGTTTGTGTTTTTTCACTAAATAGCCCATTTACTTTACTTTAGCTAATTGGTATTGTCCTGCTAGACTGTATGACTTTAAACTGAAGAAAGCTGTCACAGGGAAAGGAATCTGCAAAAAAAATTTATAAAAAAAGAGATATATTTCAAAGAGGAAAGAAGAAGGAAGCTGCTTATCTGGAAATATCTGCTTTTGTCTCCAAATATTTCCTCTTCTCTCCATATCCTGCCCCAGAGACTCATAAATACCCTTGCTAACATTGTACTAAAATTCTCTAAAAAAAAAAAAAAAAAAAAAAAAAAAAAAAAAAAAAAAAAAAAAAAAAAAAAAAAAAATCATTGCTACCAGCACTGCTTGTAAACAGCTGCTAATATCTCAACAAATAAAAATATCACTGTTTTGCACAAGTGCCTCTTACACCATGATTGTAACCAATATTACTGGTAAACTATTTCATAGCCAGAGAGGAAATTAACATCAGTATTAAACATTTTGATAGTGATAACAGGATCAGCTGTAATTTAAAGAAAAGGTATTCCAGAAGAAAACATGAGGAAGCACTAAGAACGCATTCTTATGATCTGAAATTTCTTTTCTTCCTTAGCCAAACGGCAAAGAAATTTTCCATGTTTTAGCCAGAGTTTCACTTTGGGATGCATATCCTTGTTTTTATTTACAGAAGTTACATACTTGGATATATCCAAACTGTACCCTACCATTCTGTAAGTTCAATTTACAGTCACTCTTTCTAAAAACATATACAAAACATGCAAATATATGCATATGCACATTTTTGTTAAAGAGAAAAAACAAAACCTAATTAAACAGCAAAGTTGTGCAAGACCAAACTTTAAAATACAGGCTTACATGCAGTTGCACTCACACTATAAACCTAAATTGTTGGCTTTAACAGTCACATGTGCAAAGTGCATATTTCTATGTGGAAATGGGCATGCAGAAATTCAGAAGTAGTATTTAAGCACAGTTGTAAAAGCTCTGTGTCTTTTTAAATTGCCTAATTCAGGCTCTTATGCCCAAATAGTTCTAGAAGACATAACAGATTCCCAGCTAAGGAGAGCAGCATAAATTCACCAGGGGGTTGTCTAAATCTAAAAAGAAACTGAAGGTATGTCTAATATTTAGTTTGAAAGATAAAAATTCTCTAGATGAACATGTTTATTGAAATTAAATTGCAAAATATGGCAGTCTAGAATTATTGTGAATGGTTTTGAGTCTAATTTGACTGATTCTTACCTAAGCAAGTGCAAATCATACAGAATAAAACACAACTTGGAATCTTTTTTTTTTTTCTTTTAAGAAATATTGACTGTTTCTGGTATGAAAGATTGAAATATTGCAGATTGAATATAAAAGGTAGAATAAAGGTATATAGGAAGAACAAAAGCACAGCAAGATTCAGTGACTTATTTACTCAGTGTCACACAGTAGGTCAGCATCAAAGAGATCATGAAGGTCCCTCTATCCAGCCACTTGCACATCAATTTCTCTGTATTACAAACCGGTTTTACATCCCAAAATTCCAATCCAAAAGCTATGGAGCCGAGCCAAGCTAATATGTCCCATTGCTCTGGGATGCTCTAGCTCGGGTTTATCCCTGACACCGCGAGGCTGCTCCTGGTCTGGGCAGACTCCGAGCAGCACCTCTGCTTGGAGCTGGCAAACAGCACACACAGGGGCCTGAAAAATGCTATTTCATATGGTGCCTTTGCCCTGGCTTACCTAGAGCAGAGGCTAGACACAACTAGAGAATAAAAAGCAGATATTTATTCAAAGGCCTTCTCCGCACATTCTGGGCAGTCAGAGCCCACCCAGGGCTGCACCCAAAATGGACCACGGGTCACAGGTTTTTCATGCTTTGTAGTTTTTGGTCCATTTGCATATCTTGGTGTTAGACCTGCAATTATAGCTTCAGGTAATAAAGTCATCTATCCCAGGCTTGCCCCCCCAATTTCTCTGCTGTTTGCATTTTTTGGGGCCCAAGACAGTGAGGTGTCCTTGAGTTTCAGGCCTAGAGAGAAATTGTTTTCTCTGAGATGTGAGAACAGCAGCTCCAGAGTTACAGGAAAAGAGAAGCTAAAAATCCCAAGGCATCACATAGACACAGAGAGCCAGAGTGCTGCTGCAGCTGCAAGAACGAGTCACTCTGCTGTTGGGATTAGATGTGATCACATTCAGGGGGATGAGGCCCAGGCAAGTGCAGTGAAGTGCTGAGCACCCCCAACAAAGAGCAGAGGTGATGAATGTCCTGCCCTGGAGGGCTCACTGACCCCACAGCCTCCCTCAGCCCACAGGAAAACCCTCCTGACCCACGACTACACACAGCAAAAATTATTCATGGCCACTGCCCAGCACGGGGCAAATCCAGTATATTAGCACAGGGAAAAGAAAGGAAACTCTCACACATAGGTACAGAATCACTGATTTCCTAATCACTTAGGGACTTTTAAACTATCTATTTCAGAAAAAAAGATGTGATTTTCCATTAGGAGAGTGAAGGGGATCATAAATACAAAGTTACAGCAGAGACCCTGACCCGTCAAGAATAAACTAAGCTGTGTAAGCATCATGAAATCAGCATTTTGGGACTGGTGTAGAACACGTTTCTCTTACAAAAGCACATCATTTAATAAAACATCTCCTGGAACACAGTGTGTGTTACTAAATCAGAACAGGGGATTACCTGCTGCCATGCTATTTGATTAAGCATTAACAAGGAAAAAGTTTTTCAGTGCTCAGTGATAAGATTAATACAAATAGAAGCTACCATAAAAGAACAAAAGTCCAACAAAACTCTTATTGACCAGTTTCAGTCAAGCAGTTTAATCCAAAAGATGCAGGGGAGCAAACAGTAAGAAAACATAAATTTCTAAGATGTGAAATACTTCAACAGCTTTTGGGCAAGACAAATTCCTATAATCTGACATATTTTATTAAAATTATACTGGAGAAAAGTAGATGCTGGACTTCAAAGAAGCTAACACAAAAATGCTGATACCTCAAAAATATTTCCAGGAGGTCTCTACTGTTAGATACACACGAAAACATAAATAAAGTGAATTAAATTATCACAATCCAATCTTTGAAATCCCTCAACAAATGTAAACTTCAGTGAATACAATTCATTAAAACCTAATTACAAAAAAATCAATAGTGCAATTTAGCCCAACCCAAAACTTATTGCAATGCACTGAACATTTGGAAACTCAGGTCTTTATGAACAGGGCTGAAGTGACATTTTATATTACATTGCAGAGTGTATCTGTAAAGCAATTAGCACAGGCTGCCTGCCTTTACTCAGAAAGGATATTACAATAAGCAGCTCTTGTAATACTGCATCTGCAAACACCCACTCAAGGATGCCGTGGAAAAGGAAATGATACTACTAACAATAGTCTTATAAACCCAATTTAAAAGAAAAATCAACTATTTGTACCCCAAATACATCCTCTTCAGAGTTCACTATTTTTATTGCTGTTTGAAGAATTAAATGGCCACATTTTGCTTTTAATTATATATCAGGAAATCCCCTGACAATGTTAGAAAAGGTATAGTCTGGCCTATAGTCACTATTATTCAGGGAAATCGAACAAAATTGGTTCAGAGTGACAGCAACCAGCTTTTACTAGAATTATTTTAAGATTTAAATTATACAATATTTTCAAAACATTTAAGCATCCTAAAATGTAACTAAACCACTACTATAGCATTTTTCTAAAAACTAAATATGATTGAGTAGCATACA
This sequence comes from Orthonyx spaldingii, assembly GCA_013397795.1. NCBI lineage: Eukaryota > Metazoa > Chordata > Aves > Passeriformes > Orthonychidae > Orthonyx > Orthonyx spaldingii. Next base: position 209,792 of record VZTJ01005188.1, on the reverse strand, counting down.
AAGATAATTTTGTATCAGACTGCTATAGAGAGCTCTGAAACCATACATTCTGACCAATCTCTCCTAAAGTTCAAGTTTACAATTGTAATCCATATGTCCTTCTCTCAGATTTAAAGAACTGCTGCCACATCAGTTCCAAGAATGTTGAAGCCACATGACTTCCTATATGGATCAGCTTCTTGTTGATGCTTTGCATGGGCAGGGGATTACTGTGATTATGACGTGTGTGGGTAACACACACAGAGGCCACACAGCTACCAAGCAGAACATAAGCAAAATTAAAATTGAAATGAGCGAGGTAAATCACACCGTTTTCTTTAGAATAACCTTCTCAGGGCCTCATCAATAATTTTCATCTGCTTCACTTTATCTTCCAGTAGTTTGGGGGTTTTTCAAAGATCCCCAAGATTTCCTCGGACAACCAAAGCTACACATTCCACCATATCCTATTTGATCCACACCAGTGGAAGAAAACACCAGAAGGAGGTGGCACCATACTGGAGGTGAGGGGGAACATGCAGAGATCTCACATATTCTGCCACAGTCAGGAAGCCATTGCAGCAGAGGCTGTACCAGCTGTCTGATATTTATGTACATTTACGTTACACTTAACTAACCCAGGAGATCACACACACACTCACAAACCCCAATAAAACACCACAGACTGTCACCAGTGCCACAACATCCTTCCATAAACTTTAGCTAGTTTATATCATAAGCATTCTTCAATATCCAGTGAGGGCTGAGGTTTTAAAAAACCTCTAATAAGGAGCAATGAGGATCTAAAAATGATGCATGGTGACAATGTGCTAAAAAGGTAAAAAACCATTCCTGTACTGGCTATAATTGCAATGGAAATAACATAGAAACTAATAAACTACAACATTGGGAAGAAGTGACTTACAAGGGCAGAGATAACAAAAACACTATTAAAAAAGAACTCAATAATGTTGCTAATACTTCACAGAAGAAGGTCGAGTCCTTCAATAATTCTAGATAAGTACTTACCAAGAGTTTTCAGAGCAACATATTGGCTACAGCAGCAGAAGCACAGTGTTAAACTTGGAGTCAGAAGATATATTTTAGTGGGACTCCATCACTGCTCAAGGAGGGTGTTATAACAAGCTAAATTTGTGTTTGGTAGCAAAGATAGAAATGCCATATACCTAGGTAAAAGGGAATTGAGAAAAATGCCTCCTCCTCACCAAGTTCCACGGGCAGTATGGTTTCTGACTGGATAAATAAATACTGAGCTGAAGGACTGAGCCTGTCCATGGGCTAACAAGTTCATATATGCCAGCACAAATCCATCTGAACTCTTCTCATAAGATGTTGGGTTATTTCATTACCTTTTCACTACCCTGGGTGCCATCTGAACTGCGTAGAGAAAACAGCCTGACTAAGGAGTATCAGTGACTTCCCACTTCCAAACAGAATGTGTATTCAGACAACTACATTTGACTTCAATGCTTACACTGCAAAATTAGAGAAAACAATGGATTCAAAATCAAATAGCTGAAACTAATCAGGCAGAATGAAAAGAAAAAGCTAATTAGATGTTGTAAGTCATTTTTGTTTCTGAAGAATATAAATACATTTATATACACTATATATTTATTATACATTTATACAGAACTCCAATCTGAGGTGCAAGTAGGGTTAAGCCATTAGCACTTGAATAAAAAAATCAGCAGTTCCTCTGAATGTATCCTTTGATAAAACAATAAATTCTTCATCTATCAAGAAGGCTCTGCAAGGTCTTTAAAAGAGTTTTGAAATGTCAAGGTTACATTGCAGAGGCTGCAGAATCCTGACTTAATAGGAACAGAATTTATTATTTTTTAACAAAACATTAATAAAACACCTATTTAGGGACTATCTGATGTTTTTAAATGAGTTATTACGGAATAAAAGTTAATAGTGCAAATAGGATTTCAGCCCAGAGCGTATCCTTAAAGGATGATTCAAAGGATGAGCCACAAAATATAGCAGAAAAGATTGCTCATGGTGCCAAAGGGAACTTGGTAAGAATATGCTTCTCCTGAGAAGCTTTTAGAAGATGACACTGGCCACAAGGGACTTGAGCAGTGAACATTTTTTGACTGGATGTGCCTGCACCAATGGAACAGCCAGAACCAGGCCCTGTGCCTTGCTCCACTGCACAGGTTCAGTTATTCAGAATACCCAGCAGCTGGCAATTGTCCAGAAGCTGCTAGGGTATAGAAGTGTCAGCATGTAAGTCCATAAACCTCCACCTCTCACAGTCACTGGAAATTAGGAAATGGGAGCTGATAAATTCAAAAGGCAACATTGGATCCAAACCTTTAACACTAAGTTGTATTTTTTGTCCAAATGTAAATAATTTACAAGCTTAGGAGCTGTAAGCATTTCCCTTTCACTACCACCCAGGCAGCATTTCATTCCTCTTCCCTTCTGCCTTCTCTTGCACCACAGCTCACCAGCTCTGTGCAATTTTTTGTGACCCCAGAACTTGGAAGGCAAGAGAAACACACTCCAGAGCATGGCAACATCACAAAATTGTTCCCAGTTGGACAGCAAGTGGGATATTGCTGAGCAATGTCCCTGCTCAGCAAGTGGGGTATTATGGATCACCTTCTTCAGCCCTGTTTATACACTGTGTTTATGCACACTGCACATCCAAAGTACTTTCTGCATTGTGCTTTTTACACACAGCCAAGACAGAAGGCAAAATAGTTGGCACAAAATGGTATTGAGCCCCTAAAAGAGACAGACAGGGGTATCCACTCCAGGCAGCTCACTAACCCTTGCAGGCACACAAGCTCTGGGACAACGATTCAGAAAGAAATAAATCAAAGGAGAGACATCACTAAGGTTTCAGAGGGAAAAAAAAAGCTTCTAAAGAAGGATTTGGAAACAAACAGAGAACAACAGCTTAGCAATACAGAAAATGTGGTTGTTTTTTTCAGTTTTCAATCTAAATGAAAATAATTCATGTCCTAAGGAGACTTAAATTTAGAGGAACTTGTTTTTACTATGTTTGTATTAAATCTGTGTTAAATCTGTTTAATACACATTGCAGAGTTATGTGAAAACATTTCATCTTTCCCCCATATGTGAGCAGTGCTTGAAATGTGTTGGCACATAATGTAATAGTTATGGTTTAAAAAAACCCCCAGTATACCTTGAAAGAAAAAGAAAAATTGTAGAAGAAATATTCAGAAGTCATGTGACACACAGGGGAGCACAAAGAACACAGCTCATGACACCTCCAGTTAATGCAATATCATATAAACCACAAACATCATCATACACCATAAAGCACCACAAAGGCACAAAAATCCTAAATAGTCCTAATCACAGCTTCATGAAGCTCCTCTAGAGCAGTGATGCAATATTTGCATATTTCTACAGTTTGAAGATTTATTTTTTTGTTAAAACGTGAAAGTCCTTTCCAATTTGACTGCAAGTCAACTCAATTGAAACAAGGATTAAATAAACATGATTCATTCTGCTTTCCAAGCCAGGTATTTTATGTGTGCTGTGGTAACTATATGATAATCAAACCTCCTGCTTCTAAGGACAAAATGTATTTTCCAGAAGGTCAGCTTCTGTCATGAAGATATTTTAATTGGTTATCATTTGCAGGATGAAAAATATCCCCATTGAAAAAAAAAACCTGTTAAGAGCTACTGTTAACTGCATTTGCCCCTTTCTCATGCAGAAAATATTTTCTACATTTATTTTAATTGACACAGACATTTTTTTCTTGTTCACTGAATTTGCTTGAACTCAGCTTTAAGGCAAGGTCCTACCTCTGACTCTGCTGGGGCTACAGTCTCACCTTAAACTGCATGCTAAATTGGCCATATTGATAAATTTATTTAAACTATAAAGGTTGAGCTAAGATGGAATAGGGGCTACAGTTCAGTCAAGTACCCAAGAACTGAAATGTTTAAGTACTTAACATAAGTTGGATCCAAAATGTTACTGCATTCAATATCCTCAGTAGATGAAGGATCATTTTCCTGCTTGTAAACCAGTTACCTTCCATTGCTCTGGAAATATTCCAGAAATCGTTATACAGTCCTCTATGTTCTGATAGGCAGCTAGTTTGTCTTCTTCATACATTTATTTATTGCAAAAAAGTTAACCTTAGACTGAAGGGCTGACAGATCCTTAGATACATATAATTAGCTACATTCATAATTTCAAGTGCAATGATTATTTAACAATATTGTATTCACGCTTTAGCTACTCCTAAAAAATTAAAACATATGAGAAAGATTACTCTGAAAGTACAACACAGGGAGCAGTCTAATTTTTTTTTAATCAGCAACCAGCTCTCTATAAGATTGTTCTGCAACTAATCATTTCACTGCCAGCAGCAAAATAAAACAGACTCCCCTGAAGTAAGTTTGTCTTGGTAGGGTTTCAAGATAACAGATTGTGACACAAACCTCCTCAGGTTCATACAGTTGCACTGTTTTGCCTTTTTGAATAAACACTTCTGTTGAGATGTTTATCCATTAACCATGCAAAGAACATTTTCATCACAAGCACAAATATCTTTTTACGTAGATGAAGTGAGTGTACATACACCAGAGCCTCACAGACAACAATTCCTTGATATCGCAAGCAAGGCTCCAAAAAACTCGTGCAGAGCTGACAGGCATAATTTTGTACTTCCTTGAAAAAAACTACCACTAGACACTAGATAGCCACTAATATTCCTAGTTAATAGGTTTCTTCTTTTAGGCTTCACCTGCAAGCAACTCATTACCTATAATTCTTTATCCTCTAAAACATTCTCTCCCTGAAATCTAGAAATAATGCCACATACACTTGCAACGTTATTTTCACACCTATGAAGACAAACTTGTTTTCACATTTTGAAGAACCCACCTACTTTCCAGTCCATGGAGACAGCACTTTACTGGTCACAACTGATTCCTACTGAAAAAAAAAATGACTACTGTAACAGATGTCTCTGAATGAACTGGGACACAGGTCTTGATGTTCAAATCCTCACAGAGGTCTTCACAAACTGACCTCGCCTATGGCTGGTTCAGGAGCTGTCCAGCTCAGGCAGCTTCTTTATCTGTGTGATGTTTGAACAGAAACGAGTATCTAGGACATTTTTTTCCATGGGTTCACTTCTCTGTGCCTGAGCATTTATCTAACCTTCCAAGACAGTGCATCCATAATATCACATTTACAGGGCTTATTCAGAGATGCATTTTCCTATTTTACAAGAGGCATTTGGCTCCCCAAGTGTTTTCAGAGCCATCCCGAGGAGCAGCACTGAATGTAGGTGTGGGGTCTGCCCCAGAGCACTTGAGTATTTGCAATAATGAAATCATTCCTCAGCATTTTAACAGTGTTTGCTTCTTATCCCCCATTCACACATGCAGGACATCTTCCTTTCCCTTAAAATCTCCTAAGACATTTCCACTCTCTCGCCAAGATTTGGGAAGCTCATTTCCCACTACATTCCAAGGATAATGTAACTCTGTCCTTGTACTCATGCGGAAGCTGATGTTTGGAAGAACAGATGGGCATCGTCTGAGTGTTCTGAGTTGGGAATCCTATTTCCTTCCCATAGATAACTTGGCTTTTTAAAAGGAAAATAAGTGAAATGAAAAGTCAAAACAAGGGGCTTGAGCAGAGCAAATGTGTGAAAAGCTTTGGAAAACATCAGGACTAGCTCTAGCCCACATTAAAATCCTGTGGAAAAATCATGCACGTGGGCAAAGTGTTACACCAGCATTTTCAGCTTAATCAGAAAAAAAAATCAATCATTTAATTTGTTAACATATAATTCAAATTCCAGAATACAGGGATATAAAATAGTTTCTATCATCTGAAAGGTTTTTAAACTGATTCATGTGCCTACCTGTTTTGGTGTTTCTGTGGAAAAGGGACTGACACTCAACTTTGGGGAAAAAAAATCATTTAAGGACACAATGGCTTCAAAGGTACACTAAAAAGAAGGTGGTAATGAATCATTGTCACTATTTGCACCACTGAGAAAAGCACAATTAACAAATCCTTTTAATTTCTCTCTAAAATACCCTGTTTGCTTTAAAAAAGGCCATATGATTGGATTTTATACACATATCAAGAAAACAGAGCCACCTACCAAAAAAAGCAGTATTTAAACAGCCATTTCTTTTCATTGTAAATTGTCAATTCTTGAAGATTTTGGAGGTCAACACTTCCTTGTGGCTCTGTTTGTTTGTTCAGTTTGTAGAAGAGCACAGAATCTGTCTCTGGCATTTAATTAGCGGAAGGCAGACATGAATGAAAAGAATTATTTGTTCTTGTTCTTCTAAAATCTTGTTTCCCTGTTGTTACTCTAATATAAACAAAGCTAGTCCTACACCTTAAACAAAAGTTGTCCCTTATTTTGCAGTGTCCTGTCAGTGCAGGCTCTACTGAGCTCAATAAACCTGTGCCCTGTTGCAGAGGCTCACCTTAGCAGAGCACAGAATATGATGATCAAGACTTTTACCAGACCCAGAGAAAATTCTGTGGCTCTGAACCAAGTAGAGCAGGATCTGGCTGACAGGGAATTCACACCATCTATTTTACACAGGGCTCAGGGCAAGTGAAGTTAACAGCTTTAAATTACTCTATAGTCAATGAAATTGAGAGGGATTTCAAATAATTCAGAGCAGCTAAACTTGATCTGTAAAATTCTCTCTAAAATTGACAAATGCTTCTAAATCCTATTTCTGTAAGTCAGAACTATGGTTTATATGAGACTAAAAACACCTAAAGCAAAGATAAAGTTGAACAGTTCAGAGAGGGATTCTAAAAAGGATTTTAACAAAATCAGGAGGTGTCCAGAGTTCGCTAATGGGAGGTGCTGAAGAAAGGAGAGAAACATCTGCAATCCCAATATTTATCAGCATCTAGCATGTCCATCTCTCCAGACAAACCCAGAGTCCAGTATCCATTCAGAAAGCCAAAAGAGGGTACTAGTACCAATCACCTTTCCCTCCACAGTGGTTATAGCCCTGCTTCTTTTCCCCAGGTAAAAGCTCTCTACATCTAGGGTTTCAAGTGACTGTCACATCTAGGATCATTACTGAGATAATTGTTGTAGATGATGTGCAATTTGCTGAAGTTCTTAATTATTTGATGATAGAATGGAAAAGTAGGATCCAAACAAACCCAGGAAACAAAAGCACAAAACAAACCAGAGGAGAAAATGGCCTTGCTATACATATTTAATGAAACAGTGAAAATATCCTGCACAAAGACTTAGAGAGTTAAATTGAAAGTGTGTGTATGATAAATGGATATAATACTGTCTATGTAATGGGTTTCCTATTTAAATTTTGTGAGGATTTAATCAGTTGGGCACAGCTGTGCAGGATGCACCATAAACTACGTTGAAAAATATGTAGACATGTACATTTATCTGCTACAAATTAAGCTCACTTAGAGGTGGTCTTAATGGACCATGTAGCAATCATTACAAGCATAAATTTTAAACTGTCTGTTTCCAGTGAATTTGCTGTGAAAAAAAAAATTAATGCTCATCCTTAGTGGAGCACAGTAATAAATGGAAGTACCCTTAATCTGTTAAGCACTAATAACCCAGCAATTATTCATTATGAACCCCATGCTGTATAATGTATGTCTGTTACAACTGTATTAGCCATTCTTTACTTAACCTGCAAAGGTGTAATTTTATTCCAACTTACACCTTGTAATTATATGATGTTTTAAGTGATGTGCCATTAAATTTACAGAATGCTCTGTCCCATTGGTTTATTGTAAAACATCTGTACAGTAGAGCATTGTTACAGCTCATGATCATTTATGGCTTTTGGACTTTCTGCTTCTATGAAAAGCAGTGACATCTACCTCAGAGATCAAAAAGCAATAAATAAATAACACCAATTATTGAACGTGGAAAATGGATAACACTGTAATCAAAGTGAATCTGTGACCCAGTTGGAGCTGACTAGAAGGTTGCAGCAGTTGTGTGTTCTCCTACAGGGATTGTCACTTGGAGTCACCCGTGTGCTGCTCTAGTGTTCACAGCAGCAAGGGGAACCATCTCCAGTCACTGAAGGGCCCTTTCTCACTCAGAGACTGCAGGGCTGAAGAATGAAGATTTTCAAACTACAAGAAGGAAATCTGTGCTTTTCAGTAACTGCTCTGGGTTTGCATCTTTTTTGCCCTCCACCAGTCAGAAAAAATATTTGTTGCTCTGGGAAAGCAGAAGAACCCACCAAGCCTCTAAAATAAACCAAAGAGGGACTTGGCAATAAACTGTGAACTCAAGCAAGCAACAGGGCAAGATTTTGTTGTGGAGAAATGATGTGTCTCCATCCCATTCAGTGAAAGAAACTTTGAAATCCAACATCCTAAACATTACTTCCTTTCATTATCTGTTTTCAGGAATAGTAGGTGTAGAGCATTTTCAGAGGAAAAAAAAAAAGCAAAACAAAAAGAAAAAACCAACCAACCAAATGAAAAACTCACTAAAGCAAAACTTATTTTTATTTAGGGCGAGTCAACTCAGGTTGTCTAATTCTTTTCTTCATAAAGACTTATTTGCTAATTCCTTTGTGATGCAACTGTTCAAACTGTAGGTCTCCAACGTGCTCTGCTTTGTCTTTAGTGCATTGGCTGAATATTCCACCCAGTTTTAATCCAAACTGATGAGGACAGACTGTGGCATTTTCTGCTCTCACCCTCTCAGAAGCAAGGAGCTGCTAGCTCTCCTGCACTTACAGGATTGCCCCAGCTGACTCTCCTGGCAAGAGAATCGATCCCACTGAAACACATGAGGTGGGGAAGCAGAAATGGCAACGCATGAGGCACCTCCTGCAAAGTGCAGGCACAGGGGGTGGTGTATGGGAAGTGTGATCATTTAAGTATGCATCAGTCAAAATAAAAATGAGGACAAAAAAGGAGACAACTCCATGTGGAAACAAGCCAGAGAAGACTCTGGTTACATGAGAGGCTAGTACATATGTTGTATATATAATGAATACTTTTTTGAGTTCAGTGCTTGACTCAGAGACACTGTCACATCAAATTCTCTATATTGCTCTGAAGGATCCTTGTGCTGAAATGTCAGCTGGTCATATCACCTAAAGGCAAAAAGAAATTGCCCTAACATTATGCATAGCAATTCCACTGCTCCCTGCTCTACAGCACTGTTTTCTAAGAATAGCTGTTTCAAAAGGAAGCTTCTCTTTGGTGTGAGCCAGAGGCAATTGAATTTTACCCTGAAAGTGGCTATAGGCTTTGTAGAGACATTTAGGAATATTAAATATTCATGTATTTGATTTAGCAAAATTCAGGACAGTAAAGGCATCCACCGGAATAGCTCCAACATAAATATTTTTAACATTTACCACTACAACTTGAAGTATGGACATTATGACAAAGTAAAATGTCACAAAGGAGAACAAATGCTTGGAAAATTCCCTTTTTCCTCTTGTAGTTAGTAGGTGTTTGTGAATTATTTTGCACCCCTAAATGGAAATGTCCAGGAGTCCAGCCTTCCACCAGGAAGGGAGGGCTGTGCCCTGCAATGAACTGTTCTACAGCCACAGGGTTTTCGAGTTCAATCTCCTGTTCTCTTCACCTCCTTTCACCACAGTCAATACCACAAAACAGTCTGACATTTTTTCAGACCTGGATCTACATCTTACCCTCGATCACTGCTGTAAGCAAATATTTAAACCAAAGTTTCCAGTGAACTGTGCTGCCTTGCACACCACGCAGGGGAAGCACGAGGCTGCTGGATGCTGCAGGTGTCACAGAAGAAATGGTGGAATCCTGTATCACAATGTGATAGACAATGGAAAAACCAGGAGAAACAAAACAGGCACTGTAAGATACACCCATGTGTTTTGCCTTGACTTCACCTAAATTATTGTCAGAAACACAGATCTGCTGTAAAAGTACCCTGCACTCTCTTCTTTTGACCAGCAAAAGCATATTTTATTAACTGCTTATTGAAAGCACTGGATTAACGCCCATACAGGATATCATCCTTTTATAGAGGGAGGCATTGCATCAATCCATAATTTCATTCTACAGAACAGCTCATCCTGAACCCATGATATACTGTCTCTCACTGACATAAACATAGAAATGAGATTAGGAATTCTGGATTGGGATTGCTGTTTTGAGATGGAAGAAGCAAACTGAAATACTGCTGTCATAATATCATTAAGTCTACAAATTCTTAAATTTATAGATGTAAAGATAGTCTAAAGCACAATGACACAGGAATTTAGAAATTTGCAGACATAGTGAAAAATAAAATGTCATGTATTATAAGTATCTAATAATTATATATATTATATAATACTCTGACACATGAAAAAATTGTACATTGTACAGAGAGTTTAAAAATACATATACAGCATTTTCTTGGCTAATCTAATCTACAGTTTACAGTCATAACAGAATAATGCAGATAAAATTTGGTAATTAAATATAATAAAGGGAGATAAATACAATTATTTTATTAAGCAGCTTTTCATCTTGCATAGATATGAATCATTTTCTATGTAAAATTTATGTGTGTGTATAGACATGTAGTAAATTTAAAACTTTCAGAAATAACATTAACTGTAAATTTAAGAATTTGTAAATTGCTTTTTCTTGGTAAAAATACTGCAATAAATTTTTTAAATTAAGGAAATGTGGCCTTGAGCCCTTGCATCCAACTTAAACATCTACATTTCTTATCTTGTCAGAACAGAAATTGTCTCATGATGGCACTGATTGTATCTTAGTGGATTAAGAGACCACATGAAATTATATAGTCTGCAATAAGATATAGGAAAATTGGAATTCTAGTGATCAGAGCAGCCCATATTTTTTCCATATTAATTTAAGAGGACAGATAATTCCCCAAAGTACCTGGCATATAAAACTACTGCTATTGCTAGCTGCCTATGCAGCAGGAAGCACTACACACTTCTCCAAAACACATGACTGATGAGCAAAAAGTTGTTTAAAATTAAATATTTTTGAGACCCAGACGCAAGGCACAATGTTCTCAACACGTGGCAAAAACAGCAGAGGTGCTTCGTTTGCAGGGGATGTGTCACCACTCTGCACTCTCCCTCCAAAGGTCTCTTTCCCTGTTTTAAGTTTCAAGGCTTTCACTCTTTCCCTCATCACTTTGATGCCTTTTCCCTGGTTTACCTAGAACAGAGGCTAGATAAAACTAGAGAATAAAAAGCAGATATTTATTCAAAGGCCTCCCCAATTTCTCTGCTGTTTGCATTTTTTGGGGCCCAAGACAGTGAGGTGTCCTTGAGTTTCAGGCCTGGAGAGAAATTGTTTTCTCTAAAATGCAAGAACAGCAGCTCCAGAGTTACAGGAAAAATAGAAGCTAAAAATCCTAAGGCAGGAACTTCTCTAAATATTCCAGTGCAGTATTTCATACACACACAATGTTCCCTTCTCTCCCATTTCATCTGAGCCAAGTTGATAAAACCATGTTAACAGCAGGATGAAACTGTACCCTCCACCTCTGGAGAAAGGTTTATTCTGCATTTGCTGCTATCCCATCTCCCTCCATTGCACCCAGACAGGTAAGAACCTTGGCAGACCAAGCTGTTCACTGCCTGCAGAAGACATGCACACTGATTTTATGCTCAGACCCAGCTACATACCTGTTGCTCAGTTCCTGTAAGGAAATTATTTATTGACCATTAAGTTCAGCAGAGTAACTATTAAAAAATATATTATATACATCTAAAACATGGTAACAGATTTTCCCTGTGCAATGCAGCAGATTAGACTGCAGAAACCAATTGCCCCTGAACCAAGAGTGGCATAGCCAGTATGCAATATTTGATTTGAACTGTGTTCTAAACTGTTTGCTTTTAACAGGCAGACCACCAAGTGGAGAACTATAGTCTTCTAAAAATAAAAGCTCTTTCACTATATATAAAAGTTTCCTGTAGGGTATTGTCTACAGTCTTATTGCAGTAATGGAATAGAAAGAACAACTACAGTGATATCATACAGTGCCAAATAAATAAAATTGAAAATTATTCTGTTTCAGTTTTGTATGACTCCATTCAAAGCCATCACCTAACTAGGTAAATGTGTCAGGGCTATAGTTTGTGAACAAACGCACACATTCCTGGGACACCACTGAAGACAAAGAATTTGCTTTGGAATATGAAGAAATAAATTAAGATTGGTCTTTTGTAGTGCAGCAAAGACAGCCTCAGTCCAACAAGGCTCTGCAGTTCAGCTGCCAAACTGTGGCTAAACCACTGCTCCCAACCATGGACACTGCATGATTATAAGGACACCAGCCAGGCCTTTCTTCTCTCTATTTCTTTCATTCTCCTTTTCATTTTCTTTCTTTTTTCCCCTTAATGAAACTTTTACTAAACTGTGTCTGAACTAAGGATCATTCTGGTATAACTTTCAAGCCAAAGTTAACAATGCTCACAAAAGCAGAAATTCATGTCTGAAAGTGTGGCTACTTTCTGGCCAGAAAAATCTGAAAGTCAATCTTTGTGAAATCAACTCTTCATTCCAAAGAAAATCCAAAAAAAAAAACAGAATAAAGAAATCAGCAGGTCCACATCACAGTAAATCTCACAAAATTCATAAGGTAAGGTATGCAGGAAAGGTATTACCAGAGACCCACCATTTTTAGTTTCATTTACATGGCAACAAAAGTTACAGAGCTGGTTGAGTGTCTGTTGCTTGGCACTTCAGGGTTCAGGAAGTAGAAATTTTTTTTAGTTCAGAACACCAACATCTTCAGACCATCTTGATGGTGATCTTTAAAGCAAGAGAGACTGTACAGGTGAGTGACTTACAGACAGGGCATGTTGCCAAGGGCAAATGCCAGTGGGGAATGAGATGATAGGCAGGGAGAAGGGATAGGAAGATGTAATTCATGCTCAAAGCAGGCTTAGAGAAAAGATGGAGCTGTGCACAATATAATTTTTGGATACAAACTGCCTTCCAGAAACACATCTCTTGGAGGATTTGGCCAACTAAGTCTAGGGAACACTCCAGAGCAATAACTTTTCCCCAGATGCTTATTAAGGTCTTTACAGCCATCATCTATGCCTGCATGTATTCTAAACTCCCAAAGCAAACAGTGCTTTGCTTGTGCTGCACAGTCTGCACACAAATGACACTTTACCTGGAGAACCTAAGAGAAAATGAAACCCAAGAGAGAGAAGTACAAAGTGTAGCACATTGCCACCATCAGATGCTCTTGAAAAGACAAGCTGAACCCAGACACAGCCAGGTATCTGAGAGAAGCTGTGTTTAAGCTACTGAATAATATGTAAGAATAGATTTGGTGTCCAAAACCCTTTGTCATTTTTACAAAGTGGAACCAGGTAGAGCACTCGGGAAATGTCTCAGAGAAAGCAGTGCCAAAACCACTTCTTGTTTCCTAGAACCATTCAAGCCATGGACATGAAAAGCAGAGCAGCTCAGCATCTTTCAGAGCAAAGTTGGAGCAATGTGATTAAGTGCTTGCCTGGTTAAAAGGGCTGACAGATATATTTTAAGTTGCACCCAGGTCAGGTGATCATTTTTATTTAATTGAAACGAGGTTAACGATCAGCACTTTCATAGCAGAAGTTCCAGCTAAAGGAAGCAGTAGTCAGGTGTTCAAGCTCCAGTTCTTCAGAACACTGAGAGCACCAGTTACGTGTTCTGAGTCTCTGCCTCGAGGTGAGACAGTGCACACATTTGTGTTAGAATTGTTCTCTAAACCACCTCCAGCTGAAGTTCTTTCATCTTCTTCTTGGTATCCCTAACCACAGCTCACACTACTTTAAAAATTGTCAGAACAAAAGGCATTTAGTTTTTATATTCTACAGAAGGCCATTAGGACTACCACATCTGTTCACGCTTCTGTAGTAAATCAACAGACACCATTTTTCTTCTCTTTCAACAATTTTAGTGTTTTCTAACTTGATGTCACACAATTTCTCACGACTTGTTTAATTCTTAACAGTTTTTCCTGGTTTACTAATAATTTGAGATGAGTTATATGAAAAATTTTTCTACAAATTAGCAAAAGATCAGCACCTTCAACTCCTGGCAAGCTGCTTGCAGCACAAGGGCATAGGCAGCATGCCAGCAGAGTATTAAAACACAACTACTTCTACAGTTCCAGGCTTTTTCCCCTCCTTCGTGGTTACTTACATTTACAACTTGTTTAGTGGTGTATGGATTTATGGTCAGAGGCTGTTCTAACTAAATCTGCAAATAACAAAAATCTGATCAAACTGTGGAAAAGCAGAAAGACACACCCAGCAGAGATACACAAAGTCAGTGAGGATGGAGCGTGAGTAAAAACAGTCTTTGATTTTGTTTTTCCTTGCATGATCTTAAGCAACAGTTTCTGTCATGAAAGAATTACTTATACATTTAGATCACAGAGCCAACCCATAATCATGAATTTAGTTTGGTATGCTAGCATGTGACAAGCAATAATAATATTGAATGTAAATATTCAAATATAGAATTCAAAGACCATCTTGCGAATTTTGTCAGGAGTCCTCACAGCACCTGCCAGCACTCATCACAGTTTGATTAGTATGAAAGTCTTTTATAGATACTTTGCTTTTCACCCCAGAAAAGATCATGTATCAGTAGCAAAGACTGAGTTTCCATACAGAATGTTGTTCTAAGACCACCAGCAAAGGAGACAAGTTAACAATGATCATGTCTGGCCGCATTTATTTAAATGTTGGTGCTGCTGCTAATCTCAGTGCTTTAAAAAACATTGTCTTTTCAGCAGTGCTGCAGCCAATGCCCCCCATTAAACTCAAGCTGATCTACAAAAGCCAAGATTTGTTTATAAAAAGATCTGAGCACCCTCATACCGAGTTGGAGTCATGGACAAACAAAAAAAAAAAAAAAAAAAAGTTTCTGACTATTTCTAAACTGATGAAAATATTTTCAGGTTCCCAGAAAGAGAAAACTCTGCCATGCTGGTTTAAACCTCAGGCCTGCTCTCTATGGCCTCAGGATGGGAGCACACAGGGAAAGAGGGGAGCTGCTCCCTTTCTCCCAAGGCCATCCAGTGTGATGCTTTATGCATCAAACCACGAGTGGGATACAGGCTACCAGCAGCCAGGTCCCAGGGGGTTTGAAAAAAAAAAAAAAAAAAAAAAAAAGGTATTTGGGCATTTTTACTGCATTAACTAAGAAAAAGATGTATTATTTATAGTCTGTGCTTGACTATAGGTTTAGCACACTGTTTAAAAAAATAAAAGGCAAGTTTAATAGGTCTTTGAATCTCATATTAAACAATTGGTACTATTGATACACCCTCAGTAAATCAGAAATCCTGCTCCTGAGCACCAATGGAATTCAACATTCAGGATTCTGCTGCTTGGGGGCATAAAAATTCTACACTGTAGGGCAGACAGAGGAGATTAATTGTAATTTATCTTTGAACTGAAATAAATGATGAGTTATGGGAGAAAGTAACTTAGAACAGGATCAAATCATCACACAGTAGGTCTGTGTGAATTTTCATGAACACTGATCATGCTTTTATGATTATAAATCAACACAAAGTTTTACACTCACAGCAAAATGAGGAAATACATTCCAAATTATATTTCAGTGGGTTTTTACAAAATATCTAAAATTCTATGTTCACCACTTTGAATAATTTCAGTGAGCTTTAGGAATGGAATACAATAGGACCTTATGCATGTTTGCTTCACTGGCAGACCTGAATGTATTCTGATTTTAGCTAAAAATTTCCATACACCAAGGAAAGATTCTTACCACTGAAAACAGACATGAAACAGGGTGATAGAATATTTCACATTGATTTTTTTCCCCATGTTTATTACACATAGGTTAGACAGAATTAGCCTAATCTTCTCTCACACAAATTGTAAGTGAAAGCAAAATACAACTGAATGACCAAAATTTCAGCAGCTCATGAGAAGTCTGTGACCAGTATGCACAGACCTCTCAAACACAAAGTTAGACTTTACTTCAAAAAAAGCAAAAAGTCTGTAAAAGGATTTGACCTGTTCTATTTCCTGGTTATTTCTACATCAAATTGTAACTCCACACAGAAGATGGCTGTTAGACAAAAACGATTTTCAAGGCCACAGTTACAGCAAATTTTTGAATTTTGTCAATAAAAAAACCCTTTGCATCAAAACATTAGGTTCTGTCAGACAATTTCTCACATACTGAAGAGCAACAAGAGCTCCTCCCATATTAAAAAATGACAAATTGTCTGCAGAAAAAAGCAGAGAACAAGTAACTCAACTGAGGACAGTAACTCAGCCCACCCAATTTTTATCAGTATTTTCACCTGGCGATCTTTCAGCTGCATCTTTGTTCATATCACCTAACCTGGATTTATACATAAGGAAGTTTTTTATGCACTTGGCAACAGATTAACGTCAGCAGCCATTTGCGGGGAGCCAAGAGAATATCTTACCACCAATCTCTGAGCCCTGACAGGACTTCCAACCACAACAGCAAGAGAGGTGTTTTTCAGTATCTTGAGGTTTAGTTAAAAAGATAAACACCACATAGTAAGCCTAAGTCATACAAATATTTAAATCCCTCTTTGTTTGTCACTCTTCTCAAGCACATGGTAATATCACTAAACAAACAGGAAACCAGTGGAGAATCCCCTGCAGAATCTCAGGGTATACGGTGGCAGAACTAAGAGTTACCATTTCAATTCCCTTCTTGGAACAAAACAAACACACTTATTAATAACAATCATATATTTTTGGTAGTTTAGAACCTAAAATATATATTTTTTGTTTCTTTATTCAATGTCAGTTAAATTAATTTAATAACCCGGTCTTCTATTTTACTTGCTTTAAAAAAATGCAGCACAAACCCAGCCATGGGAAGAAACACCCAGCTGGACACCATTTAGCTATGTAGTAAATAAGTTATGTTAATTTTCTCCTAGTAAGCATCATGTATTAACTTATGTGCAACTCCACCCACTAATATCAAGACAAGTTGCTAATTTATTGCTAAATATCAACTTCTTTTTCATTAAATCACATTTATCTGTGTTACAATCCACTCTGAACAAGACTTTGAGCTGAATTCAGGTAAATCCATAGAGAAATTCTGTGAGAGAAAGGCCAAAATGCAGTTCACAGTTCACCTATTTTTGAGTTGTAGGCAAAAAATGCAGCAAGGTCAAACAATGAAGCACCATCAGAGGGGATTTGTTCCTAATACACCCAGTACAACAACTCTGGAGATTTTACCTTGGTTTTCTTTCAGAAGTGATATTTTAAATTTTTTTTTTTATAGCAGACAGCGAGTATGATGAGATACACATTGCTCACAGTACAGGATTTCATGGCCTACTGAACAGGCAAGGACATAAATAAATGCCTAAAGTTTAGAATGTGCAGTTTCTCACAGAACTGGAGACAAAGGCCTTGCACACGTTATCTTTTTTGTACCATAGAATTATTGTGTAGCTTCAGTCAGCTCTCTATTTCTCCATGGCCCATATCCTTTGCAGATGAATAATAATCCCCATTTAATCTCAAAACCAGGTAATTAATTAGTTGCTATCAGAAAAGTGCATTGCAAATATTACACACTACAAAAGCTAGGGGACCTGTTTCCCTTTCCACAAACTCAGGTGAGGTCCCATTAAACAAATATAAAAATTTCAGGGTTGTATCACAGCACAAAATGAGAGGGCAAAACTGCCCTCTTAGAAAAATGGTGTCTGGTTTGGAATGGGTGACAAGAGTGAAACGTGAGATGTACACAAGGTTAAATGAGAGATTCCATCTCCCCATGACAATTCTTCCAGTCCAGGTATAATCTAACATTTACACACCTAACTATCCATAGATTTGTAGTTGTTAATAGGAGATCTTGAGATGAGGTAAGAAAAGCCAAAACCACTTCAGCAAAGATTCAAACTCTATCTATAATTCATATATTTGTGGAGAATATTTGTTTTCATAACTGCATGACTTCAGGGGAGAGTGCAAGTTGTCTTTTTTCCCCAGTTTCCAGGGTTTTTTCATTTGGCAGCATCTCATTTGTATTATTTATTACAGAAGTCACACATTTTCCATCTGGCTACTGCTACAGAAAAACAAGACCCCACAAAATAATGGCAGAGTGCACACAGGCTAAAGTAGCTTTCTATTCAAGAATATGAGGGGGGGTTTAAAGGGAGAGAAGAAAGGTCTGTGTGCAAAATAAACAAACAAAAATCAAAACCCCAATCAATTATTCCTATATGTATATTGAACAAAAGAAGCTGGGAGAGGGAAAAAAAATGCAGGCAGTACACAAATCTTTGTGCTCCCCATTTTAAATTAAGCAAATAAAGGACTTCTCATTTCTCTGCTCTTCCCCAATTCTGACCAGTAGGTTTCAGTGGGTTTGTGCTTCCCACGTGTTTAGGTTACAGTCTTGATGTTTCACTCCTTTTGATGTATGCAGAGCTGGCAACACGTATTTAGAGTTGAAAATGACCCATCCTTCAACCTCATCATCGCTTTTTGTGCCCCTTCATCGCCACGCCAGCACTGGTTTTTTTGCTAGTCTGGAATATGAACTGAGACCTGCACGGGTGACCACTGCACGTATAAAGCATTCAATGGACAGCCAGTAAGCTACACCTTCCCCCAAAACAGATTTCTATGTGTTTGTAACGAGTGCCCCTCACTCTGGGCGCCGAAACATATATTGTTCTGAATTTACTAATGAGCTTCTATTCCACTCCTGAAGGACAAGAGGAAAAATTATCATTTAATCCACGCCAAAGCCCGCCCACAATTATTCCCATTACAAACAGCTGATACCCAGAGGCTACGCCCTGCTCGCTCTCCAGAACGCACAGAGGCAGAGCGGAGAGGGGGACGGATGGCAAGAATTTCCTCCGTGCTGCCCACGTCAAAGGCGAGCGCAGGATCGGGGCCGGGAGGAGCAGCAGCGGCCCCGCGCTGGCCCCGAGCCGGCTCCGGGCAGGCACTCGCGGCCAGATGGCTCCGAGCGAGCTGCCCCTGCAGCCCGGAGCGCCCGGCCCTTCAGGCATTTTTGTAAAGCACTGTGATGGCATTAGGAACCCCTCAGCCTCCAGCCAGTAACAGCAGAACCTTAAGTATCTCTGTTGTTGCTGTTCTGTTACAAAGGTATGCAGTCGTTTAGATGGGGTACCACGCACGTTTCAGACTAGATCACATCAAGGTATCACTTCAAGGCAAAATGGAAAAAATCAGAAGCACAAAGAAACAGAGCAGCTGATGTACATTTTGGCAAACAAATGAATCACAAAATCGAAAATAAAGTCTGATTACCAGAAAACTTTTCTTTGCCCTAAAGCAAAACGGCTTTTAAAAAAATTATTCTTATTTTCCTACACTTATTCTGTAAATTTTATCAATTTGGAATTGAAAAAGTAATTTTGAATTTTAACATCCAAAGGTTTGCAAAGTAGCACAAGAAAATGTCAGTATTTCTGAATTTTTGTTTTCTTTCTCATCACAGCTGTAATGGTTTGTCAAGCTCAGCCTGTAGTGAGAAGTAGAGAATTTCATCCCATTGAAACAGTACTCTTTGAAAAATTATTGTTGATAAACTAACTTATTGCAGTAATAGATTATTATATACCTCAAAGTCAGTATTTTCAGATGATCTAGAGTAGGAATAAACTTTGTTTGGACTACTGCTGTCAGAAACAGGAGGGATGTTCGTGTCTCCAGCACAACATACATTTAAAAGAACCATGGAGACAGTTACCTAAGATCATGACTGCATTCCAGGGGTCTGAACATAAGGTACCTTTCTCTCTCCATCATCTGCACTGGCACACAAGGTCTACCAAAACTGAGAGCAAGCATCTAAATCAGTCTCAGCTCTCCGGCACTTAAGCACAAAAATGGCACAGAGCTGTTACTTGGAGCCCTGAATGCAGCCCTAACACAAACACACAGAGCAACCAAAATAACACATCAGTGGAAACTGTGGCTGACCAAAATCTCTGCAGAGGAAGCCAGCAAGTGAAGAAGGGCAGAGAAAGGGAGCACTGGCAAGAGGCAGTGGCAGGCTGGAAATTTCCAAGGCACAGCCTGGAGATGTGTTTGCACAGCTCACAGGGACTCAGCTGCTGCCGGGGCCACCTGGGAGTCACTCCCAGAGAGGGCACATGAAATGATATTCCTTGGAAGGGATCTGTGCTGTTAGGAAAACTGAGCTTGAACCTGCCGCAGTTACAATGAAAACTAACCTGGGAGAGATGATGGCTACAACCTGAAATGGTTTGAGCCTCATTTCAGGCTAAATTTATGAGTGTGTGAGCTTCAAGGGCTTTTAAAAAATGGAGATATGCAACTGTACAAGCTTCATGCTATAACTGTACACGTGGCACGTTCTATGGCATTTAAGGCTCATTAAATTCTGAATCTTGTGTCATCTGCCCTTGGCTTAAAATAGTTTTGTGTGCGCCTTTTGTCTTTAACTTCCTCTTTAACAGAAGTTGTTTCTGTCAGTCTCTTAGCTCCCTTTATTTTCTCTATCACATCAGTTCCACAGCAACACCATAGGTTCAGATTGCAGCTCTAAATCTTCACCATTTGACTCCCCTCATGTTTACTCAGACGAAAGCAAAAAGAACTGACCAGTTTACAGAAACCCTCTATGAACGAGTAATAATTAAAATCATTACAGAACACCTATTTTTAAATAAAAAAGTATTTTTCCCAATTAAAGTAAATTTTTCAAACTAAGGGTTCAGCTCAGTTTTCTAATACTATAAAACTCCAGTTGTAACAGTAATGTTTTCTATACAAAGTCTAGGAACTGCAGGAAGGAATTTTTGTAGCAGGTTCAGAGGAAACTGCCAAGATGATTAGAGGGGTGGGGCAGACAAGTAAAGGCTGAGGGAATTAGGATTGTTCAGCCTGGGAAAGAAGGTTTGGGGTGACCTAACTGCAGCTTTCCAGTACCTGAAAGCAGTGGGACAGAAGAGATGGAGAGGGACTTTTTACAAGAGCTGACAGGACAAGCTGAAATGACTCCCGCCTGACAGAGAGGAGGCGTGGATTAAGTGTTTGGTAGAAACTCTTCCCTGTGAGGGTGGGCAGCCCCTGGCACAAGTTCCCAGAGAAGCTGTGGTTGCCCCATCCCTGGAACTGTTCAAGGCCAGGTTGGACGGGGCTCTGAGCAACCTGGGATAGTGGAAGATGTCCCTGGCCATGGCAGGGGATCTGGAACGAGATGATTTTGAGGTCCCTTCCAACAAAAGCCATGCTACAATTCTGTGATTTAGTTTTTTTTCTATGCAACAGCTCTCTAAGACCACTGAAGAGCTGACAGAACAGAATCTGGTATATCTCAAGTTGCTGTGACATGAAATGTTTCTTTTTATAAATCAAGAGACTCATCACAATAGCAATATTACATTGCCAAAGAAATTTCCATTTAATTTAAAGCATGATCAGAATTCAGACACTTTTAGCGAAATCAAGAAATATCACATCACTGCTGTCTGCTTTCAATAGCTGTTTGAAGTTATTGGGAGGAAAAAAGAGAGACTGTCTTATTACAGGTTGGCGGTGCAGATTTTATGACAAATTTCTTCCCTGCTGTAAAGACTTTATGACTGAAAAGGTACAATGCTTTATAAATCGAAGCATTTTTTTCTGTGATAATAACTGTTAAGTTTTTCCTCAGTGCTCATATGCCTCCAGCTTATTTTGCAACGATATAACACCTGCAATGGATTAAATTTGCACTGTAACTGTAGCAGAGAGCGTAAGAAATGTCAGTTCTCATTAGCCTGCATATAAATCTGCCTTTTTTGGTAAGCAGTATAAAAGAAAGCCCACTGAACCGCTAGAAACTCAAAGCATATGTTGTTCATGCAAAAAGGACACTCAGCAATATGAGTGTTTTCCACCCTGTTCTCTTTCAGGACTGGAAGAATGTTTTTGGAAAGAAAAGGAAATGCACAGCAACGCATTACCATCAAGTTGTAGTAGATTTTTATAATTGCTTGCTGACACAGCCAAATAGTCATAAAATATCAGAGAGTAAATGAGTTGATAATGTAAAGCAGTAATTAGGATTTTGTGCATGCTTATGCTATTTACATATTTTAATGCTTTGATATTAACATGTCAACTTTAATAGCATGTAAATGAATTCCCGTGTGTGAGATTTATTCTCCTCAGCATTAGACATGTATTCACTGACAGCAACTGTAAATTTCCTTTCTTATTTTTCTTCTTAGAAAGGCTCTCCAGGATCTTATACAAAATGTTTTTCCTGCAATGCCCTGTTTATAGTTCTAATGGATAGAAACGAGATGATTTTGAGCTCCACATATCACAGTGCTCTAAAAACACATACACACCATCTCTTTGTGCCCGAAGTTTCACAACTATGTAAATAAAAAGAGATTATTCAACTCCATGGTATCTCTGCCTGTCTCTAGGTACTGCTGAAGCTCACTAACATCTGATGTAACTCAGTTAAGCCAAAAAGCATGAAAACAGACATCAAAACAGCAATGCCTCAAAAGACAATGGCACACCACAAAGGTATTTTAAAAGATTCAGGATTAAACACAAATATGCCTTTCAATGTTTTTTCCACATTTCATTGTGTTCCCGATCAATCTTCTTTTTTTGTTGAGTACATAACTGGAAAGTTTTCAACCTTCACATGAGCAACACAATTAAAAACAAACAGTTGGAAAACAAAGGTATGGTGTGATTAAGAAAAAAGTACAGCCTAGCATCAGTTATTGCTTTGCAGTGCACTGCAATTTAGTTCTGGGTGTACTGCAGAACCTGCATAATACAGCCAGAGTTGCCTGGCAACAAACAGGAACTATATCAGAAAGGAGCAAAGGTGTGAATGAATAAACAGAAGTGACAGGGACATGTGAAAATACTCAGTAAATCCATGTTCAGTGCTAGAATGTCTAACCAGGCTTTCACAACATTTCAAGGGGAACACTGACTCAAATCCTCCTCACCATTAAAGTAAGATTAATGCATGTACATTTAAACTGGATCTGACAAAACAAGCAGAACATAAAATCTGAGAAAAGGCAAATTAATGAATATATTCTCATCAGTTTGGATACTGAGTAAATTCACAGATTAAATACCCAACACTAACCTGATTAGATGAAGCAGAATTGATCTAAACTCTTGGCTCAATTCTAGGTGCTCATCAGGCATCCATTTTGGTGCTAAACTCCTGGAAACCCAAGGGCTCACACACTGAATTTGAAAGACCATTGTTCATCATTTGCACTTCTTTCCATTCAGAAACCCTGGGCTGACACACTGAACTGTTTTGCTACTTTGTCATTTATTTACTTGCAAGATTTTTTGGTTATGACCAACACCCACTTTGACATACAAGGTCCATGATGCACAACTGCACTTCACACTGAAACGTTAGTACTATGCAGAAGTATTCGAGATGTTTTACTGTGCTACAATATTTTATTGTAAAAGAAACCCCATTTTAATACGAATACATAATTGGAAGATACTAGTTAGATCTCAGAAAAGCCTGAAGATCCAAACAATGTTGATACCTCTGAAGAGTGTTTTGGAAAGGAACACATTTCATAAGTGAAAAACTGCAAAATTACAGTTTGATATATTGAATATACATGGCCAAACCCTTCATTTGGCATACATCAGAGAAGCTCCCATCATCCAGGAGAGCCAAGCTATTTTATCACAACTAAGGGGTCTTACTGGTTTTCACAAAAAGATGCTGAAACACCCAGCTAAATTTGAGTCGACCTTTCTCTTCTCTATGGGTAATACAATGTGATCAAGCAGAGATTGATTAGTCAGAATTACATTGACGTAATTTTGGGGCAGAAAGTTGCATGAGGTCATCTTCCTGAACAGATGGTCTAGAGATATTGGTTTTAACTAGCACATGGTTGAGTAAATAATGTTTAAGTTTTCTTTGAGAGCCTGGGGAGTGAACCAGATAGAGTTGAGTGAAATACCTGTGCCTCCTGCCCACATCATCTGCTACTCCCAGGGTTTTCATTTCCTGCACTGTTTGTGCTTTATCACACGGCTCACTGCTCAGGCAGTCTGTGCCCTTGGTTCAAAAAGCTTTTATTGGAACATTGAGAGAAATGTGCACTTAGTTCCAATTTGTCATTTCTTTATATACGTAGTTTGTTCCTTATAGGCAAAACCAGACAACACACATCAGTGTGTGGACGAATCCCATTTTTTCAGTCAGTATAGCCAATTCCATATGTAGACATAAATGACCATAACACAACAAAAATCTACATGATCAGTTGCATGAACAATTTGGTTTCTGTTGAGATTAAATGCACACATGAACACACAGATTTGTTAATTCTCATGTTTGTCCAACATGGACATGTCTAGTCACATTTGTTTGCAATCTGAAAGGGACTGGTCCTTTTATTGTCCTATTTGTTCACTATATCTTTGTTTAGAGTAAATCAAGAGTGGTTGGTAATAAAACTCAGAAGATTTCTCTGAGACTTTTTAATTCTTTGAATAGGAACCTCTCTTTACCCAAACAGCATCAACATTACTGCCTGTACAACTTCTTGAATTACAAATGGGTCTGTCCCAAAGGATTCAAGTCCCATTCTCCAACTAGTCTTCTGTAGCCTTCTGTAAAGCAGCAAAAGGTGAAAAAAAGGGAACAAAAAGGGATACAACAGGTAATGTTTTATGTATCTGTTAGGGAGAGAAGATTCAGCTGAAAAAAACAAATCACTAAATTTCATCCCATCTCCCTCACAACAGCTCAGGATACCATGATCTGGGCTGACTGAAGTTCATCACAGAAACTTCCAGCTTCCTCCAATTTTGTCCAGAGGTTTCAATAAAAGGATGAACTTTTTTTTTTTTTTTTTGCCACGGTGTCTATGGAAAACTTGGGATCAAACCCTCACTTTAATAAACCCACTTACACCACACATAAAACTGTGCAGTTTGCAACAACCCACTTTCACTTGGGGCACCAGAAGCTGTAAGGTCATTACTAATATTATTGCAGACAAGTGTTTTTCTCATGCTTTATGACTGTAATGTCATTCCTATTTGACTTCACTGACACTACTCATGGCAGAATTGCTTATGACATAATTATGGAAATACAAAGCTTATTATTGCATAATAGCCTTACAAATCTCATGCATGCATCATTATGCAAATTTGAATAGTGAAGCAAATGTTGTTCATGTCAATATGTCCATACGAGAATAAGCTAAACAAATGAAATATAGTCCAATTAGTAGCTTGGTGGACAACCTTAAATAAAAGCAAATGCTCAAGGGAGGAAAGAATTCTTAAAAGTTACAGCAAAAATCTCACATAACTTCAGGAAAAGTAAAAGTTTCTATTCAGGTGATCCCAAGACACTATAATTCAAGTAGTGATTGATGATATACATACCAAATTCTAAGTTCTCTAAAGCTACACATCACATAATTAAATTTGACTGAAATTTAGGAACCTGGGCTTAGCTAGTTTTGTAGTTGTCCCAAAAGTTAACAGAGAGAGCAACAGGGGGAAAGACAATAAGAGAAAGACCTCCAGAGTCAATTATGCTACTGGAGATCTTCACGTGAAGGTGATGATAATTACCTTCTGAAAGTACTTCTGTCCCGTGACTACAGACAGAACTTATAGCTTGGATAAATAATGAACTTCTAAAATGTTATACAACCTAAATCACAGCCTAAATGCTACATACATAGAAAGAAGCAGCCCAGATATCCTATGCCAACTCCAATGGCCAGGCATCTCCTGGCTCAGATTGGGCAAATCTGTGCCATATCCTCCATATGTATTTGTTTGGTAGAGAAACCTCTTGTAAATTCTGGTGGACTACATTAAGTCAAGCAGCACAGTGGATTGGTAGCTAAATTTAAATCTTTCTGCAAGGAAACTGAATTTTGAAATTGAGGAGAACCTCAGTCCATCTAACTCCTACCAATCCGATGCCAATGCCAGCAATAGATGCTCAGACCCTGGAAAGGGATCACAGATCAGCAGCAGAGCATGTGAAGGACAGCACCAAGGAATTCCAGCAGCTCTAGCCAGTAGGTCAGCTCTGCCAGGGGTCCAGCTGAAATGACTTTGCAAATGCACGTGGCACAGGGAATAAACAAGAGGAGCTAGAGACACACACACACCTGCAGGGCAGGGATCTTATTGGCAACCCAGAGCCAACCACACCAAGCTGTGCAGTGCAGGTGATGCTGGAGGGAAGGGATTCCATCCAGGGAATCCTGAGGGGCTCGAGAGGTGTGCCTGGGAGAACCTCAGGAAATTCAACAAGGCCAGGGTCCTGCACCTGGGATCAGGCAACCCCAAGCCACAGGTACAGGCAGGGCAGAGAAGGGATTGGGAGCAGCAGCCCTGTGGAGAAGGACTTGGAGGTGCTGGTGTACAAAAAGCTCACCAGGACCTGGCAACCTGTGCTTGCAGTCCAGAAAGCCAACCTCATCCTGGGATGCATCAAAAGAAGCCTGACCAGCAAGAGAAGGCTCCATGGAGACATCAGAGCAGCCTTCCAGTACCCAAGGGTTCTCCAAGAGAGCCGAAGAGGGACCCTTTAAAGGACTTGCAGTGACAGAACAAAGGGGGATGGATTCACACTGAAAGAGGGTAGGTTTGTGTTAGAGGTAAGGAAGAAATTCTTCCCTGTGAGGGAGATGAGGCCCTGCCCAGGTTGCCCGGAGAAGCTGTGAATATCCCATCCCTGGGAGGATTCAAGACCAGGCTGGATGGGACTTTGAGAAACCTGGTTAAAAGGAAAATGTCCTTTGACTTGCTTTGATGCCACAATAAAAGGGCCAAAGGGCATTTAGCCGTGTGACCTTACAGCAGGGAAATGAGACACCTCTGGAGTGGTTTTGGTTATTGTTGTCTCTTATGCAAAAGCCAATACATTTCTGGAATCCCAGGACAAATGGAACTGTTACTATTTTAGCTGGATCCGTTATTTTTTCCTCTGTTTTATAAGTAACAGAGAGTTCTCAGGGGCTCTGTAACATTTCTCTGTACAGCACCATGGTTAATGTAAGAGCCAAAATCTCTGTGCAGGAAAATAGGTGTTTTCTAAACGAACCCAGATGAAAGTTAGATTTGCATTTTCACTTTCTCCTGTGCACTGATGCACAGGTTTAATGTGGACAGCTGTTTGGGGTGCCATGCTCTGCTATCCAGGATCCAGCAAACACATTTGCTGCTCAGACATGGTTCCTTTCCTGACCAAGCTCATGCCCAGGTGCCACTCTGCCTACTCAGACTCCTCAGACTGTGTCATGTGCAGGAGGTGGCAAACAAGTGCAAGTGTGGGTGGTCAGAGTGATCACCCCTAAAGAAACACCCTCTGCCATACCGAGCCCCCCTTTGCAATTGCACTCTCCTATTCAGTGCTCTGTGCAACTTTACCTTCAGTGAACTTTGTTCACTGCAAATTACCTAAGAAATAAAAAGGCAGAGGGAAAGAAGACACAAAACTGTGTCTGTCTTTGAGAATGGCAGGTTATAACTCTTCCAGTACTTGGCAAACCATAGACACCAGAGAAAAAGTAAAGATTATTCAAGGATGTAGAAATGCCCGAAGGTACTATTCATGTAGGTAAAAGCAGGGATTAAAATGGCACTAAGGAAAACATCACCGTGAAAAATGAGGCAATGGGGAGTGTAGAATCTCTACATTACCACATTTTTATCACAATGATAAAATATATAAAAATATAATGTATATTTTTATATAAAATATAAAAAATATATAAAAATATAATGTTCAAGTGAAAAATAAAAGCAGAGAAGATGAATAATCTAAGGTTGTACAGTATTTTATCACACTTATACAGTTGTTTGTTTATAAGAACATGTGGAAGTATTTCAAATTTGTACTTTTCAAATAACTTTTTCCTCAAAAAGACCTTGACAGCAAATGTGAAATGTAAAATAATGAAATCAAATCTCATAGGAGGCGAGCAGATTAAGTAAACAGCAGTGATAATATGACTTAAGAGTGCAACAAACTTGCCAAATAAAATTTTACTCCTATCAATCCAATCATGAAACCCAGTATAGAATATTCAACTGTCAGCTCCAGAATCACACTGGAATTCTGCTATTTAACTTGGATGCCAATTTTGGAACTTGCCAGTAGAAGCCCATTTGGCCACATACCTGTTTTGTGTCGTTTATTCTAGTACTACCTGGGCATTGAAGTCATTCTCAGCATAAACTAGACAGGGCCCAACTGACTTTTTGAAGTCCAGTGCAGCTCCTGCCTTCCCTAACTGGGTTAAACCATTGTTTCCTATGCCATTACCAGCATAATTATCCAAATCTTTTAGCTGCTACACACACAAGGTACAAATCAAAGCACATGCTATTTTTTATATTTCCAAGGCTATGTTACTCTGTGTTCAAAACCACTTTCTAAATCCTTTTGCTGACCATCCTCAGCATAGTTCCCTGCTATGCACATCCTTTGCTCCTCTGGAAATGAAGAAAGGACAATATTTTGCCCAGGCCCAGCTCTTTACCCACTGACATGACACCCTGCAGACTCTCCATAACACAGAGTTCTCAATTTTGGTGCTACCATTGACCCACCCAACCCTAATAGTGACAGAGACTCTCACGATCTTTGCTTTGTCACAGCTTTAAATGTAATCTCTCTTCTCAATGTCTGCTGCTCTTCCTCAGCAGACAGGGTAACATTTAAACAAACATATGTAATAGCAATAATAATAATACTAATGATTTTCATAAGTGTAAGTGCTTTCTCTCAGTACCAAGTGAGATGCTCCCAGTCTAGCACCCAGCTGGTGAATTAGCAGTTACATTGGTCAGACCACCACGCACTTCAACTCACTCCATTTTCTATTTTTCTGTTACCTTGTGGCTCAAGTGATATCAATTTAAATTAGAGACTTTCCTGTGTGTCCTAAAGCCTTATTCATTGGGGGGAAAGAAACCCCAACCCTCTAAGCCCATGTGAAGCCATTGGTAATTTGAAAATAAATTCTACTGAGGACCCAAAATAATTACTCTTCTTTTTCTTGGCTGGCTGGCACAAATGATGCATTAAACTCCTTGCCTAGAAACTAGAGTTTGTTTTGTCCAAAATTGCTTTAACACTAAAAAGCTGCACCAGACTACATTTTCTACAGCCAGTTGTATCTGTTAATTCCACCACCAAGAGCAATGGCAATGCTGAAAGCCTGTAAGGGCTTAATCAGTGTGTTCCCTACACTCCTGCAAAGCAATTTAGATGATTCAGACAGCACTAGAGTTTCACCATTGCTGAAGCCAGTGGTATTGCATTGGCTGCACAAATTTTGCAGAAAATTTTGGCAGAGTTTGCTTTAAACATCCTCTAGAAGGTGACAAGGTTATTGGGTGCTATTTCTTGTTTTTCCATTTATTTCTTGCAATTACAGGAGATGGCACACCCTCACAGTACACATCTAGTCAAACTCTTTGTCTGAAATTCTTTGATAGTGGTTTTCATTAGCCAAAAGCGCTTTAAAAAGACCCAGGCTTATTTTATTTCTAGGAGAAATGGTTTCCAAGTGTCAGGTGAGCTTTTCTTTGCATAGTGTAGCTTCATTTGAAATGAAGTTAACTGTAGAAAATCAGTGATGGCTCCCTCTTTGGCCCTTTCATCTTGTACACAAATATTTAGGTGTAACCTGGAAGGGACATAATGTCCATGTTTTTCTACCTATGGGTCCTTCTACTGCTATTTGAAATATGGGAATGGGCGAAGCACACCCAGTAATAAAAAAGAACAAAGAGAAGAAATTCTATCTGATGGCTGCTTTTTCTTTCTGGCATTATATTTTCTCCTTCAAGTAGCAAACTAAATACTACAATTTTCAAGTAAACCTGTGCACAGTTGTTTACAGCATAATGGTGTAATATGCAGTGTCAGCTCTGCAGCTCAGCACTGACCTTTTTCCACTGCAGTCAGGACATGAAGGTGAGGACTATATTTAATATTTTTTCCTATTAATAAGCATTAAAGATTCTCAGATGCTGGTCTTCTTCTAGAAAGGATAAAAAAAGAAGGATACCTTTCTTGTATTCTGTAGTTTAGACTTCACTTCAGATATTATCTAGCCTGACATAAGACTGGCTGGCAAAAAAGAAGGATGCACTTGAAAATGCACCTGAAATTTTGAAAGTAATATACCATGCTGTATTCTTAATTCTAGGTACATAAGTCAGGTTTGTTTTAAAACTAGTTTTATTACTAAAATTATTTTACCAAAAATAGTTTATTATGAAAACTTAACATTTGTCCATGCAGCAAACAATGAACTGAATACTTCTGCAATATATTTTAAATGTTTCTTTACTAAGTTTGTTGTCTTTGCTAGTTATTGATTGTGGATGGCTGCTTTCTATTTTCCATTAAGAACATTAGTACCTGTGCTTCAAATCCTGCATAGCATTAAGGATAAAAGATAGGAATGAATGATCCTTCATAAATTAATAAAATAATTTTTATTTTGCCTTTGTTCCTAGAGGTGAAAAAAATATTTGTGCATATCATCACAAGTAATTGAAATCAGGAAACAAAGTGAAGAAGGGAATATCTATAGCTCTAATAAGCAGGGAGACTTCTCCCTGACCTGTGGAAAATCCTGACATTCTCAGTGAGACTACTGTCAGGCTATAAGGTGAATAATCTTTTTGTGAGAGAAAGGAAAATAAAGTCTTATGTGGAATATTGTCTCTAATGCTGATCATGACCTTTGTTTAAAAAGTCGAACTTCAGATGGAAAAGTGTCAGAAAGGGCATCAGACTGAGAAGGTGAATGGAGAGCTTGAAAGAGGGTAACAAAGGAACTCATCTCACTCCAGCAAAATGAAGGCTGGGGGGAATTTGGTGGCTCTCTCTGCAGACAAGGGAAGGGAAGCATCACTGAGAGAAAAGCCCTCTAAGTTAATGAACAATGGTGCCAAGAGAGCAAATGCAAGCAAACATATTATGAATAAATTCAAACCAAAAATTAGAAAAGGGCTTGTCAATAATCACAGCAGTGAGGAAGCCACTTGCAATGATGCCTTATTCTCTGCCCTATTCCTCACACACAACCAGGAATCAGTCTGTTAATTGAATGAGGCCCTACACAAATGACAGAAGCTAAATCAAAGGGCTCACCTTCAAGAAAACCTTTTACAACCCAACTCCTTCTACTCCTTCTTGCAAATCAAGTTGCTAAACTTTCAGGCAATGCTAGCATTTCACTAGATCAAACTCTGCTTTCCTACCCCACTTTAGAGCTCCTCTTCCTTGGCCTCTTTCCTGGGGAGCAGATATTTCCACCCACTGACAGCAGCTCTACTGCCACGTGCAATGGGCAAAATAATCTCACTTGACTCCCTCCAGAAGCAATCAGATGCCTTTTCAACATACATCCCAGCACTCTCAGTTCAGTGATGCTGCAGAAGGACAGCAAATCTACCTCTTCCTGAAGTCAACTAAAAGCAAGAAGAGTTCATTTGCACAGGTTCCACTCTAACACAGCACCTTGCCAGCTGGGAACCACAGTCTGACACACACAACTTCACTCAAAAACCTTTGCCATCACATCCCTGCTGAAGAATCTCTCCAGCTTAATTACAGCTTCAACCTGAAAAATTCTATTTAAAAGAAGCTGACAAAGCAGGCAGTTCTTTTAGGATTTGGAGGGGTTTGAAACAGCAAGTCTTTCACAGCCTCTCATTTATCCTAACACATTTCTATACATTTCTTTCTGTGTAAAACTGGATTATAATTGACTTCGCCTTTTGTTGATGGCCATCACTGTTGGTGGTTTGTGATGAAAATCTTCAGGTATAGAAGTCTGTAAATACATTTTAAAAATTAGGGCAAAAGGTTGGGTGTATATAATCAAGAGTCATAGGATAATATTAAGAGAAGCTATAGATACTGTGTTTCCCAGCAAAAACTCAGGGACACTGAAATCTGTTAGTCTACCAGAAAGTCTCCCAAAAGATGCTGTGGAAATTCCATCACTGCAAATTTGAACGTGAACTCTGCTTGATGCAGTGAACAACACTATTTTGGAAGGACACTGGCAAACTCACTACCGTACATCTTTGCTCATAAACAGCACAAGGTTAGTTGTCCTCCTGCAAAAACACACTGAATTAGAACCAAAAGCACCATTCCACACAAGGATGAACTCAGAATCTTCTGAAGAGACAGCTGTGCAGGAGAATGGTGTCTCCTCTCTCTTAGACAGAATGTATCAGTGTTTCCAAGGCCTTTCCTAAGACATGGGGGACTTCAAGTAAGTGAATTGAATCCATTTCCAATCCTTCAGACGAGTGCCCTAACTACCCCTTGGCTCTCTCTCCTAATCCTTTGACAAACAGTGAAAATGAAGTGTTGAAATTTAGTTCAGTGAAATACTGATTGACTCGTAGCTCAACTTTTTTCCTTCCTAACATCCAAGTCTGCACTTTCCAGCTGTACAGACATTTCCTTTACAGTGTTATATCAGGATGGTCTCGATTATTAAACACTGGCCACCTTCATTCCTCATCTCCTGCTACTAAAAAAAGACTTGCATCTTAAATGTTAATTATGCATTTGCAGGCAGTCTAAATGACTCAGGGGACTGAAATCTGACTCTAGCTTTTCATCAGCAGGTCATCAGTTCAAACCTGACTCAGATCAGCAGTGGCTGGAAGCTTCTACAATTCAACAGCTGTTTAGATGACCTATAAGAAGGAATATAATATTATATTATATGAAGCACTGGGTGGAAAAGAATTCACATCTTAAAAGTCACGTTCAGAACTGACATTAACTGGGATCCATGCTATCAGACCCTGAGAGGACAACAGGTCTGGAAACTGAGCTGTCCTGTCTCTGCAATCTCCTCCACACTAAGGATGGAAAGATTGATGATGGAATAGAAGGTGATTTTATTTTTTTTTTATTATTATTTTCATGGCTTCTCCTGTTTTTTCTCCTGGTTCAACAGAGCAAGGGAGTCCTCAGTCAATTGTTCATGAATACATTTCATTTCAAAATTGGGAGTCAGCATTGTAACAGGCCCCAGATAATTATTCTGTGCTTGATAACTTGTGCAAAGGCACCAAGAAATCAACTTTATGAGTCTTCAGAAAAAATACAAAACCAGAGATACATGAGACTCAGTACATTGAAACAGGTGATATCAAAACTTGAATTTTCCCTATTCATAGGCTTTCTAGAAATTAGATTATAAATCTGTATATTCATTTTCACTGCCCCAGTATACCCTACAGAGAGTTGTCAGAATGGAAAAGTATTAGAATCCTTTTCTTGGGCTCAAAATTTCAACACTTCTCTGGATAAAAAAAAAAAATTACAATCCAGACATTTTTTTACTAGTCCTAATAAATGTAAGCAGTATTCTTTTGTATTTGAAATTCTGCCCTTGAGCAGTGTGAAGAGCCAAAATCCAACTCTTAAGGATTTCCTCCACTCCCTGGGGGTAGAGAATCCTTCCATCGGTGTACAAATGGACAAGCTCACACCCCCATGAACTGCAGAGGCAGCCAAGGAGGGGAGATCAGTGGAAAGGCAGAAAAGCATTTTTGCTCTGCTTTATCAATTCTCAGCTTGGCTGAAACTCCTCTAACTTGTGCCAAGAGCAGAACAACCACAGATTCAGCATAAAGTCAATAATTTCTTCAAGAGAAGCTCTCATCCCCGGTTTGTGTAGATCTTGTAACATGAACTTAGCTCAGAAATTCAGGATTGGCATTTATGACTCTGCCTCTGCAAATCGTTGTTATAAATACAGTTTAATGTACAATATTCAGTCCTGGGTTTGTACAACAGCAACCATGAGCCTCTGCACTATTTCTGGGAAGAAGGAAACATCTGATGTGTGTATGCATCCCTGGGGTTCATACAAATACAAGGTTTCTCTGCAGAATCCCACACTCAGAACTATAGGCCCTGTGTACGTACAAAATATGCATTATCTGCAGCCTCTTGTCCTGTAACTTGACATATTGGACTGCCCAGTCTTGTGAAATAATTCTTATAGCACTTAGACAAAAACACAATCCAAACAAGTATATTTTTTGCTTTGAAGCTGTTGTTAGGTTTTATGTTTTTAAAATATCATAAGTGCATAGGCTGATAGAAGAATTAACTCACAACAAAATTACTTTTAATTCTACATTGGATGAGAGGTGTTCTTCACTTTTCTGCTGAAAATTATTAATATTTAAATAGCTAATGAAACCAGGTTTGCTGAAAACATACTGATGATGGCATTGTGCACATCAGTCCTTAATCTGAAGTAGACAAAATATTTAATGACCCACAAAACTTGCAATGAAAAAAATCTCCTAGTAATTACTGACTGAATACAATCCAGCACATTTTCTCGTGCTTCTACCGTGTGTATGGACAAGCTGGATGTTGGAAGGCATCCCCCATGAGTTCCTCTGGCTCTGATATGAACCACAGTAGCTCCCTATGAATAGTTTTTCACTGTCACCCAGGATTTGAGCATGAGAACGACCTTTGGTTCTGTAAACCAGTGCATCTGTAAGCACTGGAACCTGGTGCCCAATGATAACTTTTGAAGACCAAGTTTTTCAGAAGCTGGTAGGAAACTGGAGGAAATTGGGTCTTGGAGCTCAGCTACCTTCACTGGGGAGGCAATTACCTTGTAGAAAGTGGAAGCAAACCACAGTACACCAAACTGCTTCACCCTTTGTCACCAGAAGTGGGTCACTACAGATAGTGACAGTTAATCAGTAGAGCTTTTTTCCCCGTTTAATTTTCTTTTTTTCTAAGAGGCTGATAATGAGAGGTTACATACATTTAAATACACACAGACCTTGCCTCCATATACATTCAAGACAGGGAGAAAGCCAGGGGGAAGCGAATGATAAACACTCTTTAATTACAGGGAAAAAAGCAAGTATGTCCACACTAAATAAAAATTCCCATTCTCTTGCTGTTTGGGCACTTCACCACTTTGACTTGTCTCCAGTTACAAAGACCTCTGACCAGAGAAAATTGGAAAATTATGTAGCTCTAGTAGATGTGCAGCCAACTGGAATTGGCAGGATGGGACATAAAGCTCAGCCGATTCGACTGTGCAGTGGGCAGGATGCCAATGCAAGAGCACCTTCTCCTGAACAACAGGAAACCCTCCCCAGGAAGCTCTTCAGGCACACACACACTTCACAAAAGATGGATTTTATGCCCAGGCATGGCATTCCTGTCTCCAGAGCAGGCCCAGGCAGTCATAACTCTGCTTGGATAAGAAGTTAAGGCCCTGATCCTTCGGCACATTGCAGATTCAGAAAAAGAGGGGTTACACTCTCTGTCATAAGTTGAAAAGGATTTTCTTAGTTAAATTCACAATTTTAGTGTAGACATCGACATATCACGCAAAATATGATGGTAACAACAGATTATAAGAATGTTTACTAAATATGCAATTAACTTCAGGGTTGGAAGTTTTGTTGTTGTTCTTAAATCTAGCAAACATCAGCTGGCAAACAAATTGCATGCCTTAGAGCTTCTTCAGAGAAAAGCTGTTCAAGGTCTGATATTTTTAAACTCTGCAAGGCTCTCAGCTATTAACAACAAAAATAACAGGAGCCAAAAAGTATCTTTCCTTCTATTATTGTCATAAGTTAAAAATGAAAGTATTGGGGTTGGTTAGAAGATTCACGGCCTAGCAATTAACAAAAACTAACCCATATTATGAGATATGGAGCATAAATAGAATCCAGCTGCTTCATGAAAACTCAATTTGATGTAGAAACATCCAATGTGAAAGCTTACCTCAACACTTGTTCCAAGAGTCCCTGGATGAGACAGAAAGAGAAGCACTCCAGAGGAAAACAGAGCTTTCCGTGCTATTTTAAACAGATAGGACCTCATTCTTCAGTGTGCTCTTTAAATCAGTAGTACCAACACCACTTGGCCCTTGACACAGGATCAGACCCTTTATCTGGATTTCTACATACTTTGCTTTCATAAACTGCTCTTAGTTTTATTCATTTTTTCCCACCTGCTTTCCACCCTGTACCCAAGCAATCTTGCACATCAAATCAATAATCTTGCTTCTAACTTAAATCTCTTTCAATACTTCTTCAAAACTGTTTGTTCTTCACAAATCTGTAATGCCTCTATACGAAACAAACCCTAGTAATTTTTGACAAATTGTCAGAAATATAAAATGTTCCCAGTGTTTGATCCTTTCCAGCTTTGATCTCCCCAGTGACTGCTTTCATGTTGACATAGTATTAAGCATTTTTGTTGTTAATTCTTTTGCACAGGTACAATCTCATTGTTAGCAAAATTTACCATTGTAAAAAGCAAATGAACAGTACTGGATATTGAAGAACAGAAGCTGTGATACACTGCAGTGAAACCTCCACAATCTCCTTTTCCCAATAAAATTTATCTAGATAGTAAAGAAAGAATCAAGTGCACCGAGATTGGTCAAATCTCAGATGTAACTGGGGTTTTTTTCTATGCTCCTTCAGCTTTCATTTCTCTGCAACCTCTTTCATGTAGAAACTGGGTAATACCATACCCACAGCACATTTTACTGACCCTCAGAATCATCCCTTTGATTTGCATGTGTTTGCATTTATTCAAATTTTAGCAGCATGTGTAAATTACTGTTGGGAAGAAAAGGAGATTTAGCCAGTGCACAGGGAAAGATCAGAGGCAAGAGACACAAACTGAAACATAGGAAATCCCACTTTAAAAAGAAAATTTTCTTCTTTAACTATGAATATAAACAAAAATTGAAATGAATTGTCCAGATTGGTTATGGATTCTCCCTTATTGGATCTATTCAAAACTCAACTGGACACATCTCTAACGACCTGCATTGAGCAGGGGGGGTTGAAGCTCCCAAGGCCCCTTTTAACCTTAACTACTCTACAGTTTTGCTGGTGTGTGTTTCTATATTTCAGGAATAAGTTGATTATACAGCAAGTGCTGTAATTACAAGAACTTGACATATATGTAACTAATATAAAAACAGCCTTAGTGAACACAAAAAGAGTATTAGGAGAACTTGCTTGGCATTATGAATTGTGCTAGTTGAAGCCAATATTTAAGTGCCACTTGGGAAAATTGCTCTAGCTCACAAAATATAGCTCTATTCTACAAAAGAAGTGCAAGAGAAGCATATATTCCATGTTCAGATATCAGACTAATTTATCGGTCACATAAATCAGTATTTGTATTTCCTAAACAGTAAAAATACAGCTCTGGACTTGAGCAATACTACAGTGAGAATTTGCTTCTTGCTGGTTTAAGTGAAAAAGAAATATGCAGCACTTGCTGGATCCTT
Source organism: Orthonyx spaldingii (assembly GCA_013397795.1). NCBI lineage: Eukaryota > Metazoa > Chordata > Aves > Passeriformes > Orthonychidae > Orthonyx > Orthonyx spaldingii. The sequence continues at coordinate 172,432 of VZTJ01005188.1, read as the reverse complement.
CTCCAGGATCACCTCAGCCACCTCCCCCAGGCTCCTGCGCTTCCCAAAGAAATTCCCACGCAGTGGCAGCCACTGCTCGTCACCCCTCCCCTCAGTCAGCCAGCAGCCACCCAACACTAAAACACCCTCACTGTCTTTTGGGTCTGTTTGGCTGCGTTCAGGCTGTTTGGTGCTGGACACCATGCACTTTGACTGCTGTCTGGCAAACATTCCCTCTAAACTGCAGAGCGTTCCTGCCTTCTTTCTCTTCCATCGCTTTTCTCCAGATTGACCTAAAATCCATAGAAGTGACAAGAAAAAGTTTTGCACAGAACACAGTGCTAATAGAGCAGGCTGACAAACTTTGATCATCCATTTAAATGGAGCACCAAGGAACAAAGACATGGCTACTTCTCAAGACAAAGCAATTTTTCAAGAGTGAATTCCAAGCAGGTGGTAACCAAGCAACAGCTCACCTGTACAGGGACTTTGATCACTTGACAAAGCAGATCAGAGCAACACAAGGGAAAGAGGACTAGAGATTACAAGAAAAAAGAGCCTTTTCTTGGCCTATCAGAGAGAAAGATGGAAAATAGCCTAAGAGACACAGCAAAAAGGAGCCTGATGATTTGGAGAAGAGAGTGGCTGAAGAAAGGAGATCATGAACGTTTTAGCAACCATACTTTATACTTGGAACAGCTTATTTTATTTCAATACCTCTGTTGCTTCACCCAGTGATGATAGAAATGTTTTAGGGAGCAAACAATAGTGCCTCTTCCTCACTCCAGGCTTGAAAAAACCCATTTTTTTTACCTTTGGCCCACGCAGTACCCATGTGAAAGAGACCTTGGCCAGTGAGGAAGAAAAAGATGGACACACAGAACTTCAAGGGAGTTGCAGGGACAAAAGAGCAGCAAAGCTGGGAAGAAAGCTGCTGAAGCCTAGAGTGAAACCTGCTTCAGGATCGAGCAACTAGGGGCACATAGGGAAACAGACTCAGGGATGAAGAAAAAATGTTAGGAAATTCCACATAGAAATTAATCAATATATAGGAGATGAAAGAGGAAATTTTGCATATATTGCAAGAATAACATCCATAGCATATAAAAAACAATGGAGATGAGCAATAAAGAACAAACAGATGGCAGGGGGAAAGAACAACCGTTTTCAAAAACCTCACAAAGTCGTTGATTGTAAAGTTCAATTTTATGTCTTGAGGCTGGCAATAAAATAAGTATATCTCATCATTATTACTCCTCTATCTGCATATTGCAGAACTGCTCTGATGCTGCCTCCCATATGAATTAAAACTGCATTGGCCTTCAAAGGAAGTTGAAAATTTGTCATGAGGACAAGATTAGAGCCTGGATTTGTAATTATTTATTTTTTGTTGGGAGCACCTGGACTGGCCTCAGACAGGAAATGAATGTGGGCAATAGTCAGCCTGGTACTTTTTCTGAGGAACCTTGGTATCCTTTTCTAGTGCTTAAGGTCGCTCGACTCCTGAGGGAAAACAGGGATGAACATTTTAATTAAAAATGAACATCCACAAAACTTTATAAGCCATTTTTGCAGTTTCATTATTCCAGGTAAAGACGAAAGATTCTAAAATATTATTAACATCCCTTAAAATATTTATTAAGAGAGATTTAAATTAGCTGTCTCAGTCCAGCATTATTGTAGTGATTCCATTTCTTTGGTATATCTAAGGTAAGGACTAAAATAATATTAAAATAATAACAAGAGCACTGATGATGCAACTCAGTGTTAGAGGTTCTGATTAACAATCTATTTTCCTCAATAATTGATGCTCAATAGAGTTTCTCCTTATTAAGTTCAGAGTCCACTCAAGATCCTGGGGATCCTGAGCTGTTGCTTTTCCTCTGTGAGTTAAGAACAGCTGCAAATGACAATGATACAGCACAAAATGTCATATGTGTGGTGAGTACAATTAAAGATTTTCTCTCTGCGTTTGTTTGAAGACTGACAGCTCAGCCGACAGAGCAGCCAAGTTTATGCAGTTTTCTGTAAGCTCATTGACAGTTTTCCCTGTGAAACTCTTCCTGGCTCTCTTCATCAGGTAAAATCCTGAACCTTTGTCAGACAGCTCTTTCAAGAGCAAACAGGATGAGGAGTCCCACCATGAGCAGCTATGAAGTCTCATTAAAAAAAGTCTTTCACACTCTGTTGTCCTTGTTCTGTATTATAATGATGGTTTTGCCATAAAGTGCAAAGAAATGTTATTCTAATGAACAGAGGAGAGGCACTGCTACACTGAGGCATGATTAACGAGCTGAAGTCATTTATGAAGTCATTTTACATGTCTGGCTGGTGACCTTTGAATTTGAAGAACTGCATATAAAGCATAATAGGAGAAATTATTTGCTTAGCATACAGTGTATTCATGGTTTAACAAAGGGGTTTGGAATGGGTTATGGTGTGGGAGAAAAGGCAATCCTGACACAAAGTGAGATGACTTCTTCCTCCTCTCTCCTTTTCCATCCCGAGATTCTAACACAATTGAGGGCCTGTTCTGTGCCATGAGTGCTTGCTCAGATGCCATCATCTGACAGAATTCCCTTTCTTTGGCAAGGCCAGGGAAACCAGAGAGTATGGAACAGCTGAGTGAGATTCTAACTCTATCTGGATTGCCAGATGACAGAAACAAAACAAGAAAATGACATATTTCTGTTTAGAAGGTTAAACTCCATTTTTTAGATCACTTCAGCGAGCCCACGTCTTCTCCAGCCTGTGTGCCAGTGACCCACACTGCCAGAAGCAGCCAGCAGCCCCTTTCCCTCATGTGGGGTGGGGACAGTACAGGCTGGACTCATATAGAAATTACTGGAATTGCTTCCCCTTTGTCCAGACTGTCCCAGTTTCACTGGGATACCTGGGAACCATACCCCTCATAAGTCTACACAAAGCCAATAAGAGCACAAAGCTCTACTTGGCCACTTTCATGCACCCCACAAGGGATCTGCTTTTGTGGGACTGAACAGAGGATATAGGCTTCAGGAGTCTTTGTTCAAAATTTTCCTGTCTGCCAATTCCTTCTCCTGGCCCTTCTTCTCAGCATGTGAGGTGCACCCACTGGCTATAGAAGCATAATGAGGTACAAGCTATGCCCTGGTGAGGCTCCAAAGTGTTCCTGACCAAGTGAGCAAGGTGCCAGCTGGTGCCAGGAGCACCTCTCACAGCAGAATGGTGTTGGGGTTGCTCAGCCCACCCCGGAACGCTGGTGGGATAACTCAGCTGTGTGAGACCACCCCTGGAAAGCGAAGTGGTTTCTCCCTGAGTTCCTTTACCTGGATATGTTAATTGCAACCTGTCCCCTGACCCTATCACTTGCTCTCTCTGTATCCCCCCGCCTCCCTCTCCTCCCCTGTGCCATTGTCCCCGGGCCAGACCCTATAAAAAGGGTCTCCCAAGGCCTTTCGGTCTCTTTCGCCACTGGACCCCTTCAGGAATAAAGTGCTCTGGAACTCCATGCGACTGAGCCCTCTGATAACCCTGGTAACGCTTTAGCCTCTACCTGGGGGAGGTGGATACCTGCCAGAACATCAGCTGGGGTAGAGGACAGAATTATCTGCTCAGTACCCAGCAGTACTGGCCAGAGAGGCCTTTCGGAGCCTCCGAGACCCTCCTGGTGAAAGCAGAAGTTCCACCCGCCCCACACCCCCCCAGGGACAGCATTAGAATGGCAGGAACACCCACCTGTGCTAAGACCTGCAGTACTATTGCCTGTACAGTTTTCAATATAAAGGAAATTACCAGCGCTGATAGCAGGCGGGATGTGAAGGAGGCGATGAGAAAGGATCAATTAACTACTTTGTTCAAACTGCAATGATCAAAATGACAAATGATCAAAGGCAGCAAAGAACACTGCATGTGGCGCTGCAAGAATTCAGCTCTTCTCCTATACACTGCTGCTTCCAGTGTCAGGTAAAAGTGGAAAATTCTACCTGCTCCGGCATCTGCAAGAAGTAAGGAGAGGACAGAAGCTAAAAATACTGTTAACCTAGTTTGAAAGTTAAATACTGCTCTAATACTGTACATGGAGAGGAAGTGCGTGCCTTTGTTACTGTTTTCTGACTCTACTGCATTTTTACTCATAAATAAGAAAGAAAAGTTAATTGGACCTCAACCTTGAGTACTCAGCTGAGAATTTTTCCTCTCCCCCCACTATCTTCTAGTTAAGAGAGCCCTTGGCTTTCAAACTGTGCAAGCTTGCATTGCACAAAATGGTTTGGGCATGGAATGAAAGATATTTAGCACTTTTCAGTCTCAAAACCAGAACGAGTAGTCAAATAACAGGAAGAGAAAGGATTAAAGAAAGTCTCTCCATACCTGTTAGAATTTCACTCAGAATAGACTCTCATAATATTAGCTTGTACTTTCTTCCATCCCTCTTGTTGTGCGTAAATGAATTCAGAAGAGGAAACCCTATTTCTTCCCTTTTCCCAGCAGAAATAATGACAAATGCTTGCAATCAAACTCCCTATAAAGTCTTTCACCTACTTTTGTTCAACTCTGGATTACAGAGCTTCCTTTGAACTACTGCCTACATTATTGCCACAGTATCATGGAAACCTTAACTGCTATAAGACAAGTACAGTTGAAAGAAGCACTTTTGTGCCCTCCCTCTCTCCAGCTTCAATGTGCACTTTCTTTCCTTCTTTTGTGATGGAGTATTTGCAAGGTTAGATGGTGAGCCAGACCAGCAAACCTAACTGTAGCAAAATGAATTCAGCCCTATTTTGCCAGGATAATTTTAAGCCAATTTGTCCCCCGTTTCTTGTCCATTTCTGTGCCAGCAGAAGTACATGAAGGAGGACAGGAATGAGCTGCTGGGGTCAGGGTAGGTTGGGAACACTTCCTGAAGCAGTGGAGTTGGCTTAAACTGACTTAAAGTAATGGTTAACCCACAGCCTCTGACACTGTTGTAACCACACCAGATATTCCAACACCAAACCAATAGATTATTCCATTAAAAAGTTGAACAAGAGTGACATCACACAGAAAGCTTCAATTTTTTGGTAATTCTGTATTTTCTGCCAAGGGAAGTGACAGGGCAATTTTTCAACAATCATCACTGGGAAGTATTTTCAACATACAACAGAGCTGCACGTGTTTGGAGCCACTTAGGGTGCCAGAGTGCCTGGAGAGTGCTGTGACAAGAGGTAAAAGACATTTCCTTGCCAGAGAGCCCCTCTAGAGTTGCCAGGCTGTGTCTCAGCAGACTGAGCAATGCCACAGTACAGTGAGGCAGCATGATGAGCCCAAGGAGCTGGTATGACAGCTGTAAATTCAGAATTCACTTGTGGGACACTACACCAGGGATTGGTTTTTTCTTCCCGTGGTATGGAATAGTACAGTTTAAATTGTCTAACGAGAGCAGTAGAAGAGCTAAGTAGGATTTGATATTTTGCCTAATGAGGTGTGCAAAAAAATGCTAATGGATTTAATCTGCATAAATTTCTTCTAGCATACATATTCCCATGCACCCACACACACTCACTCTAAAACTCAATTGCTAGTGAAGAATTTCATTTGTTCCCACATCAGAATTAAGAATATTTAATGAATTGTAATGTATAGTTAATTATCACATTGGTAACTTAGATCTTGTTTATATTGAAGCTGGATGGGGGAAAAGAGGCAGCTCCTCATTGCAGCTGCACCAGGGCAGTGTAGCAAGCACAGGGTAAATGCAGGCACTTGAAGGTGAGGCTTGAAACAATTGCACAAACTCTGCTGACTAACCAAAGTTGGTGCTTCCAAGGAAGGATGAGTTCTCTAGAGGTGTGAAGCACCTTTAAAACATAGTCTTTTCCTACAGGACTACATATATTAAATATAATCAGAACAGAGCACCAACAAATCCATAGCAAATTTGGGAAAAAACACGTGATTCATTGTTACCAAGGTTTCATTCTATTGCCAATTCACTGCATTTTTCACATACTAGAGGGGAAACCACGAATACTTTCCTCAACACAAGAAATGCATGCAATGCATGGAATATTACATGAATTTTCCTTCTGGGGTGAAAAAAGGAGAGGGAACATACCCAAAGCACATTCCTGGAATGATATGAAGCCATACATTTTTCTCTCAAGTATCTCAAGTCTCCCAAGTCTCTGCCAGCGGCAGTAATAATGGATTTGTTTCTGAACTATAGCAAATCCTCCTGCATTGTGCAATTATCCCATCATCCCAGTCAGTGAGCATCTCTCATGTCTCCTTTCAGACAGACCGAGTAGTTCCAAAACACAATTAGCCTCTGAAATATTGCATTACTATATGCATAAAATTAAACATCTTGCTGTAGGGTTACTCCACCTTAACTGTGTTGCCAAGAGGTTTGCACTCATTAAAACAGCTCTGTGAACTGTCTGTTTCTATGAGTACAGGAGGAGCTGTGAGCTGAGCAGTTTGGGATGGGCAGCTTTAGAGAAGCTACTTTGAGAACGTCCCTGGCAGGGGATAGAACTAAAGGATCTTTAAGGTCCCTTCCAAGCCAATCCATTCTATGACTCTATGAATTTGGCCGATTCCTGACCAGTTAAATCCTAGTGTGATTCTGTAACACCTTCTTGTCTTTGGTGAAAACCACTTTTTCATTTTGGTGGTAGCCAGCACACCTAATACAAAGAACTAGAAAGGCATCTCTGGACTGTTTGTTGAACAAAGGCTTGAAAGGTGAGAGCAAGGAAGAAGAGAGAGAAGAAATTAAAACAAGTGAGCATCAGTGAGCTGGTAGAGGTTTCAGCAAGGTCTGCCACAGCACTACCTCTGGATATCCACACGGGGCTAAGCCATAAAACACAAGTACAACAGAGAACAGATCGGTACCAAATGGACAAAAACACAGCTAGAGATTTGAAACAGATGAATACAGCTACAGATGTCAAAATATCACATTTTTGGACTTGCTGAATGCAACCATTCAATAAAACTTACAAAGATTTGTATTCATTAGCCACGTACATCCCCCAATGTCTTTGGGAGCCTATTGTTTCCTGCACTCTGTCTTTATTTCTTCTTCCCTATAAATTTATTTGTCAAATTTACTGAAATTTAATGCACAGCTTGCTTGTCAAGTAAAATACCTCAGAAATGCTTTATAATGACAAATAGCTACATTAAACATAAAACCAGATCACAACATTTGTACCTGAGGCTTATTTCCTGAAAAAACAGACTGTTAGCATCCCCGTGACTCAATACCATGCAATACTTTCATATACACTTCGCTTGTATAATCTAGTGTTCCTAAGAAAATTATTTTAGATAGCAACTGAAACAATAAGAACAGATTTAAACATATATTCTGTGTCCAGAAACTGTTACGTCTCAGCTGACAATAAGAACTTCTTTGCTGAGCTACCTATTATCTATTCAGGAGACTGAAATAACAGGACCATCTGGCTACTTGCAATGAAGGTGACAGTGCTCACCTCTGCTGTCCCTGCTCTGTGCAGAGATGAGCATGGAGGTTTGATATTCCAGGTATGTCAGGCTTGCAAGGCTGGACAGTTGCAGTGTTCTTACTATACAGGAGCAGGGGACACTTTATTCCTGACTTTAACCAGCACATTTCAGGACTTCAGTTATTTGGATGCCCTTCGTCAGTGAAGTTATTCCATAACAAAGGGCAAGAATTTCAAATGAAATATGAATTCAGAGTGACTCTCTGGACACATGTTTTGAAAGCATAAGTCACCTTCAAAGCTGGAATCACGTGGTGATAAGGGTTTCTTATTTTTACAGAACAACCTGGTGTGTTCAGGTCATACTTGGCTGTGACATTTTTGACAGTGGTTTACATATACAGGTTTTTTTGGGAGAAGATGATACAAGCATATTAAATTAATTTATACTAATTCCTTGGTCTATATTTCAAATGGAGAAGTAAGTAATACATGAAAATTGCTTTCTGGTTTCCACAGCCCAGTCCCTTTTTAGCAAACACTTACATGGGTTAGTTTGGAATAGACCATGGAGCAGTTTTGTCTCAGGCTGTAAAAGCAATTCTTCCATAAGTGCTGCAAATTACACTGTTTGTTGTTTAAAAGAACTCAAATTGTTTACAAGGCTTTAAAAGCTCTTAGAAATAATATTTGCAAATACTTTGTGATATGCAATATTAATATGGTTTACTATAAAACAAGAAGGTAATGCAGATATGATAAGCACATTCTAATTATGAGCTGCATTTGTGAGCCTGCCAGTTCCCACTGCAATCACAAGAATTAGATAACTCCAGAAACATAAAAACTCTGGATTCCAAGTCATTAATTTTAAGTAGCCAGAAAAGGGGCCAAGGCATAACTGATATCTGGCTGAAGGGTTAGTGTGAAGAATTCTTTTAAAAAGTATTTTATGTTCTATTAATTTTATGTATTAAATGCCACTTTAGGAGGTTTGGGAGTTTAGCTGCACCAACTGGTTTTCATTGAATTAGAAGAGAATCCTCTCATGGCAGCAGGAATGTAAATCCAAAGGAGTAGATGAGGAGATACCTTGCTTTTAATTCTTTGAGTAAGCCGCTGTCATGATAAATTATAGGAAAGAAGCCTTGGAGCTGTGTCTTTTCTTCTTTTTTTCAACACCTAAGAACTTCAGAAAGAAGCCAACTAGGTCATAGCTAGCCACAACACAGAATATCAGTGTTAGGCAAATTATATGTAAGTAGGTTAAGTGATTCCATGTATTCAGCAGCTTCTCTACTGACCATGTACAATGATTTACAGGTGCCTGCACTGGAATAATTATACAGTTGTAACTTTATTCAGATCCAGAATATCCAGGAAAGATACGTGGAAACAACTATGGAACTTCTCATGAATAAGGAAGCTGTTACATTTTGTGATGTTTTAGACCAAATGCCTGACCTAAAGATTGACAGAACACTGGGGCATGGCTGGGGACATGACAGGCCAAGCACAGCAAACTTATTGGAAATGTTTATTAAATTTCTACGTTGGCCTATCAGATATGTCACAGTAGGTTATGTCATTCAGATTCCATTGTATCACATCATGCCTGTCAAATTATAACGGTGCCTGACTGGCAAAACTGAATCTAGAATAAAATTTGATTGTGTCTTATCCATTTGAGGATTTTGAAAAGCACAGCAGATTATATGTCCTTTAAAGTGTTGTAACTTTCACCACAACCTCATTGTCAACTTGCTGTTCATCTGAAAAAGAGAACACTCAAAAGTGAGTGCCACGTGTCATACAAACATGCAGGAAATTGAGACCAGACAAGATGATAAAGCCCAGGTAACAGGTGAGCTGTGTTTCTAAGAGTGCCTGAGGATCAAATGATCATTGAAATAAGATGCTGAAAGTTGTCAGCTTTACAACTCAAGCATTAAAGCAGCAGGACAAGGCACAACAGGCTCCCCAGGACACAGTGCAGCCATAGCACCACACAGCTACATCGATATATCTGGCAGTACTGCTTCATGTTTAAGCTACCAACACCATTTTTTTTAAAAGAAAATGTGTCAATGCTGAATGATTTTATTTGTACTTTTATGCATTAAACAGTGACATTGAGGTGCATGGGATCACTGCCATATTGACTGAAACAGGACCTGAGTCTGCCTCACTTTGCTCTTATTTTCATGGTAGTTAAGCCTTGTGTACTTTCACACTGATAAAATAAAAGCTTTCAGAATTGCTGAGAGGTAATTTAAAATTATTAAATAAAATAAAAAAAGCATGTGTTGTACAGGCTGATTGAAAGCAACTTGCCAACTATTCTAATGCAGTTGTGTTGCTAGGCTTTAAAGCTGGGGGATCATCCAAACCACAAAAGATTTTCTGCTTCAAATTCGTTTTGCCACCAAAATGGCTAGTTTTGGTAGGTGTGCTCTGAGCAATCTGAAGAGAGTTGACAAAAATGGAAACACCAGTTAAAGAGCAGTACTGAAATTAGCTCACGTGTGGACCAATTGCATACAGAGGTTTGAACCCAGGAAACAAGGATTGAATGCAATGCTTCACATTGCTGTTATGGATGTCCTTTGCTTGAAAAGAGGAAGGGGCTGCCTGTTCCAATCTCACACACAGGCATGTACACACGTTTTGTATGTCACCAAGCAAACCCCGGGGTTCTCGGGTAAATCAAGTCCAACACTGGAATCTATAACAGTGGTGAATTAGCAGCCACATTACAGTGGAAACCATTGCTGTCTCTTAAGATCAGAAAGTAATTATTGTCTTTTAAATGAAAAATATCCTAAAAACAAAGATACAGCATTTTCCTTGCAAGTGAGCACCTACTATCAATATGTTGAACCTGTCCTTCTAACCCTCCAAAACGTATAAAACACAACAGGAATGTAGTCTAGCCAGATCCCAAATTTGTGCAAACAATACACTAACTTAATTTATTTTTATAAAGGATTACTTTTGTGTGTTTTGCTTCATTTGTAGCTGTTTTGCCATTATATAAGACAAACTCATGCTTCCAAAATGATCTAATTGACACTGAAAACCAAGGTTGTTTAGAAATGCCTTTTTCATGACATTGCCACATCTCCATTGGACAACAGGAAAACACACAATAGATGTACTCATGAGCAGAAAATAAATGCTTGAGGAAAAAAATTAAATGGTGAGTGTCATTCAATTTGGCACTCAAAGTACTTTTCACCTCTTCTGGTAGGCTGTCCTTGTCATACCATAATGAAGAAAGTGAGCGATTTCCCTTTTTCTGTCTAAATATCCTGCTGCTAGGAATATTTTCCCACTGTTTCTAGCACTGAATACTATTTTGTGTTGTAGGTAAAGCAAATGAAGAAACCTACTTTAAGAATAATAAAATATTGCTCAATAGGAGCAAATGTGACTCATTCTGATAAAGAAAAAAAATTTAAGTATTCAGAGTGAATTACAGGTAATCCTATTTTTAAATTGTCTCTTACTACTTACAAATACCTGATTAAACACTGATGCATAGCACTTGTTCTTCCTTCTTAAATTCCGACACCTGCTTCATTTACATGCAATATTTTAAATGCATTTATTTAATACAATGCCTACCTCTGTACTACAAATTGCTTTTACTTGTCATGAATGCTAATGCTCATTTTTTATTCTGCTTTGAAATATCCAGCTACCCTTGGCTTTCTTTTCTCTCAGGCTTTGATATATTGGAATCATTTCCCCAGGCAGCAATCAGTGTTGATAAAAGAGTTTGAAACTCAATTCACAAACACATAGCATATTTGTGGGTAAGAGAACTACTATGTTATTTCCACTGTGTATCAAAACAAACACGGGAATACTGCTTCCTACAGAACTGAGTGCACACAGCAAGGAAGACATACTGTGAATTTCACAAGTGGTGCTGATTTACAGTATTTAGGGAGTTATTTTATTTCTGGAGACAAAGTTCTGTACGTGCAACTAACAGCGACACATCACCTTCAATCACAGAGGTACACAACCATGGTCTGCACCTCGGTGGTGTTCCTTCTGCTTTTTCCCTGCTCTTTCCTCCCCCCTCCTGCATTTGTCCAGCATTTTCTTCTCTTTAAACACCTTCCCACAGAGGCACCACTGACATTGCTGAGGGGCTCAGCTGTGGCCTGTGCTGGGGTGGCTCTGGAACCACCTGGAACCAGCCCTGTGCCACATGAAGCAGCCTCAGCTGTTCCACAGGGACCCCGCAGCAGCGCCTGGGCAGGGACAGCTGGGACCCACTGGACCTTCAACATCATTTTGTACCTGGCACTCCTCTCTCAGCCACATCAACCACCACTGTCACATCAGCCAGGACTCCCATGACATCCCCATCCTCCCTTTCACAAACAGAAAAGCCCAACCCCTCAAAAATGCTAATCAAAGTTGCATTTACCTTTCCCTCAGCAATAGCAATTAATTGTGAAAAGACCTGTTTTACCCTGGTGCATCTGTGTTCCATATTTCAACAGCATTTCACATGTGCTGTAAACCAATTTGTCTTACCCACAGCCTTCCAAACTAACAGATGAAAACAGTAACACATTAAATTACAGAATTTCGTTGGTTTTTTCCAAGCTGCAAAGCAGACTACTAAGCAAATTAAAAAGATGGGAAAAACCAGCAGATAGGACGAAGTCTTCAACAGTATCAGTCTGTCTTACACCCACCATGATGCCTCCATATACCCAAACCATTCAGGGGAAGATGATGTAAATATACTACAAAAAGCCTTCCCAAAGCTAAAATCAAATAAAATCCCCTCAGGCAAGCACAGCAAGTCTGCCTGGCTCTGGAAAATGCCCTGGCCCTGTGAGTGCCCTTTGGTAGGAGCACAGTCAGGGTCCTGCACAGAGCACAGGTCAGCTGTGCCACAGGGGCTTCCTGGAGAAAGGGAGGGTGGTGAGAGTGGTTAAAAGGACAGATTCCACAAGAGAGGGATCTGGGGTACAGTCACGACTTTGGATTCACACTGAACCTATAATCCTTTGCTCCTGCTGCTTTCCTTCGGGTACATTTTCATTTGTACAAATGATTGGAGACCTAAAAGCTGCTGGTATTCACAAGTAATAGGAAGTGTACTTTAGAGCCTCATGCTGTAAGGATGTCCACACTGACACATCGTTTCAGAGGTACACATTCCTCCCAATTCTTAGACCTGTGAATAGCAGCAGAACAGTCAAAGAAGCCTCCAGTTTTCCCATGCTGAAGCTTAACAAAGTCTTTCCAATCACTTCACCAGGAAGATCCAAATATAAGTCAACATTGGCAGGGGATGGACCCCTGTTCTTGACTCTGCTTCCTTTTCAAAGTTACAGTACATGTAAATTAGGTAGAATTAGTAAACTTCGAGGAAGTTACCAACACAATCATAAGCTGAACCTCAAAGCTGCTGAGTGTAAGATTTATTCTGTCTATGTGTCTCCCAGCACAGACATTTCACATCCTGGCCAGCTTGGGAGATGAGGTCAACATTCCTAAGAGTCAGGTAAATGCCAGTGGAACCTTTCCCAGGCACATCAGATTGGAACGCACACCAATAGCAATCACACTTATAAACCTCACTCAATTACAGGCTTTGCAGCTCAGGATGAAAAACATGCCTGCCCTAAAGAAATGCATTTAGGCTTTCTCATTTCTGAGTGGTGAAAGAATTATGTCAGCCATCCATTATTGATCTCCTCAGGAAAGACAGCGTAAAACAAAGCAGTGCTGAAGATACTAATGCACCAGGGCTGTGCTGACTTACACCTTCAGTTAATGATACCTTTACTTTAGAAAGAGTTCATCTTCTAGGAATACAGAAATATGCATCCAAAACATATCTTTAACTGAATAGCAATTAGTATTAGTTTTTAATGTAAGTATTTAGGACATCTCTAAAAAAAAATTGTAAGGCCACTTCAGCTTTCTGTACAGGACTAGTGATGGTGTAGGCACACACACCTTCTGCAGCCTCCTGGGACAAAAACCCCAAACTTCACAAGATAACTGTGCACAGCAAAAGACATTAAAGCATTTCTAGCAAATAATTAGTACAACTTTCCTCTCTATTTGCACAGAAAACAATAAAAATATTATTACATCACACTTCCATAGGATCCTCGCCCTACCATCCTTCCAGCTTTTACTTAATTTCTGCTTCCATTAAATAAAACTTATTTCTCACCTCAGAAGACATCTCACCCCAGAAAAATAAATTAATATCTTCCTGTCAATTACCAACACCTTCTAAATCTCTGGAGAAATTTTGCACAGCAATTACCAACCTTCTAGGCCAATGTGCTCTAGCAGGAGAGGATTCTCAACACCCTCACTCCCCAGCCTCTTCAAATACCTGTTGCAATCTGCTGCCTCGCCCTTTTGAAGGGATTCACTTACAAATCGTTAGCACAAATGGGCAACACCTGCATCCTTGTGGTGGTTTTGGGGGTGGTGCCTTCACCAGGCATTAATTTAACAAGCTGCAGGTGGGGTTTTAAGGGTAGGGTTGTCAAAAAAGTTGTTCTCCTTTGCTAAACTATGAGATTCAGAGTATCAGTGTCTTTTTTTTTTCCTACCCTCCCTCTCCTCTTCTTCTTCTTTTTCCATTCTTTTTTTTTTTGAAAAGGCCAACTTTATTGTCACGTGTGGGATAGATGGGGTTACACCTAGCAATGATTACTAGCAACAATATCTTTTCCAAGGGAAGTGACTACCACTCTGCTTGTAAAATTTAGCCAGTAAGGGTAAGGTCAACAAAGCACCTTCTGATAGAGATTTTTGGAATATGTCAGCAAAACAGAACAGAAAATTAAATTACTATTTATGAACAAGTAGCAAAATGTGTACACTGGCAACCTTTTAACTGAATTCTGTCCTTTCCAATACATGTTCTATTTTTTTTTTTCCATGGTAGATTTTCTTCAAACTTGTATTCTGTGTTGGTCTTGGAGTTAGGCAATTATGGTTGGGGGTTTGGGAAATTTTTGGGGCTTTTTGCACTGGTATCTGAACATTGAAAGAAAAATATAGCAGAAAAACTTTCTAACAATGAAATTATAAGCTAGATACATTTGCTGTTAAATAAGTCATATTTTTGAATAAAATATTTTTTCAGCAGCATGAAAGGAATAATATTTAACATGACCATCATGTTTCAGGAAGACTAGCTGTGATAAAATGTTGCTATATGTTTTTTAAGAACGGTGGTTAGAAAATGCAGTTCATGTATTAACTGGAAGCTATCTGGTGCCTATCAACAAAGCCAGACACACGAATTTCTGCCTGAGGAAAGGGAGATTTTACCTCAAATGTCAGGGTGGGGGAGGGAACCTCACTGCTGAAAACCTTCCTACATCAGATCAGAGAGGATACCCCTTGGCTGGGAGGAATGAGACCCTGGCACAGGAGGACCACCGACATTTCCCGTTGTTGAATGAAGGAGGATATGATGTGTGTCACTGTAGGGATGGGGTGGCAGCAGAGGCTTTCCCCTCTCTGACAGACCCAGCCTGGGCTCTCCCGTGGAGTGGCCCTGGCACCTGGGCAGCCTCTGGGGCTCACCTGTGCCGTGTGAAGGTGGCACCCGGACCCCTTCAGCCCCCAGGGTGGGAGTGCTGAGCTGAGCTCTGCCTGTGGGCACCACAGTGTCTGGAAAACTTGTCCCATGTCAAAGCACAAATAGTACTGAGACAGAAGGCTCTGTAAGGGAACCAGTTTATTCCTGCACACAAAACAATGCTGTTGGGGAATAACGAGGCACTGCATGGGACTGATAGATTCTTTCCTTTAATCAGCCCATGATGTTGGTTCAAGCCTATTAGGCTGGGAAGGCTCCCCTTAAACACCTTCCTCCAATCCATTTATAAAACTCTCCTTTGCTGCCACATGAATGAGAGTCATGACAATACTGAGACTAACTCGTATTTGCACTTCAGCTCTTGCCTACCTGGGAATGCAAAGAGGGACTGCGTGCACGATGCTGTGCAGATGTAACCGCCCCACTTGCATGTGTGCGTCTGACATTGTGCTCATGCAAATCAGGATCAAAACACAGATTTCCTTCTGAAAACACAGAGGCAAAAATGCAATCAAAAGGAAAAACACAATAAATAGGGAAAATTGACAGAATTTTGGAATCTGAACTCATATTTGGAAGCAAATATTTTGAGTTATACTGGCGAATAAAAGGGAATATGGGCACGATAAATCTGAAGAATCAAAATGTCAATCCTCTTTCCACCTTCATATAATCTAAATCTGCTAAAGTCATCAGAATTATTAAGCTAAATTAATGGTGGTTGATAATTTACTAGTTATGAATAAGCTCAGAGTAGTTTACAGTACTACAGAAGCCTTTTTCTCTTGTGAATTCAGGTATTCCGTAGGTTACTGAAGTGCTCAGGATATTTAAATCATCACACCAAAGTTACTGATAGTCTGGAACCTTGAACTTAAGGGTCAAATCCAGAGCCAGTTTGACTCAAAGAATTTAAGGGCTCATACACACTGTGTTAACTTTCCCTTTTTTCCCCTAAAAATCTCTGCCTTAGAAGATATAAAAGAAGGACCTTTTTGATATTTTAAATCATCCTGAAAATAAAATTACTAAGAAAATCTCTGAAAAACAAAACTTGTTTGCTAACTATTGACTGAATGGAACATCAATAAGCTCAGTAATGAAAGATAGCAAAATGATGTATTTACTCACAACACTGTAATCACATGCTTAAAATTATCCAACCAGTAAAATCATCTGTTTCCTACCATCTGGCCTGTGTGCAAAGAAATAAAAGAGCATATTAAAGACAGAGATTTATGATTTCAGCCATAAACAAGAGTTTACACATGGTAAAGTTTAGTAGTCTTACATTTGAGCCTTTTTATTGTTTTGATTTAAGGATAGGGAGAAGCTGGTCCAGTCAAGTACCTGTAAATTGCCCTAGAAATGAAGAAATCAAACAAATGTGTATCATGGATAAAACACAAGGAGAAAACAGAATTATGTTTCCATTTAAACTGCCTCAGACACTGGAACTAGTGCAGCAGAGCCGCTCTTGCATTTGTGGGAGTTTGCTGTAAGAGATTCTCTGACACGAGCAGGTCTTCGTGGAATAAGAACGTTAAAACATCTAAAAAAGTATTCTACTTATGTAGAGGTGCCAAAAATTCCCCAAGCCTGAATAATTCCTCCCTGGAAATCTGAGCTCTGATTAAGTGTCAACAAGTCCAAAGGATGAAAGCAATTACTGCCTTGCTTTGCTTTCCACTAAATATCAAACCCAAAGCTGCCCAGGAGCGTTTGTTGCATTGGGTTTCTGTTGCAGCGCCATCTTTCAAAAGGCTTTCTGAACATGAAATAGGTAAGTTTGAAAGCAAAAGGGAAAATCAGCAATGTTCTTATGGTTGAAACCAACAAGCAAACAAACAGTCATTGAGAGCCCTCCTTGTTCTAATCTGCTATATTTGTTTGTCTGCTGACAGCTCTGCAGCAGGCCAGAAGGAAACACTAAAAGGATCTCCTTAAATTTCCATTCTGGGGACCATTCAGCAGTCTCAGCCACTAGAATTACCACAGCAATCCTGTGGATAAGCGAGACACATGCTGACTATGAGACAAGAATTGGTTCTCTGTTTGTAAAGTCCCAAGCACAGGAAGGACCAGCCCAGTGCTACTGCAGTAAAGAGGAAATCTGGTCAAATCACACCCTGTGTCACCTGTATTGCCACAGCTGATTTCTTACATCCAGTGTCTCATGAACACAGTCTCATAGCTCTTCTTTGCCCCATTTTTAAATCAGAATTTCTGTTTCTCACCACCAATCTTCTTCTTTCAACCACTTAACTCTTTGCACTGAAATCTATAAATTCCATTTCAGACAAAATCTGTTCCCAACTGTTATCCTCCAGCACTATTCTCACATTTTGTTCTCACACACACAAAAATCTTCTCTGACCCCTCTCTCTCTCTCTTTTCCCTTCTCAAAAAAATAAATATATAACCAGCCTTCAGCTTCCCTAGTGTCCCTTCCATGGTCACTGGTAACCAGGGAAACCAGATACTATGGTAACTCAGGGATGACAAATCATTCCTTAAACTCCAAACTAAATGTAAAGTCCTCATCCCCTTCTTGGCTAGGCAATGAGGTGGCAACAAAAATAGTGGCAGCAAATCCCCACCTTTACTCATTCAGTCTTTTAACTATGTAAATCTGTATTTTCTCCATGCACCCCTTTCAGTTTTTAAAGTGTCCTGCTATTTTTGGAGCCATTTCATGCTCAGTCCAGGTTGTTCTAAATTAGACCTGAGTGCTCTCATCAAAACTCTAATTGCATTTTTATTTTTTTTTATTTTTTTTTAATGTCTGAAGTTATTCCAGTTCAAAGCATAGGGATGCTCTTTTCAACTGGAGGTGGAAAAACAACCCTCCCCAAACCACACCTGATTGTTTTTTGAGCCTCAAAACTATCACAGTCCAATGTCATAGTTGGGATTTCTGTCTCAAGGGTGAGGTTATGCAGTCTCTGATGTCTAAGCAAAGACAATTTTGCTGTCTTCCTTGGGTAAGGATATGACAACAGTTTTCTCTCTCTCCAACATCTAACACTCATTTTCACGAAATGTGAACATACCCAATCTCTGTGACTTTCACCCATGCCAAATTTGTTTAAAATTGGTCAACAAGTTCAAACATTATAAAGGAGGCCCATGCCAAGGGTAGAGTCACACAGATGCCACTTTTTAGGAAAGCTTCAAACCAAAAATTCATAACTAACAATTTCTGGACTATCAGTGTTCCAGAAATGCTTATTTGTTCTTGAGGAAAAAAAAACAGTCCCATCATCCAGAGCTTTCCATACTTTTATAAGAAATTTTATAGCACAGTTGATCTTAAGTGCATTTTAAAAACTTAAGTTAATGCTAGCAAGAATAATTATGCTTTAACCATGCACACATCACAGAAAGTACACTTTTACATTCTACTGCCATTGCACTCTGTGGAAATACAGTGAGCTCAGTGGAAATGGTAGGTGAAAAACTTCCAAAGCAGCCAGTAAACACTTAGAAAAGATCCATTTCTCTTGCTCCCACCTCTGTGGGTTACATGTTCTCTCCAACTTACAGAGGACACAAATGGTGGAAAGCTCTGTTTTAAAGTATCATTTTCAACACGAGGACCTTTTTTCCTTGGTCATATCCTTAGTGTCTCTGCCTCCTGGAGTATTTCACCTTGGCTCATTTGCTGGCTGACTCAGATCCTCTGGTCACTCTAAAAATGACACTATTAGCCTGGACAGCCCAAAGTCGAAATCCAGTCCAAAAAGAAGGGATACCACATCGATTTTATAAGACTGTGTTTGGTTTCAGTTACTGTCTCCAAAAGATTTACCTAACAGCAGCACATGACCCTACAGGGAAGAAGCTGTTCAGGTCCCAGTCAGCCCAGTCTTGGAACCTGATGTCAGAGAAAATTTGTTCCAGCAGATTGAAGAAAGACACAACTCCCCTCTGTCTGGCACTTCTTTGCTTCTTCATACCTGTGCTGCAGTTCCCATCTCTGCTAAACAGAACAGGAAATGCTTACTGTCTAGATAAGAAAAACCAGTGTTTGGGTTTTTTTTTACTTGCTGTTCAACACAACAGATTAAAGAACTGTTATATTTGCCATACAAAGGAGCAAACAGAAAATTTCCCTGCAACAGATCCCTCTTGATACCCACACCAATTCAGTAGGACAGTTTTTCTCTTAGTAACTACTGAAAAAAAACCGAAACAAATTACTGAGAAAATAATCAGGTAAGCTAAAAACCTTATTCTTCTGTTGGTATCTCCTCCTCATATGAAGTGCAATGGGATAGTCAATATCCAAGCATCCCACAAACACTGCATGATATCTTCCTTACAGCCTTTAGCCAGACAATACGGAGCCCACAGAAAGCTGGGTTATAAAGTGTGCTGCCAATCCATTTGAGACATCCAATTCCAGAAGTTTTGAGCACCTAAAAATTTGCTTGAAGCCACAGCCAGCATCTAAAAAAGCCTCCAGAACTCCAAATTTCCTGTGCCACATAACTGATAGCCCAGAACCGAAGGAACTAAAACTAGAAATGTCTTTATGTATCTTGAGTTGCCTCACTTCCAACAAACAGCACTTTAACTTCACTGAATGATTCCTTTTTGAAGTTTTACATCAGGTATACATTTCTTTCTTTTTTCCCTACCTGGCATGCTATATATAACATCTTAAATGGAGTATTTCTTTTCCTTTGTAGATCACCATAGCTATCCAATAGTGTTGAGAAACCACTCAGAAATAAAGAGATTATATATAAAAATAAGCAGTAGGGTCAAGAACACAAAATGGTTTAGTTCCAGATTTTCAACAGTTTTCAGAAAAAACAGAGGTGGCAGATCAAGCAGGGGAGGATCAAGCACTGTGTGCTTGCACACCCTCTCAATAAATCTAATACATACAAGATGATAATAACACCAATTCCTAAATAATGACAGCAAACAGCTTTTAGACTGCAGAATAAATAAATGTCTGACATAGAGGAATGCGTATTGGCAACTTCACCTGATTCACAAGACACAAGGAAAAGGCTGAAGCTATGACTCTTGCTACCTCAAAAAAGTCATTAGGAAGGTATCAGCCTTGTTCGTGACAACTTTTTTAGCTAAACATTTTTAGCTAAAACATGACTAGCCTTAGTATTTATCCCCTCTTCCTCCCTCCTGTTTTGCTGGACATTCTTTGAACTGATTCTGACAAAGGAAACTGGTGCCCAAGACACATTAAATTAAAAATTAAGAATTACAATCATATTGAGGAAACAGTCCCATACTCACAAAGCAGCTCTGGAACCACTAGTGATGACAATAGTAAACAACACACAGGGCAGGGGCACAGATTCACACTGCGTGAGGATTTGTCCCTTTGAGGGATTCAAAGCATGGGATCAAAGAACTATTTCAGTTCTCAAAATGGGACTTGAGCAATACTGAAACATCCAGAGATCTCTATGGAGAAACGTTACTAAATACAGATTTCCTTTGGAGAAAGGGAAATTTTTCAAGCAAAAATGTAAACTTCCATAATTGCAATTTAGTGTTGATGCTGTGAGTATAAAGTGGAAGAGGGGGAAAAAAAGTCCCCACTTTCTAACACATCGTCCTTTTTAGTGAAAGTGTCCAATGTTATTTTGCCATTTTAGCATGACCACATTTTAAAAGTAAACAAATAAAGAAAAATCTTTCTGGGCCATGTATTTCTAAAGACATGACTTTGCATTGTTCTTGCAGCTACCCACACAAAATAGATTTTTTCCTGGCATCCACATATGGAGGGAAACTCTATAACTTTCAGCACCAGCAGGCAATTCAGAAATACAGCAGATTTTACTTTGCACAGTTTATAAATTTTAGCAGTTTGCAGTATTTTAGATCAAAACTTCAAAGAGCTGAGGAAGGAATGATGATGGTACCTCTGCATTATTTTTATGATCAAGCTTTAGTGTGTTGTAAGATACATTGCTGAGTTTATTTTGTAGTCAAAGCTTGTATCAGTTAGCAAGACTGATTAACCTGCCCTCCCCACCCCCTCTAAAAACCCTTATGCAAATTAGATTAGTTTTTAGTGAAAGAAAAAGAACAAAAAAAAAAAAGAACTAAACTCTGCTCTTTGACAGTTACACATAAAAAGGGAGCACACAATAAAATATATACTGTGTGCTGTTAAGATAATAAAGTATCCTGCAGCCCATAAAGCATTTCAGTTGGAAAAGAGAAATCTTTTCTTTCCGGTGACATCATCTAAATCTCTTTGAAATAGCTGCTGCCTGTGGAGAATTGGCACATGATCAATAGAGGTGGAGAAACCTCATGATCTCCTTCAGCATCCTGCAGGCAGTTGAAGAAGTTCTACCTCCTGCAGGACCAGAACACTGAGCCAGTGCATATCATTTAACTTCCCCACAGAATATCATTTCTTTCCAGTTGCTCCCTATAAATATTAAGAAAAAGCAGGTTTGGTATCCATCCCTTTGGCCTACTTTCCATGTAATATGGATGTGCTTGGAAACGGTAAGAAGTCTCTTTTGTTGCATTAGATGTTAGGGTTAAAGAATACTGCCTGTTTCTCACGTGGGTCTGTCTCCAGATGAGCTGAAGAAATTCATGATATATCTAAAAATATTCTGTGCAAAACTTAACAATTGTGTGAATACTCAGTTTTGTGCAATTGGCTAAGTGGGAAAGACACCAAAATCCGGTTTTCACAAACTCACTTGGGATTGTGGGAAACAATATTTCAGCAACACCCACAGAAAGTAGCTCAGGAACAGGCTCTTTTCCCAGAGCACTTCCTTGTTCACAAATTCATTTTTAGGATCTAAGAATATTCTTTCACCAATAATGTCTTACAAACCTCACTGATCAACAAAGGCAAGAAATGCTGAAGATCTGCGCTTCCCTTTGCTTATTTGCTGGGCACTTCTGTGACACCTGCTGAAAGGCAGAGCCTCCTTTTCTTTAGTTCTCAGAACAGTTCCAAATGCACATGAAAGGACTGAGCCCCAGCCTTTGGCAGTTTCAGGACACGGTGCTTGTCAGCCCCACTGGCAAAGTTTAGCAGTGATAGAAGGTGAGGGGCCAATGTCACTGTGCTCTACTGGGTCTAACAGAGAGAAACTCTGAAAATGCTGGGCAAAAGGGCATCTCAGGAAAGGCATGATTAATACTTTTTTTAATGAACTGCTCAGCATAAAAAAGGATTGCAGAAAATGAGTCTGGAAAAGGAGTCTGTTCATGAGCTGCTACATGTACAGCTTCAGAAATAAAGAGAAAGGCCCACGGCCTCCTGGATCCCTCCTTGCTCAGCCAGTCAAGATGACTTATTACACCTGCATGCAGCAGAGGAGAAAACAGAAAGTAAAATTACTTCATTGATTTTGTTCTAGTGTATGTAAATAACCTTATTGTCAGATCTGCCCTTTCCAGGAGAAAAAAGTTTTGTTCAATTTGCCAGTTGACTTCTTTTCTAAATCTGATTTTCATATTTCACAACTTCTCCACTGAGGACTCAGTAAATAGTAGCACGATTAACTGAAATTATATTTACTTCCTAATCTATTTTATGGATTATTTCAAATAGCTTTTAAAGTTTCTTAATAAATTTTTTGTTTCACTCTAATATGGTGGTTTAGGAATAGAAATTCTCTTGAGCTATTTCAAGCATTATTTTCTCACATTATTTTCTCACTCTGTTAATAAAGGCATAATTTTTCTGAATATGTTTTAAGTAAACAAAGCTCTAAACTCTTATACATGTTGTATGTGTCTCAATTACAAAACAAATATTGGTTTGAAAGTTAAATAATCTATACACCACTAATCTGAGGAAAGGAAGCACAATCTATAAATCTATGGATCAGTCTCAAGCCAGTTCATTTTTAAGCCAAAATCAGCCAGTGTTAGTGAATGGCTGGGAATATCCATGTGGACAGTCACTGGAGGGCAGAAGTAATAACCAGCCTGTCAGTCATCCTAACAAGCTTCAACAAATATTGATTTGGGGGGTAGATGTATGCAGGATAATATGCACACATTTAGAAATGTTAATAAAAATGTGATCTATTGCACTTTTCTCACTAAATACAAAATGCCAAAAATAATCTAAATAATTCTAAGAAAATTGTGTCCTTGGCAAATCCATCTGCAAGAGATGTGGCAATAAATCAAGGGTTCCTCGATGTGACATGGCATATTTGAACAAACAGATCAAATAGAAATACCAGCTACAATTCAAACAGTTACAACTCAGACTCATTAGAGACAAGAAAAGCAAATTAGATAAAAAAGAATCTTACTTAGGCCATCTTTCAAAACAAACTGAAAAGTTAGAGAAGTACATTCTCAGTGCTCATGAGTCTAAGTGATGGACTTCATATGAAATATACAATTTTGCTATATTCATATCTACAGCTAGTCAGAGGGGATTTTTATGGGCCTTAAAATAACCTTCTCAAAGCATTCCAATCTCCCCTAATAAATCAGATTATATTTATACCCAAAAATAAACAGCCTAGACAAAATTCCAGGTAGAGTTCTGTGCTCCTGCCTATTATAAATAACAAAAACATTCAAGGACTGTGCATCACTAATTCTGATCTTACAACTTAAATACAGGTTAAACATTAGACACAATTCATATCTCATACCTTGTCATGATTCCGGGTCAGCCCATGAGCTACTGCTGTCTTTGAATCTTTTATTTGTTTTAAAACCCAGTTTGATTTCGTACATTTCTGTTCGCAGAAGTGAAATAAACTTTAACAAAGCGTAATAGCGAGTCAACTGATACTAATTATTTACAACTACACTAATCACTTCAACAGGTATCTTCAAGATGGAGTGCAAATACACTGTAAACTTTAGCAAAATTAACAGAGCTTAAATTGAATTACAGATACAAAGTCTACAAAGTCAACCTCTGTTCTGAATTGAACCCACAATGTTCTACAGGCTGTAGAAAAAACAGGTGGGTAAATCACATAGAAATTGAAATATGGTACAAAGGAGACACAACAAAAAAAATTGCTACATACAAATGAGATTATAATGCCATGTTACTGTAAATTAACTCATTAACCTGCTGTGAAGCAAAACATGTAAGCAGGTATAAATACCTCTGACTTTTTTCAGACCACCAGCTTCTACAGATGCATCATGAACTTTGTATTTTACTGCTTGTATTTCAAATGTTTGGGTGCTTTCACAGTGCAAGAGATCATTTAAACAAGGAAAGTACAGAAAAGTATACACAGATTTAAAATTATGAGACATAAATGAAACATAATGGCATGTTCTGCAACCCAACAACAGTAAAACCAAAGCAGCAAAACTTTACAGAAGTGCAAAGGCTTTTCCACAGACAAGCAGAATTCAGAAAACTGAATTACAAGTAGCATTCAAAATTATTACCTAAAAAACTCATAATAAATCAGTCACTAAGAGCAGTCTGTGTCTCTAGCCACTACTGCTTTGAAACTACAGATTTTTTCATGCAGCATGCTGTACATACTTTTTCCTTAAATAACAGTTTCCACATTGCCTCTCCCCAGGCAACAAAGCAGCGAATGCAGGCAGAGGAACATCATATTTACAGCAAACACGCCAGGACTTACTCGGAAGCAGAAGTCTGTCACTCGTAGAAAGGTACTAAATGAGTATCTGAGCAATAAACAAATTCCTAAAGACACCTAAATGGTGATAAAATGATCAACCCTCGCGTGAGAGCTAAATTCTTGAACTGAACTAGCGAGGACAAAAGTACAAGTGTCTAAAGGATGTTCTGAGGTCACTGAGCAGGACAAGCACGTGCTCTTCACTTACACTTCAAAACAGTGTTGTCGTTTTCTTGGAATGTTTCATACAAGGTGACAATTTCAAGCACAGCAGTCTGAGAATTAAACTGAGGTCAGAAAAACCTGGCCAGTTAATAGCAACCCCAAAGCAGTCTGTTCTTTATGGGGCAGCAGCTTCAAATAAATGAGATATATAAATATTTAATGCCAATCCTTACTTTTGCATAAATAAATGTAGCTCTTGGCCATGTACAGAAGCCTGTTCTTCCACAAGTTAAAAGAATCCCAACATTAAGAAAACAGAGACATACTCAGGTATAAGAGGAAAACCACAGAAACTCATTTAGTTATGTATTTATTACATAATTCGGGGTTTATGCTATGCACTCTGAATTGACTTCTTCTGTTTGATAGAACCAGTCTCAAAATGTCCATGTAAAGACAGAAGAAATCATGTTCAAGCTTACAAAACAAGTCTTGCTGCAAGGGGATCTGTAACACATTACATTTACACACACAAAATAATCCTGGTTTTCTGTCTTTAAACAGCTGTATTATCTAATTAAGCAAAATGGCATTTGCATGTGAAAAAAGGAAAATATTGAAAAGCTTTACTGTAACATATTTCTCCATTTTGCATGTAAAAACCCTAAGTAGAAAGGCAGTGAATGTATTAAGCATTGTGCACAAGACAGGTAGAACTACGTTGAATGTTTATTAGAGTTAGCTCAGTTATATCTCCTTCTTCCAGAGATGTTGTTTGACTCACATGGAGTAAGGGCCCAGATTAAAAGTTTTAAAAATAGAAACTCTATCAGAGCGTTTATTATGTAAGCATCACATCCTCAAATTCTGAAAGCAGAACCCTCACCTCATGAGCATTTCACACTGAAAACCTGAAGGAAGTCTGGCGTGACTGGCAGAACAAAATCCATGAGCACAAGGCTCCTGCCATGAGGGACTGCACTAATCCATCCATGAGCAGGTTCCCATTCCCTGTGCATCAGGGAATGCTGGCCACAGCCTCCTGCATTTCAGTAGTGCACAAAACAATCTTTATTTATGCAAACACTGTACAAAGACACAAATGCACCTTTAAGAATAACAATTATATAAATGCATTGCA
The DNA here is from genome assembly GCA_013397795.1 of Orthonyx spaldingii. NCBI lineage: Eukaryota > Metazoa > Chordata > Aves > Passeriformes > Orthonychidae > Orthonyx > Orthonyx spaldingii. The sequence goes on along the minus strand of VZTJ01005188.1, from coordinate 146,497 downwards.
CATAAAGAAAAGTGTATATCTCCCTTGCACCAAACAAAATAGAGTTAGGTGCATTTCATAAATAGCAGATCCTGGTTCATATACTCAGATATAAATATGTCTGCTAAAAGTGTATATAAATTATTTCCTTGGTTGAATTCCATCAGAACAACAGATTTCCACCACATGTTACTAAGGTAGTCAATGCAATTGTTAAAACACAGCAGTAAGGTCGTTGTAAAAAAGGGACTATTTTACAGAAACACTCAGAGGCAGCTATTTCTCCCAAAAGATGCTTCCTGACAGTACTGAGACACTGGGACAAAATCAGACTTTCTTTCTGCTGTAACAACCCTCAGTTTCTTCATTCCTTTGAATATTGTTCCTGGTTATGTTTGTAAGAGTCCCTAAATCTCAGTTTAACTGCTCTTATTGATTCTTAAGGTCTGAAACACAGGTTTAAACAGAATTTTGGCCAGCTCCTTAAGTGTCTTTTATATAAAGCATTAAGGACATTGATATATTTGTTTTCTCTTTTGGAGAAGTACAGATAACTCTATCATTCTATACATCACCTTCATTGATTGGTTTATTTCTAAAAATATGTGACAATTTACCTGCAGGACACTTGTTCCTAACTCATTAAGAGCGATCAGTAAACCCTGTGGTGTTCATTAGAAAGAAACTTCTGTACACAGCAGCAAAAAAAATTTCCTTCAACAGTGGTTCAGCATTTTAAGGTGGCTGTAAGGTCAAAGAAATAGATAACAAATATATTGAATGTAATCTCTATTGTATCTTCTTATTCTGAGGTCATCCTGGAGGCATAAGAGTTTGATTCATGCATATTGGTTAGATTCACTGCCACCCTTTTACCCAGTTTTTAACAATATTTATTTTCTGGGAGTTCATAAATTCTGAAATTTAGCAGAGCAGGTTTCTGGTGAAGTAACGAGCCAAAATATGACAAAACATCAATCAAAGGGGCTTGTGGCTTCTGACCCTTTCTGGGCTTGGTTTTATGACTTTCATATCTTTGAAGTTATGAAAAGGAGACAAGCTATGACAGGTCCTGTGCTTGGAGAAGTCACTTAGTCAATTTAATTCCAGCCACCTGTGAGCAACACCACAGAACGACTTCAGCAAATTTGAAAGTGTTCAGTTCCCTCTGTCTTTCACAGCAGGAACACATAAACACCACAAGCTATTGTAGGTATTTGGCTGACTTTCTTTCAGCCTATTGATGAAGGATTTAAAAATGCAACCACACTACATTTCAACAGTGCAATCCATCTGACAAAATCAGAGACAGCCTTCAGAAGATCGGGAAACCTATAAATGCAAATTGTGGTAGTGTGAAGTCAGAATAGTACCATGGCCAGCTACTTCTGCATGATGGGTGAAAAGGAAGAAAATGAATCCTAATATATATCACAGGTGAGCTCCTCATGCAGGGCATTTTAGCAAAATTAAAACTGTTTGCTCCCTTTTAGTTGTTCTAGAAGAGGAATACAGATAGCAAGTATTGGTTATTTCCAGCTTTAGAGCTGGCGAGGCTTAGGTACCAAGAAATTACACTTTCTCAAAGCTTTTTATAAAAGTCTGTATACATGAACAACCCAAAAGACAGAAAAAACCTCTAATTTTAATATGTTTTTAGTTTTATCAAGGAGGAGATTTTTAATTTGTCTTTGAACAAGCCATACTGGATCTTTCTGAAGTCAGTGAAGATGCTTCAATTTCAGCAGAAACTGAATCAGTGCCTTAGGGAAATAAGATTGCCATATTGTTCCTTTGGGGAAGGGGAGAAGGTTTGAAGAGTTCTTTTTGAACAGAAAGGAAGTTACAGTTACAAATAAGCTGAAAGAAAACAGGAAAAGGCATCTGAGGCAGCCTGTTGGAAGGCTAAACTGCTGCTGTAGGAGTGGCACCCTACAGTTCATATAAAAATTGATAGACTGAATTAAAGAGAAATATGTGTAGACAATGATGTTTTAATATTTTTTTGCATTTAAAGTATTCATACTCGATACAGCAAAGATAACAATAGGAGCCTACAGATTCAGAAACCAGAGTTCTGGAAGTTTGTGGTGCATTAGTTGAGGGTAAAGCCAGAAGGCAGGAAAAAAGGATGAGGAAAGTAAGCGTGGGTCTTTCTCTGCCAATTTTCTCTCCTGCCTGAGGCTGCCACTTTGGTAATAACCTGAGTTTCTAACACTTTATATTACACAGGAGGCTCAAGAGTCTGAAAAGTTCCGTACAATAAAAATCTGAGAAATGTGCAGAGAGTAACGGTACCTGTTACATCTTTAGGCTCAGCTCTGTTAAATTTAGGCCTTCTGGTGGCAGTAAGTTCGTTGGAATGCTATCATTCAGAGGCAGGCAAATGACATTTGACTTTTAAAGGGAGGGGGGCATATGTGCTTGTAGAGGAAACAAGCCCAAGCTTTTGAGCAGACCAATACTTAGAGCATCGACCCACATTTTAACTCTCTCCACAGATATGTTTTGAACCCTTCATGAATTATTTGCTCAGCTTTGTTTAAAATCATACACAGACTGGAGATAAATAGGCAGCATATTAGGAATTTGAGTGTTACAAGAATAGAATTTATACACCTAAACAATTTTCATAGGGCCAGCTTCCCATCAAAGACAGTAAAATAGAAAACATTCTCAGGAGCTTCAGTCATGTGTCAGTACTGATTTCTTTCTTTCTGTCTTTTTTTTAAGGCACTTTACAAATCCAGAACAAAAGCTAGTACCTCTGCACTTAGCTCACTGACAAATCTATTAACATGGCAGATGCTCTCCTTGCATCAAACATCAGAGGTCTTTCACACTTAATGGGCAGAGTCTTTTCTCATTCTGAACCGGAGCTTCCTGACAGAGGAGAGAAGATCAAAGCACAATGGGAATGAGATGGGGAGCAAGACCCAGGAGTTCTAATCCATTTATATCATCCTGTCTTTCAATATTGTGAGCAAATCCCCCTAAAATGAATGCAGCCCATAGTGGAAGTTAATCCTGATCTGTGAGATTACCAAGTTGGAACAAGGAGGTTCATCTAAAGGATAACAAGAAGATGGGTGTCGAGTCTGTTCCTTACCAAACAGACCAAAGGGAAAAAAGGGAACAGGAAATCTTGCGCCTTGGTGCCACTGAGGATGCATACTCAGGGAAATTTTAATTCTGAGAACGTCACAAAATATTTCACAAAGCTTTTTTTTTTTATTATCGGATAAAAGGAACACAAAACTACAAATTACTAGTTATTCCAGTAAAATATGTCAATGTTATATACCTGCATATATACATATATATGGAAAACTATGCAATGTTTGTCAATACCACACTGTATTTGAGTTTGTTTCATTTCCATTTTTAGAACTGATTTTCTATATGGATATTTTATATATTTGTTTACTTATAGGCATAACTAGAGAGAAGAATATACAGGCTAATTTTTGCTAGTGATTATGCATCTTCTAACAGAAAATGGTGGTGGTTACCATAGGAAATTATTATTGCATTATGAAAACCACAATGCAACTATATGAGAGCCCATGAAGAACACAGTAATATTTCAAATGTTAATTCCTTGAGTCATGATTGTGTAGCAAAGAACCTTCTCTTTCACACTGCAGACAACTTGAAAAGTCAGTATGTCTTTCTGCGGTACCTCAAATGTTCATCTGCAATATTCTGATAGTTCCTCAGTCCACAAACGCTCTCCAACAGCTCTCAGTGCACTGATTTGCAAAAGAAATTAGAGTTTACAATGTCATTATTTATATACAATCATAGCATTGAAAACTATCCCAAAAAATCCAGTCCCTCTGTCCTGTAGTAATTTTGAAGCTGTGAAATTCTTTCAAACTTCTCAGCAATAGAGTAATTTACTTAACTAGAAGAGACACAAGGTACTTGTACCTAAATAAAAATTCCCCTTAAAATTACTTACAAAATTAAAAATGGATTTACTAAAACTGCATAACTCTATTAGTTCCCAACTCAGAATAACATTCACTTTGTGCTTGATACAACCTCAATAAGGGCAACAAAAAAAATTCTTTTGAACTCAAAGTCACTTGAACCTGCCCATAACAAGTAGATCACTCTCAGTCTAATGAGAAATGCACTGACTGGAGATCCACAGAAAGAATTTAGCTTTCCTCTGGTGATACTCCTACAATCAACACTGAATAAAAACATGCACTATGCTCTTACCTAAGTTGTTATGGAAATTATGTCTCCAAAATTCCGGGATGTGATTACTCGAATTAGAGCAACGCAAAACCATACTGCATTCAAACACAATCTCACTAGGCCAGCTGCTCTCAATACCCCATCAAACACACCTATTTCATTTTTTGTATGTTACTTGGAGAACAACACCATTCCCAAGTCAGGAATGCCATAGCACACAGTTAGATTACTCATGCAGAAGGTGCTAGAGCAGTTGAAATATATTGAGATGTCTCCTGAAAAACAAGTTAAGAACTAATATGTGATCTCAGCAAACCAGAAACGAGTGGCACACAGTGCATGTTAATGCTTGATTTTGCATCAACATCAGAACGTGGATGTTATATTTATAAAGCATTTTCAGAAACACAGGTCCTAAACCTGCATGTAGAATACAGCAGGAAATTGCTAGGGGCAGTATTATGGGGTTTAACAATTCCAGAGATAAGCACAGATTCAGTATAGCCTCCTTTAATAGACAATTTTGTATAAAATATATAGTTGAGAGGAGATGAAATTTTGACCCTGTAGGCAGAAGTTCAGTGGGGAAGTTTCCTTTCAGCGATACTGAGGCTGATTTGGCCTGGCTCCATCACAGAACCCTCACTTTGCAGCCTGATGTGTATGGATCAGCCAGGATAAAATCTGCGATCCTTGTTCTCCGTGAACATTCATAGGCAAAGCTGAAGGGAGGTAAAGCTGAAAGCAACTTCCCATACATGATCCAAAAGTAATAAATGGCCATTTTCTCCCAGCTGGAATGCAAAAGAAGGGGCAGGGACAGAAGATGAGTATGTAGAGGTCAAGCACTGGAGCATCAAGGAAGAATTTATAATGATTATTTTTAAACATTCCAACGCCAACTTTTTTCTTCCTCTCAAGGTATTTGAGGTGAGTACACAAGGATACAGAGCTGGTGCTTAGGCATCTATATTTTCTTCTAGGTCAGATTAAGCTAATGTAATAAAGTAATGGAAAACCACTGATGGATCTTGGCTGAAGACATGGATGTCAAACTTTCTTTAGATAACAGAAACACAGTTTGACAGAGAAAGGTATTTGTTAGTGACTTTCCATCCACTACGAAGCACCTTGAGTTGTCTTGGCACAGTGACTTGCCATATGGAGTGATGTGTGACCTGTGTTAATTTTGTTCCTATCAAGATATTTTGTTCAATTTCCACAGAGATGTTGTGATGGAAATTATTGGCTACATATGGCAGCAGGAATACATAAAAATTTCCAGCCTTTTAAGGACATTTAGAATGGATCATAATTCCATAACAAACTCCCAAAAATTCTTTACCGTTATTAGTCCCTCTTACCAGAAAAAAAATATCCTTATGGTAACAACAATAACATTGCTTCATTTTGCAGTAATGAGGCACGTAACTAAGCTGTCCTTCTATATTTTTTTCCTCATGTAAAATATTTGAATATTCAGTTGCAACTGTTACATTAAGCCTTAACAGCAGTAAATTTCTTTGATGAAACTGTTCCCCTACACTTAAGGCAATAATAGTTCTTGAGGCAGCAACAACTATTCTAAAGCAAAGCTTTGGTCAGCCCTTGTTTCTATCTCTGTAATGGACAAAGATGCTTTCCTCATTCTTTGAGTGTTGACTCTCAAACGATTCTTTAGACCATAACCATCTTTTCTCTGAATGCAAATCCAGCTGTTTATACTCAGCAACATTGGTTGTTCTTTAACTAATTTGCTCCCAAATTCAGATATCTGGGAGATATTCTATGAAGTTATCAACTTATCAGTTGTCAGCTGATGAATTTCAGAAAATCACTGATATTTCGTATCAAAAACTGCATCAGTTCTGCAAAGAACAACAAATCAAGTTTGTTTGTTTCAGCACCCACCCATTTTGATTACCAATGTTACCGTATTTACTTTATTTTAAATATACTTTGCACTTTCACTAGTCTCTACTTTCCAGTAGAGTCCAAAGGCTGGTATTAAAAATATCCTTATAAAATAGCTTTTAACAGTACTACTAGCATGCCTGAAAGTTATTTTTAAAGACTAATAGGTATATAGCTAAATGGAGTAAGAAAAAAAAGGATATATATATTACAGCAATTTCCAAAAAAACCTCCAAAGTATTTGAGTTATATCCTACTCTGTTAGTTGTCTCAGTGCAAGTCCAGGGTCAAACTCTGATCAAGCAGAAAATTAATTGAAGCAAGACGTTTGATTATGACTGTAAGAATTTTCTTTTCAACAGGCTTTGTATTAACCCTTTTTCTAGTCCACTGTGGTGACCATGGAAATATTAAGGGAATTATTTGAAGATGAGTTTGATCTGGTCTAAAACATCCTCATTAGCGCTGATGATGTTCATGTTGTAGAGAAAGAACCCATTTTGACTTTAAAAACAGCAACTAAAATATGCAAGGCTGAGAGGCAGAAGAAGTTGAGATACAGTTTATGCTCACATAAATTGCAGCAGCAGTGAAGTCAGCAGAACTTCAGGACTCCTTTCCGACCTTTTTGGGACATCAGCTAATCCCGTTTGCTTTGAAAGTGTGTCCCACATGGCACTGCCTGCTCTGTCCCTGAGTGGGTGGGCACAAGTTCCTATGTACCGTGACAGAAGAAATATGAACAATTGCAGAGCAAAGAGAAAGCTGAAGAAGAAGGGAAGCAATATGACTTGAAGCTCTCCACACACAATAATAATCTGCACCTAGCAAGAAAATTCTAGTAAATCCAGAATATTAAAAATATTCTGTTTACCTAGGAAACCTGTGAGAAACAATGCCACACATTCAGACAATTTTTAAATGGTAGCTCAAATGCCATCCCCTTCCCCCACCTTCTCTCCAGTATTTTCATTTACAGAAATACTCATAAAAACACCAGTATCTTTTTTCCCAGAGCAATGTAACTATATCCAACACCCCAGGTTGGTATCAGAAGTCTACTTTAGCAATACTCCTGTGTACAGTGTTTATTACTTTTAAGAAAGAAACAGAGCTAAGGCTACAGAAAGAGAAACATTTTCAACATTTTGATTATATAAACTAATAAATATTCTCCTCCCAGACCTAGGATCCTTGAAGTCAATACTTTCTGAAAATAAATTGTTTCTTACTTTCCATATTAAAAAAAAAAATTAAAAATCAATAGAGAGGTCAAAAGTTTTTCTTCACAAAATATTTTTACAGCACTTTATCTTTTTTTTCTTCTCCCTTTTCTTCTCCTGAAGGACACTAAGCATTAGAAAGCTGTAATAATCACAGCTTCACAAGTGTTTGCAAATTGTGTTGAATTTGAAACATGGACTTGTTCACAGAGGTGACACACACGTGATGTCCTGTATTTGCTACAGACAGCTGCATTTCCTTTCCCTCAGAAGGTTTATTACCTGGCCTTATGGCCCCTGACTTCAAGTAGGGCTCTGACCCAGCAAAGCCTTATCCTGTCATATGATCCATCATATCCTCATCCTGCATCACCAGTTTACAGTGCAGTATCAGATATATTGAAAACATATTGCTTTTCTGTGATTTATATTTGTGCAAGTCACTGAATCACAAGAGCTATTAAGTCTTCAGGGCAGGAATCATCTCTGATGATACTTCTGGTACATGTATCACATTTATTCAGCAGCTGCAGAGTCCAAAATTAGGTTTCAGTTATACTGAAGAAACAGTATCAATAATCAATAACAACAATTCTTTTCTAGCTCTACATTTATGCAATAAATAACAGCTACAGCAGTTGAGGACCATAAGGTCATTTTCTGCAATCTTTCAAGTTTTGCATTTCCAGAATTAAAAAGAGGAAACCCTTTATGTTATTATAATAGAACAGAAACTCTGCTTAGCTTGATAATTATGGTCCTTTAAGGCTCCTTAAATTAAGTGCCATCCTGAAGAAAAATTTGAAGGGAGAATAGCCTGGATTTACTTTTTCATCTCTTTCTTCTTCCACTCAAACTTTTGAAGAAACATCATGTTATCCTGTGACAAAAGTGCAATGAATTCTCTCCTATCCTCTCCCGTTTCTCTGTGGTTCTGTACAGTTAGGTGAATATGATTATGAAGGGAGAACCACTGTTTTGTAGCTCCCTCTGGAAGCTGAAAAGGAAAATTGGGTAACTTGGCAAAGCTCATTTGCACTCAGCAGCTTGACTAAAACCCATCTCAGGATAAACAAGAAAACAATGTGAAACAAGGGTTAGAACAAACTGCCTTGCACAGGCCTGGGCTGTTCTCAGCATCAACTGCTTGCTAGAATATACTTCCAAAGAATATCACTCACTGACCAAACTGCCAATGCTCTTTATTTAATGTAGTAAAAAAACCCACTGGACATTTTTCACTTGTGGAATGATGATCATTTCAAATCAAAAAACAGTCAAAAGCAAACCCCAGAAAACCATCACAATAGAAAACCCCACAGAAGAAACTGTTAAAAACTAAGACTTTAATCAAAATTTACCAGACTCCTCCTAACTGCAGGGTTAGTGCCAATACTTCCTGGGCAGTGGAGAGAAAGCCATGGTTGCCACAGCTCTCAGTACAAAATGACTATCAGGAAATGCTGGCTTCTCAGTGGTGGTGACAGTGGGATACCCACTGACCACAGGACAAAATCCTCATTCATATGGCCTCTCATTATACACAGCAATCACTATTTGTATTTCATGAGATCACAGATCTTTAATGTGTCGTTCAGAGCCCCTCTGGCTACAGAAATAAGAGACAACCAGAGAGGCAAGGCAATGGCATGAGCTGCATGAGGTCACCTAAGCTGCACTCTACCTTGTTGGTTTTCAGCTGGACAGCATTCAGCTCACAGACTGCTGCCAGGCCTTTGAGTACCTCCAACTGCACAAAAATGACCCACAATAAATCATCTCTTGGGGTAAATGATAAAATGACTACTGTGACTGATTCCTAGCACCACTGACAAAGCACAGTTGTAGAATGAACCCTAATACCACTATAAATTAATTATTCATGATAGGAAACTTTTCTTCCTGCAGGACATTGTCATTCTTAAGCTTTGGTAAGATTCTGCAAGAAATACTTGGCAGAGAGGTATCCAAGTGCTGGCTGGGCACAGCAGTGTTCTTTTGTATTCCACATAAAGTAAGAATATGTTTTAAAAGGACCATGTGAAATCTTGAGTGGCCATTGAACCTGGTTATGTTTGTAATGTATCTTGAAATCCAAGCTTAATCTCTGGATTTCACAGATAACAGAGAAAGTCCACAATTATACGGTTTTCCTGAATACATGCACGAAGCCCACAGCTGAATAGAACTCAAATTGACTAATTCTCCCCTCTATTAAATCTAAAAATTTAATATCTCTCCCAGATATTAAAAAAAAAGTGGAGGGTTTTGAAATTTTTGTTACTACAATTCCTAGAAATTAATGGGTTTTTTTAAAACTGGTTATTGCATCTATAAAACAAAATATAGCTACTAAAATATTAATTTACTATTTACTACAGTTTGTCCTGTGGATTTGTTAAGAGAACTTTTGTTAAAGAAGCCCCTAGAATTTAAAGTGGTTATTCCAATAAATAAATTAAAATTAATCCAACAACAAATATGAAACATGACTCCACAGATGCACCAGCATAAAACTAATGGTTGGAATTCAGAACTGGAAGTTTCCTTTGCAGACATTGGGCTGGTGTGTTCACTCCAGTGTTTGTTGTAGTTCGATCAACAGGTCACCAGCTCCTGGCTTCTTGACTTGCACTAACTGGCAACAATTCTGATAAGCAAACTACAAAACAGCACAGCATCCAAACAACTTAGGGATATACATACTGATGTCTTTCTTAACTGCTTTCTTGGACACAGCTATGGGCAGAAAATACACAGCACAGCCATGAGAATGAGCATCCAGAGGGGTCTTATTTAGTATGTACAGGAACAACATGTACAAAATAAAATACATACACATGAAATTTCTGGTAAACATTCAAGAAGAGAAGAGATGGTTGGACTGCTCATCTTCTGCCAGTGGATAACTTAACTGATTACAGTTTCCTCTGTCACATTTTTGCTGCTTAATTTTTTTTGTCACATATTGAGTAACTAAGGCAAGTTAATTTGTGGCAATATACTTACAAATTAGCTTGGACACTGATATATGAAAAACACTGGAGGAAAAAAGCATATTACAACAAAAATCCAATATTTACAGAAACACTCAGAAGGATTAATGAAATTATTCCTTTTTCCATGGACTTCAAAACACCACATAGAAACACTAAGGGTTTATTCACTTTTCACCTCAAACCTCAGCCTTTTTAATTACTTCTTCCAGTTTGTGTCCATTCCAGTTTGTTAATTCCTTCCTCTTTACTCCTTGGGCACTTTTTCCTGTAGGAAACAGGGTGTAGGCAGCAGGGAAAACACTATGTCCCTAATTCAATGTGACTAAAACTGGTTATTGTGTACTACACTGAACCCTCACTGCCTACACCAGCCTCAGTGAAAGTGTTCCTACCACTGCAGCAAACACATTCCCATTCTTATCTGCCCTTCATAATATGCACATAACACTGTTTTATAGAATGAGAGAGTTCCAACTGAGTTAAGTTCTCACAGTGTCCTACTTCCTCAGGTAGGAAAAAAAAGTTTGAATTCCATAATGTTTGCATTAGCCTAAACCATGCATGTGAATTAAGTGGACACACAACAAACAAGAAACAAGCCTTATAATCCAGTGGATGCTGTGGATCTTACAGTCACTTCCATGCTAAAGTTTACAGGTCCCTAAACCTAAAACATTTTCTTATTGTCAAGAAGCTCAAACTGTCTTCTCTGGGGCAAAAGGGAAGGTGAGGCATAATCCCCATATCACTCCAATCCTCCTAGAATAAGGCTTTTAGCCAGGGAAGGTGGCAAGCAGTTATTACTGAAATGAGAACACATATCAATACCTTCTGAAACACCTGGAGAGCAGGCAGTGGTGGCTGCAGACACACTAGTAGAAAGCTGTATAGCTTGGGGTAAGTAACTCCAGAGAATGACCCTCAGCTTTGTTGAAGAACTAATAAAATAATCAAAGGAATGTCCCTGAACATATTGTGGCTATTAAGTCTGATTATCACTACTAAAATGTAGATTTTAATTATGTTACCTGTTTATTTCTTAATGTCTTAAAACAAAACAAAACAAAACAGAGCAGAAGAGTTTTATGAGATTTCCTGTCTTTAAAATCAAGGGCAGGTCCTACCTTACTTTGCACCATGCAATATCATTTGCTCTGCTGCCAAATGACTGCAGTTACCACTGTTATGACTGCCATCAATGCTTTAAGCCCTTTAAGCTTTGAAGGAAGTAAATAAATAGAGTAACAGAAAAATTAGCACAAAATGGGTTACTGACAAACCACAATGATTTCCTAGAAAAGCTCGAGCTTCTTAAACAAAAGAAAGAATCCCGTATCTCCTGAGGCCAGTGCCACCTCTCAACTTACACTGGAAGAGACTCTAAGAGATAAGCATTAAATCTACTGCTTGAAAACATTCCATCCTCTCATTCAAATAGGTTCATTAAGTAAATCTGACATACAGCACTGATGCAAACATTTCCTTACAAATCAACAATAATAAAGAAATCCAAGCCTGATCCTACAGCTTTTATTTTGAAATTTCAGTGAGAAATTGAGACTTAATCTCACCCAAATTGAATTAAGCACCTTAAATTAGCAACACAAAATCAGTATTTCTGAGCCCTCATGAATCTAAGTGACAGGTGAAGAAAGACCTCCAGCTCAGACACATGGAGTACTTGATCAAGACAGAAGTGAACACAGCTCACTCATATTTAAAACATTCTTTCATATATTTTTAATAAAATAACTGATACAAATTCAAAACCAACTTCATAAATCAAACATTATTCAATGTACGAGGCTTCAAGGTTTCCCCTGTTATGGCTGTGAGCGTGCCTGTCTCTGAGACAAGGGTTTTGCACTTGAATGCTTGAGGTTTTATGAAAGGTTTATTGGATTTCATAGTCCCTTAAGGGGAAACCCTTTAAATGTCTTTGCAATTATAAGTCTAATAACAATTTCAGCTCTTGGACAGAGCCTTGACTTGACAAAGATAAGGAACTGGAAGTTGCTCAGTCAATACAAAGCTATTAATCTCTGTCACCCCGCTGTCATTGTGGCTCAGGGAAACAATGTAGTTTCTTGACCTACGTGAAGCCGTGTAGTGATTTTATTCAGGATGTCAGCATTCATCAGCACAGATTTTGTCACACCCCAACTCACTTGAAGAGCTCCCAGTTCTTTATCTTGACTGCATTGACACCCTTCAGATACCAGCAGTTTGTTTCAGTCTCTGCTTATTATTATTATTTAGCACCTACTCATGTGTAAAAGCCTTCAAGAATAAAGTTTTGAGATGGAATAGAAGCAGCTTCATCACTGCCTTCTGTGTCCTCAGAGGACAGTTTTTAGTTGCCAAATGCTATACGTGCTTGCATATTCAAATGAAGGTTAATTTTGTTCATCTTCAGTAAAATTAGATTAGCATTTTTCCTTAGTGGTGTGCTTTTTAATGCCATCCTTCTCTGATCTTGAAATACAGTGTGAGAACATAGATCCAACCCTCAGCAAATTATCCTGCCAATGTTATCACAGGAATGCACAATTAGCGTGGATTTGTCTTAAATAAGCTGAATTTATCTTTCTTTTTTGGTTAGTGTACCCTTGTTGTAGGAAAAACTACAGCACTGATTCGTTAATGAATCTGTTCTAAAGTCTTTGTGAGCAATGAAAGGATCCCTCACTTTCTTCTGGAAGACTTTGGAGAAGACTACAGTGATAGTTTAATAGATGCATACCAGTCATGTGCTTACATAAATATTAAGACTTCACTAAATATCACATGGAAACAGCAAACTGATGTAAATGAAGTTATCTAACCAGTTCATACAGAATGATAACTGCACTCAAACCTGTAATAAATATTTCCTAAAGGGATTACTGAGTAATGAAAATGTGCACCACAAGAAAAGCTAAATAAATTATGAATAATGTAGGAATGATGACTAGATGGGTGATTTTAACTGCCAAACACCACATCATAATATTATATTAAGCAATATATATGAATACTAGCAGAACCTGGCAAATATTAGTAATCTCCTCAACAAAATACTTAGCAGTACAAGTATTCTTGTACTATACCAAATGTAACTTCACTGAATTCAGCAAAACTATTCTAGAATTTCTCTGAATAAATAAGATTTTCAAAGTGAAATTACATTTTACCAAATTAGCAATGCTGACAATTTTATATTGTATCATGAATATGGATGATATTGTAAAATTGCAAGGGTGTTTTGCTTCTGGGGTTTGTGTTTGTTTTGGGGTTTTTCTCGGTGAATATTTTTACTGAGAATGCAAGAAATTACGAGAGAAAACTAAAATTACACCAATCAGTTCTATTTCTTTCAGACAGTCTAGGAGTTTTCTATCAACCCTTGTTTTCTTTTTTTTTTTAATCTCTTCTTCTTCACTCTTCAATTTGTCCCTTTATGATGTTCCCCTCTTTGTCCTACTACCCTTGTATTCTTACTCCTTGCCCTTGCATCTGTTTCTACTCTCCATCTGTTTTGCTGAACAGGTTGCAGAGCAAGTTATATAATAACTTTCAAATCCTCCTGCTGAAATTGGCTGCAACCAACCTGCTGGTCTTACACTTGCTGAGCCAACCTGCTCTCTTAGACGTAGTCCTTCCAGTGTGTGAGACTGACAGAGGCACTGCTGCTTCAGCAAAGCCACCAGGAATAAAGGTGAGAGCAGGCAGCTGCAAAAACAAGCTAAGAATTAGCTTCAAATGAAATTTTTGTCTGTTTTTTTCTCTGTAGGTTTCAGAGGACAAAGGTTTTGAAGTTGTTTTATACTGTGGGTTCACCTGGTTGGAGAAAGCAGTTCCTTTACGTTCTTTTTTTAACACTGGATGACCCTAAAATCAGCTCACTCAGAAGACATTCTTTACTGTAGCTACATTCTTTCTGGTAGCTACAGAAATGAATAGGGAGACTGAATTAATGCATCATTTGTCTTAATCCTGTCAAGGCAAGAATCTATGATCATTGCAGTCCATAAAGCTGTTCCCAGTAGCAGAGGATTAGCAGCTACAGGTATAGTTGGAATTGCTATTTTCTCCTACTTTTTCTACACTGATATATCAGACCAATTGCCAGTATCTTCCAGTGTATTTTCTTCCTCAACTATCACTCTCCCTCCTTTTAATCTTACTGTGGTCTTTATCTTTTCCTCATCAGTTCCATCAATCATATTTTCTGGCATTACAGCCACTACTAAGAACGAACACCAATCTTACGTATTGTGGATATGCTTCAGATTTTCAAAAATCTTTAATCCAAAGTCCTTCTCCCTGTTCTCTGCATGTATACACGTGCATGTAAGGATTCATGCACACACATGGGAAGCCCTCAGTTACTCAGGGCTGTTAATACACAATAACAAAAGCAACACCACAGAGGCTGAAGGCACTGATAGAACCAAGGATTGTGCCATTCATTCTGATCTCTCACACTGTTTCATTAATACTTGCTTATCAACACAAGCCATCCTTTTCATCCTTGTGGGCCAGTGCCAGCACTACACTGCAGTTTGACCAAGTGTACTGCAAAATGTGCACACTCTCCCATGCCCTGATACACTGTGCCCAGCTGCCATCTCCTTTTAGCCCCTCTCAATGCAAATTAGATGAGGTTGGCAGGAGAGCACAAACAGATTTTAGGAGGTAACATTTTTGTACAAGAGGTGATCTCATTATTAATTTCGCTTTTTCTTTCAGTCTCTCCATTCTTGAATTCTGCTTGGTAGTTTCTTTCCAGTACTTCACCAAATTATATCCCTGGATATGCTCAAACCTAATTTCTCATCCTCACAATAAAACACTCAAGGTTTTGGTCTTTGGTTTCAGGGGATTTTTTCCTCATCCTCATAATAAAACACTCAAGGTTTTGGTCTTTGGTTTCAGGGGATTTTTTTCTATCTTTGTTCCTCCTGTTATTCAGTATTTATCCACACTCCATCTCACACGGCCAAAGCAGATTTGCCCACAGTCCCTTAGACCTTCTGAGGAAGATACAGCTAGCACCACGTATGGTCCACCAGGAGCAAGGTGTGAATTCATGGCCACTGATCCTGCTCGAGGACGTCGAGTTCATGGCAAGGACACAATTCCACACCCAATCTAGCAGTGCCTGTTACCAACTCCATGGCCCATTTTCTGGGCAGCCAGATGAGGCATCAAATACTTCCTCCTGACTTGCTTCTCCTCTTTCTCATCACTTTTATAACACTGAAAGGGTTCACCTCATATCATAAATACAAATGGTTATTCTTCCTTTAACTCGTAGGACCTAAAGATTCTAAAGCAGTTTATCCTTCCTGTGGTTTCACACCACTTTCCAGTTCCAATTGTTCTTAAAATGGCACTGGCTATTTTTTGCCTCATTATATAACAAATTTGAAATAGCAATACTTAACTTTGATATATGGTGATTCTTGACTGCTGATACTCCTTCTTTCACTGTCTTTATATTAATACTAAGGAATTAATCCCTCTGCTTCAATTTTGTCTTGCTGGATGATAATATGTTTGTTTAATAATTAGTGATTGTGAAACACTTTTAGTACCTAGAGGCAGTGTTCTAACCATCTAAAACACTACATAAAAGCCTTGTTTAGGTGTGTCAGTCTGAAAAAATCAACAATACATGACAATTTAAGTAAAAATAGGTCTGTATGACAATCTACATATAACACAGTACAAAAGATAATCAAATATTCATGTGATTAAAGACAGGTTTTCTGATCTGGCACAAGGAAATTCTCCTTGTTTAAAAAGCTGTTTAATCTCTCAGGCTCTCTGGCTAGATCACATTTAAGCAAAAAAACGCTTTAAGAGCACAATCTCCTTAAAACCATAATATCTGATCCTTTACATTTGAGTATATGTTAGTGACTCTGGCACTATAAATTTTCACTGTATAACTATTTTCATTTACAGGTTATGTTGTAAAAGTGAGATTGCACTGTAAACCCTTCTCCTTTGCAATGAATAAAACACAGGCATATCCAGCAATGCTTCCTGAGCTGCAGAAGCTGTAAATCAGTGGAATTGCAGCATGTGGAACAATGCACCTCTCCCAAAATGCTTTCAGAAAAAAATGCTCCATCTGCTTGATACTGTTAATAAATGGGATCAGATTTAAATGCATTTTAAAATAATTGAGAGTGTATTATACAGAAAGATTTTGTAAGTCAAAGTACTTCCACTGTTTTGGCATGATTGTTACAAATCAACATTTCCAGGAATGTTTTCTTTTGCACAAGCATTCTGTTGCAGTGCTACTTCCCATTACATTTAAATTTGCTTTAAGAGAGTGCAATAGTTATTAGTGATTTATAGTGAAGCAAAGAAGAATCAAGCCAAAAATTTCTCATTAAATCTCCAGTTTACTTCAACTGTGCCTCACTTCATCATTTTGAATAACACTTCTCAGGAGAATTCACAAATCAGTATTTATGCTAATTGTTTTCAAGATTTTTAGAAAAACTTGCTCTCAGTGCATTGAGTAATGAAAGAGGAGTTGAAAAATGCAGTGTTTCATCAACAAGATGGCCCAGTAGAACAGCAGCACAACAAACTTGTGTTTGACAAAAGGCTGGGGCAGATCCAGTGCTCATTCACTGAATGTTAAAAACATGAGAGGATGAAAATTTTGCTCCATGAAATCAGAATTAAGACCGAAATTGACTGAGCTCCTCACCCCAACATACATTCATGAAAAAAAACCCCAAAAATAAAAACAAACAAACAAAAAAGCTTTTAATTCTATTATAATGCAAACCCATTTAAAAGAGAATTAGAAGTAAATTTTAAAGGAAATTGTAAAGTCCCATTCAACAATTTCAAAGATTTGTTATTTATTTAAAATAAAATTCTGGAACAAAAAAGATCTTGGTTTAATGAAGCATTTCAAATGCAACAGAACCATGTAGACTAGAAAAGTATAATTTTCATGTGTTTGTGTTTTGATTTTTGATCTCAGGTGAGCAGATTCCTACCCCAATGCCTTAATGCCTCTTGTTCTCTATCTCAATAAAATCAAAAATGAAAAATGAAATTGTATTTCTTAATATATATTGGAATTTGGGAAAAAAATATCCTTCTTATAAAATCTGAAAGGAATTCTGTCTCACTGAAAGCAAGTTTGAGCACGTAGATTTTGTAGGAATTGTCCATTTATTGTGTAGTGAAAGCTAAATGAAAAAATCAGCCTAGTGATATTGTTTTCATTATTTCTGGCAGGCTGGAATCTAAAACCTTCAGTTTAAAGGTAACTATGACTTTTGAGCTAGGCAGTTTCCTACCAAACATGCAACACTTTGTTCCTTTCCCCAGTGAAATTCTAATTATTGCTCCTTACAAACTGCAGTAGCTCAGGGGACAGTGATGAAATAATGTATATTTTTGCATAATTCAGGACCACAGTGATAGATCTGTCCTGCCAGAATACACTGAAGACCAATTTCTGGTTCCCATTGGGTAAAGAGATGTCTTTACAACAATCTTGGTGGGATAAACGTTTCAAGGGAAGCAGTAGTTTGGCAAGGAATAAGTAAAATTTTACTACGTTTAAGTTTTGAGCTCCTAGATTTTTGCAGCTCTCATAAATAGGATTGTGTTGGGGTTTATTTATTCACAAATCATGTATGTTACAACACAGACATGATCCCAATCAGGGATGAACCATTCCTGAGTGAAAAACTACTGTGCATTAATTGCCCTTATACGACTGCTGGAAGAATTTGGTTTTCATCTCATGTTTCATTATTCACCTTACTGCATATCTGTGGGTGTAAGAACCATAAAATGATCCAAGTATCCCATTATTGTCCTGTTACTGAGATGTAACATGGCTGTTAAGGTTCAGATTGCTGTTTGACCACTTTGGGTCTGGAAGTTGGTGCTATGAACAGCAATGTATTTTTTCACTTATATACAGAAAACACCAACACTATGGAGTTTTTTATATAGGAACTAAAAAAAAGGTCTTCAAATTCAGTAGGAGTGGCCAGGCATGAAAAATTCCTTCTTTGAAACAGAAGTTACCTACACAACACCACATCAACAGGAACACAAAATGTGTAATTAAAATTTTGAACAGAAAAACAGAGTGCCCTGATTATACAGGGCCAATGAAAAACGGGAGCAGTGTTTGAAAACTTTCAAGCAGCCAAAGCAGTGATGCTCCGTGAAAAGACAGGAAAAGGCCACATTATGTTAACTCAGAAATAATGAAACAAGAGAGTTCAAATACTACATTCTAGCTCTGGCAGCAGGCTACAGAAACTGGAAGTATTTAGCCTATTTTGGAAGCTACTGGAGTCTTCTCTCAAAGACTTTTTTTGTTTTCACCTCTTAGAATTTCCACAGTTTATGAAGAACTTCAGTCAGGAAGTACAACAGATTCATCTTCTTTCTCCTCTACCTGATCTCTTCGCTATAGCTTTGAACTCTGGGTAAACTGGATTTGATTTTAAGTTGCATATCTCTTACCTCTTCATACAGCCTCTGACAGTGCACCTATTTTGAAATCAGATATGTATACAAGAAAGAAACTTTACTCTTCAAAAAGACCAAAAACCTCACATTAAATACAAACCTGTGATATGTCTGTTTTGAAGAACTGTGAAAGGAAGAAAAGAAAACTGGTGGTATTTTAAACACCAAAAGCAGTCACACATGTCACCCCAAATGCCATTAACACAGAGTTCAACACAAAGATTTGTTTGAGTGAAGACTGCAGGATTCACCACCAAACCCTTCTCTGAATGGAAAGCCTATCAGTATGCTCTCAGTCTGCACACATTTTATTGTGCTCTTCATAAAGACAAAGGGAATTCGGATTTAGTCTAGAGGTGACTGACTAGAACTCTGCAACTACACTGACACCAGCCCTTCGTCAGGTCCAGTTTTAATACACACAAAAATCATAATGAAGCAATTACAAGCATCACACACAAAAGGCCCGGAAATGGCAGCAGGAGTCATTACATACTTTATTCCAAGAAGCACACACTTAAAAAAACCCACACACATCACTGCAAATTCTGCTAAAGGCCAAGCACAACTCTCAGCATGACCTGTTCCCCTTAAAGAAATGGTCTGTTCTGCAAAAGAACTTCAGGTTTGCTTTAATGAATTTGTTGTGTGTTATAGTTTTTTCTTTCCTCCTCCAGTGTATTTTTTTTCCTAGGGTTAATTTGCAATTATTAACTGGGATAAAGTATAAACAATAGGAAGAAGAGGTAAAGGTTTACAAGAGAACATCAGTGTAAAGGCTGAATGTAAATGAGAACAAAGGTCTGTGTGCTAAGACAATACAGTCAGGAAAGAAAGGCTAAGATACCAGAACAGAGTTGCTGTTAATGGAAAAAATTTCAATTCTTCCTGGTAAAAATTGTTATCTAACGGTTGTTTATTTGTCAATTGTTTGCAGAAATGTTTTCAGCTGTTAGGTTAATTATCAAATTCCCAGCTCCTCCTGATTTTCTTCAAGAACACTCCCACACATTGAGCCTTATCTACCAAAGACACCCTTGTTTGAGAAATGTAACGTATATATGCAATACCTTTCAAAAATATCTGTCAATAATGAAAAACCAAAGTACCAACGAAAAATTTCAGCCAGAGGCAAAATTACAGTGACTCATATAAAAAATGTATAAAGAACCCTGCAACCCTACCTACAGAAATGACAGAACTAGCACTGTAAAAATTTCCTTCTGATAGGCAGAATTTGTTTAAAAGAAAACCAAGGCTTTTCCCCATATACTATTAAATCCATTAGGAATATTCCAACAATTTCAGTCTCTGGAACAATTACAAACATTAAGAACTATAATTAATTGCTGTTTTAAAAAAACTCCACACATCTTTCCCCTACATCAAGGTACTTACTGTAAATAACTGAAACTTGCTGATTCACAAAAGGCTTTTTGTTATGGTAGTTCCCGGGTTTGCTGTTCTGACAACAGAGATGAGTGTTTCACTGAAGGTTCAAAGACAGTAATGGGAGTAATATAAATAACAGGCATGAAAATGACAATTAGGAGGAACAGAACAAGCAGTAAAGGGACTGCCAAAGCCGAGTCAGGAAAGTAAAACCAGGTTGTAAAAGCAGCAACGTCTGTAACATTAGTGAACATTTTCTAACTACCTCCCGTTCCAAGAGCTCAGCTGGGGACTCTGCTGTAAGGGAGGAAGGCAGAGTCGTTGAAAGCCAGGAACAGAGCACACCGAATTCCACGTTTGATGGGTTCATTCATTGCAGGGCTGGAGTGAGGCAGCTTTACGTGAGCTCAGGTGTGTTTACAGTCACACATCTCGGCTGCCCGAAAGGATGCCTGTAAATTTTGGTATAACTATTGCCAATCACAGTGTCATAAGTGAATGTTATACGTGGACTGGTAACAGCCTCAGAGTCCTGAAGCTGGCCAAGATCTAGACAGGAATGAAGCACCAGTGCCTGACTAATAAAAAAACCCATCTATAACCCTACATTAGGGTAATTACATCCCCAAAGATGTGAGGGTTTCAAACTCAGACCTGAAACGAAGCCTCTTTTGCCTTTACAAGCAGCTGCAGACAGACCTACAGGTAGCAGGAACAATTTCTTCATCGAAAGAGTTGTCAAGCACTGAAACAGGCTGCCCAGGGAAGTGGTAGAGTCATCACCCCTGGAGGTATTTAAAAGGATGTGCTAAAAGTTGAGCAGTGAGGCAGCATTTCTCACTCATTAAAGTCACACCAGCAGATAACCTGGTAGTCAGTACCCAGGATGCCCCCTGCAAAGTGAGTGGGACAACGCCTGGGAAATACTTCTAAGAAAACGAGTGCTAATTAATAATATTACTGCACCTCCCTGCTTTTCTGTTCATTCAAACTACCTACTCGACTGGCTCCAAGCTTTACCTTACAATGGCAAAAGCTAACCAGAAAACAGTCAGAGAAATACTCAAATATGCCTTCCTTTTTCCTACAGCTCTCTAAAGATGCTCGGCCCTGAATGTTGCAGGCTACCATAAAGACTTTCTCTGACCTAGAACCTGGATTATTCGAGTAGTCTATTAACTACTTAATTTTGGGAGCATGTGACCTTCCATGGGGATTTTGATGTGAACAGCTACAAGCAGATGCCAGAGGGGAGTCAGAGTACCAGCAATGCCTGCGAGCTCAGTTCATTGTAGCAGTGAGTTAGTGAGCTATAATTTAAAGGGTCAAAAGCCTTCTGTTATTTTCTTATGAGGCTTTTCTCTTTTGATGACTGTGCTATCAGACCCTGTTCTATTTATTCATTAAAATTTATGTTTATATTCCATGTGAGATGCTCGTCTATCTGCCAACCTGTGTCAGCAAAATTATAAACCTGTCAGAGACACTGTATTTTAGTAGTAACCTACATTGGCTGTAAAAAACAAATGCAAATGTTCAGACAATTACTTATATGCAATGAAAATAGCACTTTCCAACAAATAATGCTGCCAAATAAAATACTGACACTACTCATCTTTAAAACAATGAATTTATATCATCTACTTTGAATCGTGTTAAGTTTTTTGAAAGGCTTTATTTCGTTTACTACCTCAAGAAAATCGCAGGCATTTCAGATACATTCAGAATGTGGTTAAACAGAGAAGTGCCAAACAACCTTCCTGAGGCATTTTGCAATGCTGTGATGAAATTCAATACAGTTGACTGAATTCAACCATACAAAAGTTCTCTCCCCTAGTCCATAGGTGTCAATTGGAACTGCAATGTCAGTATGCAGGTAGACATTTGCATATTTACATGATAAAAATGCTTGGTTCTGCTCAAGCAGCATTTTTGCCTTATAGTGTTAATTCCATGGCTTTTCATCTTCATGGATTATGTTATTTACTTCACAGAATTAATTCAAGTCAGTAACAACGTAATACTTGGTGGGTAGGAGGGAGGAGAGGAACCACAGATCCCTTACACAGTCACAGTGAAGAAAATTATCTCAGGATCTAATGCCTTGGCTTTAACCTTGTTTTAAAAGGTGGGGATGAACTAAAATTTATGACCTAATGCCTCCAAAAGTTCTGCAGAAGCCTTATTTGAACAGTACATTTATAAATGTTTTTTTTACTCTTTGCTAAACCTTTAGAATGCATGTTGCTCATATTATCATCAAATAAGAGATTGCAAGAGGTTATCTTGCCCCAAGGTTTGAGGCAGTGTGCTCTTTGCCAGAGTACTGTGTGTGTGTGCATGCACAAGAACCAATTAGAGTCCAAGGCTTTAAATTAGCTATAAAATTAATCACAGCATATTAGAACCATAAAACAGCACTTGTAATATGTGCTCATTTTGTAGATAAGCTAAATTAGCGTAGCCACTGCAAATTAGCTCTATTTCAGGAGTTATAAAGACAAACAGATCCCATCCTTCAGCCTCTGTATGTATGAGGATTATGAAGGATTTGATGTGTAATCACATTTCCACACTCAGGGCATTCATTGATACTAGTTCAAATCTCTGCTCAAGAACCACATAAGATGTTTAAATGTATAATTTTAATTTATTAATGTATTGATTTATTATTTATTTAAATTTATAAATACATTTTAATTCATACATCTTTTGTCTGTTAAATATTATAAAGTGATATAAAAATCGTATTTGGTTTTAGAAAATAACGTTAAATTCAGGTACTTATTTTTTAATTAGCACACCATTGAAGATGAAAGTTTAATGTCTTTTCTTTCACTTTAGATGCTTCACATTCTCCTAGCTAAGATGTATTTTATAATTAAAAATAATACAGAAGTTTTTTGAAATGAAAGTTTCTTCTCAAGGAGGATATTATCAGTAAGTCAGCTACTTCCTGGTTTCAACTTTTTATTTAAAAACTATTAAAAGGTTGTGGCCCTTATTGTAGTGAAACTTACTTTTAAAAAAACAACTTTCCAAGAAATAACATTTGCATGGTTAACTTACAGCTTCAGAAATACACAATTTCTAATTTAAACATGAATAAATCAATGTTTTTCCAATAGAACTTCTACTGGTAGTATCCTGGTCTCACTAATGACAAAGGAAGATTATCTGGAAGGAATTAAATCAATACAGAAACTTGAGCAGAAACTAGAGAAGGAGGTCTGGAGTCTCCCTATTTTATCTGTAAATAGATGCATACATAATTATTCTTACATAATCTCCTTGAATCTTATTTATCCCAGTATTCATGAGTTTCTCTGCAGTTTCAGATACCCTCATGCGAGTGAGAGAATAACAGAAGAATGGGAGACTGAATTTCACCCACTCAAAAAAATCTGAGGGAAGTGCTCTGTGAACGTTCCCTCCATTCCTGGGTTTAGATATTTATACTTCAGAAAAAGAAGTTCTATTACATCTACACAGTTGCAGACAAATTTTAAAAAGACCTAAGCATGCTGAGGGGCAAAGTCTTTTAAAACTTTGGTCTTAGGTGTCACAATGGGAACTGTGCTGGTGAGTGTACTTGAAAATGTGGTCCTGATATATGTGCCCTAGTTGGAGTTAAGATCTTTTAAAGTTCTGTCTTCGGCTACAAATGCTTGAAAATTAGGCTTTGGACTCTTCAAGGTTTATTTTTATTTAACGGATTCTTTTCAAAAGTTCTGGGCCTCTACAGTTTGTGTTCAAGTGCATATGATCACTGGATACTCAGCATGTATGAATTACAGACCTATCCTCATTTCTAGATATTCTGGTTATTCCTTATAGGAAAATTGTGAAGGCTGCTTTTCATATCCCTTTCTCAGTCACATGCTTCAACAGTGTATCTTCAAACTAATTTCTCGTCCTTGTGGTCCCTTTAACAGTTAAACATGGGCCAAATTAATTCTGCATACTCACGATAAAGACATTCATAATGAGCCTAAATGACATAATATGCTCCAGAAAAGCTTTGACAAGACAGACAGCCAAGGGACTGAAAGGTGATGGTCTTTTGCCATTTCTGAGTGATGTGGCTGCCAAAAGTCATGGACTTGAGGTTTAACCTTGCACAGACAGTGATCTGTCTTCATGGAAACTGACTGTCACATGCACACGCCTCAATTTCACAGAGGAAGCACTGGAACTGTAAAACAAGAGAACCTTGGACATCGCTAAAGAGGAAAAATGTGTAAAGCTTTCAAGGCCTCACCAACAGCTAAAATTAACTCTGAATCACCCATGTGGATATATTCTGATGCAAACAAATTTGCCACGAGCCATAGCAATTACAATCTCCCATGGCCAGCACAACTGCAAATGAAAGTTTCTTTCTCTCATCAGGTCTAAAAAGCTGCTAACTCTTCATTAGCACAGAACCACTCTTGGTCTGCAAGGACAGAACAAGTTGCCACGCCAAACGTGGTTTGAAAGGATAAGAAAGCATTCAGCACAACAAAACACGCATTTTTAAAGAAGGTCAGTATCATTTAATGCCACTGTTCTGCATTGAGCAAATCTCTCTCTTCATTCTTCCATCACCCTCACAGAAAGTATAAACAGCCATTAGGAGCCAGAAGGGCTAAGGGAAATGCAGAGTTTTAATTGCTTTGCCTTGGGAATGTTGCAGAAGTTGGTCTTGCACAATGAATACTCTGACAGCTCAAACAGAGATTTATCTATGGAATTAGGACTGCTTTAAAAAGAACACACATGAACCTGACAGAAAGTACTGACTGAAGACACAGTATCAGCTTATTAAACAATATAAATGAAGGAAGGATGCATTCGCAGCCGATTTGCTGTGTCCATCTGGGACCCTTTTAGGCTGACAAGAGTAGCACATTATTGAGTGACAGAATGTGCGAGAATTTGGAGGAATGCAAGGAGAATCATTACTGCTCTCTACAGAAAATAAATGTATTGCCAGTCTCTTTCCTTTTTTAACCCACTGAGAGCAAACAACCAGCACAATGTTAGTAATTAGGTATTTTTAAGTGGAGAAAATGCAAAGCTGATCATTTATTGTCCTGCTGCAAGCAGTAATCCTGATTCTGGAGTCAGAGCAAGGATGGCAAAGACTTTTAATACTGTATGCACAATGCCTAAAACAATAGGGGATCACTGCTTGGACATGAAGCAATTAACACAAATCAATAGTAACAACCTGGGTTTTATTTCACCAGTTTTGGAATACAGGGGTCACTGCTGCTCATGCCACAGTGTGTAAAACACTCCGTTATACACAGCTATATAAAAATACACCTAAGGGAAGAAACACTTCTCCACTTCCTAAATATTTCATGGCAACTCACATGTTATTTTGAAAGACTTTCCTATTTAAATAAAATCTTTGCATGAAATTTTCTGATTTTAGTTTGAATTTAAAAAAATAAGAGTGATATAACTCTCAAGACTTCAGTATGAAAGCTAGAGGAAATTATTTATAGTTGCTAGTCTGGGTTTTGTTTAATAGGTTCATTCTTTCAAACCAAGCTCAGGATATTTACACATTGAAACTATGCAACACTGCCTCTTAAGGGCTTGTTTTAGATGATAGCACAGTAATGGGAGGATATGACCAAGCTATCAATAAAATCAAGGAAAAAAGCTCACATTTAATTACAAATCTTAAATGAAATTTTAAATCTATTGATTTGGGGGAAAAAATCTATCAGTCTCTTATTTGTCACAGATTTCCTATCAGCTACCACACTTTGATTTTTAAAAAATTATGTGTCAATGCTGTAAACATACAAATTTCTCATATCATTACAGCTAGACACATCAGAGAAGTTAAAGATTTTAAAGAAACTTTCTAAGTAAAAAGGAATTGCTCCTATTTTGTAAAAGGAGTACAGTTAAGTCACGGTAGTGACAACATGGCTAGAGAAACACTCACATGGTGAGGTGGTAGAAGTAGGCACAGGGACCCTGAATGTCACGATGATTCGGATCCAAAACATTGCACAGGCAACCTGCATAAAGTTATTTACTTGACATCAGAGACCAAACTGGGGATTCTGCTCAGATTACCCAGGTCCCCTGACTATATCTCAATCACAGATCACTCTCCCTTCAGTCAGTGCCGATGTCTGTTTCCAGGAGGTGGTTTCAGGACATAAGTCACTATTACAAAAACTAAAAATGTGTAAGTATCCAAAGGCCATCTCTGCAAACCTCTGTGCTCATACACCACCCACTTCACTAAGTACATCTAATTGCTCTGCTGTGTAACAGCACTTGGTGTTCAGTTACACTCAGTAAGAAATACCCCAGTGCTCTGCTGCACTAAATAGCTACCTGACTGCTTGTTCCAACCCTGCAAATTAGGAAGGAAACTACAAGCTGCTACAACCCATTCCTCAGAGAAAGCAGCTGTGTTCCCACCACATTTCCAAAACAAGCAAGTGAAACGTTATCACTGTGATTAAAGAAAATTAATTCTAGATTAGGCCATTTCAAGATACAGCAATAAATTCCACCCTTACCTTTCAAATTGCCCACTACCTTTATTAATTTTCTATTTATGACCACGGATTGTTTTAGAAGACATCACATCTAACTGAAAGGAAGAAAAATGGTTTTTATTGCCTATAATATATTTACTCTAAAATACCTTTGTTTTCCACTTGATTTAAAAAGTCAGTACTACCTTACAGAGAACACATATCATATTCACAGATACTCGTAGCTCACCTCTATTAGGCCAAGGAAAAAATGTAACAAATGCAGTAACTGCCCATGTATGTGAGCAGTTCCAGTGCTTGAACTTGAATATACAGAATGCACCGAATTTTTAACCCCATCCTTTAAGTCTTTCATGTATAATAAAAGCAACTTCACACCTGGTGAAATGAAATACATTTGAGAAATCACTGTCTTAGTCCTTTGGACTACTTTATTTCCTATCCTTTTATTCATCTCTCATTTTGTAATATTTTTCAAGAGAGACTTGGGATTTATTCTGGCAGCTTTGAATGCCTGCTATGAAACTGTCACCATGTCTGCTACTCTTATGTTCACCACACAAAGTAGAATCACAGACTAATTTAAGTCACAGTTTTTAAAAGCAAAAAAATAATGGTAATAATTGTCTTCAAGACAAGTGTGACAAATATCCCTAGATTTTAGTGGGAAAAATCCAATCCAATAAAAAGTAAGTTCTTCTTTGAAGAAAGTGCTGAGGCTATGCTGCTTTCTATTATTGAGAACAGAAGCATATCCAGAAGACATACAACTTTTCTTCTCATTATTTCATTCTCTTAATCAATGCTATTTTGACCAAGTTTTGAACTCTGGCATTCCCACACTCACAGAAGCCACAGTCCTGGTGTCTCTCACACCAGATCAGTGCACGAACTGCTTGGGCCTGGTGCCATGACAGTATTTCTGACACTCTTGCTCACACACCATACCGAGTTTTATGCCTGCTTTACAGGGATCAAACAAAAACACAGAGGGAAGCTGTGCTGGGTCAGGCCTCAGGCAGCTGCAGCCCTTTTGGTCACACAGCAGAAGCCCATGCTGAACCAGGGTCTGAATTCACAGAACTAGAAGTATTTCCATGCCAAGTTTTAAGTCTTGAATTCAGCAATAGTGTTTGCAGCCCATGAACACTTAAAGTGGATATGCACTGTTCATGTTGCTAAAAGAATTCATCTTCCTTCATCCTCCTGTTTGGTACCACTCCCTTACACCACTTGCTTGGTTATTACAACATGAACCAGACCAAGAAAATACCCAGGCTAAATAACTTTCAGGTGGATTCCTTCCTTGGTTACAATCCAGACCAGCTTCCCAATCCGCACAGGCTTGTCCATGCCACCATGAACTCTTAGAGGCAGCAGTACTGATCAGTGAAGACCAGGAGCACTGCATTTTTTGAAGCAATAGCAAGAGCTTGTGCAGGCCTACATGACTGGTAGAACTACCACACTATATCAGCATATGTAGAACTACCACATTCATCATTTGAACTCAAAAGGGGTGCAGGCAGTGCTCAGGTACAGATGAACACAACTAGAAATTTATTCAAATCAAATAACCACACTGGAGTCTTGGCAGAAAGCTGCCCATGTTCCTGCAAATAAGCTTACGGGAACTTTTAATGGGCTCAAATATTCAAAAATTTTACTCAGTCTCATCTAGGAAAAAAAAAAGATGACTGTCATCGTGGAGAACCACCTTGTATCTGGGTTATTAACTCAGTGAGTCAGGAGGAATAGTGCCATCTACTGAATTAACTATAGACCTTAAAACACAACGTAACAAAACCATCTCTCATCTGCTGGTTATTGTACAAGGATGAGTTTTTTGTCCAGTCACTTTAATAGAAAATTGTAGTGCAGACACTTCAAATCACTTGGCACCTGCTGTTTTTCCTTTGCCAGGTGCATTTCAAAAGCTTATTCACAAAACAAAAGAAATGAGTTGGTTTTTTTTTAATATGTTTGCAATGATCCTTTCAAGAACCTCCATGGGCACAGAGTACTTGGAACAGTCCAGGAGGGAAGTAACTGTTGGCTGCTAAATATTACAAGAAAATAGAAGCCTCGAACATGCAAGCAATGAGACAAATCAGAAAGAAAATAAATCTGTGTTTACTGTTTCTGTAAATATCCAAGGAAATCCAAAATCCAGCAGTGCAAGCATATGGCATTAAAAGAAACATGATGGAAGAGATTACCATGGGTTCACACCACCACCAAAATATCTACCATGCAAAAGGTATATATTTAAAAAACTGAAAGAATGAGTAGGATGGAAAGTAGTTTTGGCGATATTAAAAGAACAGGTTGAGATAAACAAGATGAGGTTTAACCACATGAATCTCATAAGTAATCACTGAAAAAAACTATGTCCTTCTATGACTTCCACTAAAAATTCAGTCAAGAATTTCCTTCAGGAAAAGGAGGAGAGGTTAAAGATTCACCATCAAAATAAATACTGTGCATCAAAGTGATGGGTGGATATGGAGAAAGTGTTGATAAGCTTTTATGGACATGGTAAACCAAAATAATATTGACAGGTCAAATGATACTTATGCATATAAATGAAGTATGTGCAAATATTTCATCATCAGTCATGTCAGGAGGGAATTCAAAGAATTGACTGCCATAAAAATTGCCAAGTGACTAAGGAAACGTGCACATACTTAAATCTTTCACTTGGTTAAGCAACCAGTATCATCAGAGGTTATTCTATGGTTAATCACTGAAAATAAAACAATGAAGTAATTTTTTTTCTAAATTTATAAACAACTAAGTAAGGCCTAGTAAGCATAAAATCAGATTCAGAATTATCCTTTTGGTCTTTATTAGAATTGATGGTACACGATCCAAATGAACATATTGCTCTTTTAAATCATAAGCAAAGAGAAAAAAACCCTAAGTATGCCAAGAGATTTTATTTTAGATATAACTATCTGTACATTTTCATCTTCTTGAAAAAAAACCAGATATTAAAGGAAATTATATAAAAGTGTATAAATTCTTTAGTTGTATGAATCATACAATGCAGAGTTGTTATCCTGTGTTTGTTATTCAGACACATTTCCCAGTAAGACTTCTGAGCATAAGAAATGAAACCCAAACCTTCTGCACTGCTAACAAGAGATCAGGTATTTTCCTAAATACTAGAACCCACGCTATCAATAACTGTTTTAAATTACTTAAATGCTATATATTGCAATTAATAAAAACTCTTTCCAGGTTAGAGTTTTCCTTTCATATAATGCATAAACTCCTAGGAAGTACTGTTTAATTGTAAATAGGTAAATACACAACATATATGTAATGACTTAGAAATGTACTATGCAGCTGTTAAATCATTTCTTGCAGACATGTTTGTACCGCATGTGTTTCCATTTTTTTTTTTTTCCAAAAAGATGAAATATGAAGAAATGCACATCTTCTGAGGGAATGGTCTCATGGTAATCTTTAAGAACTCTCCATGAATTTTCAAGTCATCTTGTCAAGCAGCAGAAACCCCTTCTAAGAGCTATCTGACCAAACACAGAGCATGAGTAAAACAGCTGAGAACAGCTTCATCCCATCCTCACTGAAGTCAATGGAAACAAATATCTGCAGGATTTGTAACTGAAGTGTATAGGAGCTTTTACAACAACTTCAATGAGCACTGAATCAGTCCCATCAGCAGCAGCAGAATCTGTAGTCACTGTAATATATAAGCTGTCCTTAGGCTGCAATGTATTTGCATAAACCTTTTGTTGAATAACTTGAAGAACAAAATAAATCAAAATTGAAATCTATTCACAGTTAAATGGCAAGCTGAAAAAGAGATTTAGTGAGTTAAATTATTCACCATGCTCCAGTGAAAGCATATTTCACAGATTCCCATTCCCGAGTGAACTCATGCTCTGCCACAGCCTAGCTAAATTTAGCATGAATAAGCATCTCTGGACAAATAACAGCCAAATAAAACAGGTGCCTTAATACATGCACTCAACACCTGTTATTTTGCAGAAAATCACAACCACACATATTTGTTCTCATTTGATTTATTAATATTTCCAGTGTGTATGAAGCTCTTTTGCAGCGGACACACAAACAAGGCCTTGGGCTAACACGCATCTGTGATTCTGCACTAAACACAAAATTCAAAGGGTTTTTTTCCTATGCCTGACTGATTTATAATACTGAAATATCACTTGGTTATATCTACTATAATTTCTGTGAATTATTTTTCTTCCCCTTTATACTCCTTGTGTGATGAAGTGACCAGAACTGAAAACACAAATTTACATGATAGCATTGTAATATTCTTATATACATACAGCACTAGGAGGGCTGTGGGGAAGTTAACTCCATCCCATTTGTACCCTATCCTTTCTGTATCACAGTCTCTGCATTATGGATCCATAAAGATGGAAACTGCATTTCACTGGATTCTATGGACTCCTCCTTTCACCATTAAATCCTTTCCAAAAATTTATATCTGGATTTTTCTCTAACACACTATTTTGTCACTGTGTTGCCTTTCATTAATGCTTACTCCGTTAGAAGCACTTTACTTCAAAGATGATGTTAAACACAACTCTCTCCAAGTTGCTGGTTCCTTTGTACATGGAATATAAATACTCACATGGTACTTTCAAGAAGAAGAATAACCATTCTTCTGGGAAGGGTTCCTGCACAAATGTTCACGTGACTGCACCAAAGTGGTCATACCTTTGCACAACCACTTTGCTCCCAGTTCCAAACATTTATGGAAAAACAGTGTTCTGGGAAATAAGACAAAGGAGCAAGTTACACTGTCTACTGCTGCATTTGGAAACTGTGGGAGAACTCGAGGAGTCCCGTGGTGAAAGAAAATGCTGGCCAGAACAAGAGCTGGATGCTGAAGAGTTCTGAAGTTTGTGCAGTACAGAAACAAAAGGGTACTGGGAAGTGAATTGAAAATGACACTGCTTGAAGAACAATAAAAATCAGTAACAAACACTGACACTAATAAGCTGAATGACTGGCAGTTTGAGCAAACACTGTTATAAGAGTGATGAGCAATTCAGGCACATTTGCCAGGATAAATATTAATTGTGTGTTAAAGTATCTCCTATCTTATTGTAGCCGCAGTAGAAGACAAATGACTAAAACATAGGCATGTAAATGTGGAAATAAATGCAGATTCTCAAGAATTAAAGCAGCTAATAACAGTGTTGAATGACAACTGGGTGTTCTTGCTGAATTCAGATGCTTAAGAAAATTTATAGTTTGCCACGAGAGAAAAATGAATAAAGAGTTTGGAAACATACTCATTTCAAAATTAATAGAGATGATCTAAGACACAATGCTTCCACCCAATAGAAAAAGTCACAAAAACTAACATAAGTATTGAAAACCAGTAACAGAACACACAGGAGGTAACAACCATCTGAAGAGTAGACAGCTCAGAGAAAAGACAACACAGAGAGAAAGTGACAGATAACCACAGTTGAAAACCCCAAATTTTGTTTATTTAAATTAGCTGTACTGAAAGAGAAATAGAAAAGTCATTGGAGTGAAAATAACAATGGATATGGGCCATAAAATGGAGGAGAGAAGGATCAATCTGCTAATGGTTCTGACCTCCCCAGTCAAGCTAACATGGTCAGGGCAAAATAAAACATTTATAGTCAGACGTGGTAAACAGCAAGCGAGCAGATAATTGCACAGATAAGGCACACTTTCTCGTCAATGGTATTTTTTCCTCATAGTTTATCTATGGTTATACAAAAGCAGAGGTAATGATGTACTTAGCTTATGCATTAATTTACAATCCAGAAAAGAAAGCACAGCAAATAATAATTACCATCACTGTCCTGTTTTAAATCTTGCTGAAAAATTCTTAGTGGCCTATAAGCACTCATTCATTTAGGATTTTTTTTTTCTCTCCCCTTTGTAAATATTTCTGCATTTCATCCACTTTGCTTTCAGAAGACAATTTTACCACAGAACTGCTAAACAATAAATAACATCAAAGTCTTCAGTGGCATAAAGATGTAAGCAGTTTAACTCTATATACATAAATTCACTGACTTCAGTGAGATGCATGAAGCCAAACAAGTGTCTTTGTTTTTGGAAAATACAGGAATTAATTATTAAAATACATTTTTCAAAACAAGACCATCAAACTCTACTTGTAGAAGACCTTTAAAATTCTGTAACTGCTGTACTATATCAAACTTGCTTTGATCTTCTTAAAGAAACACACGTTTAACTGTCAAAAATAAGCTGTTGCTCAAATCTTTTGCAATTCTTATCCAGGCAGTAATGTGCTGGCACCTAGCATTTCTTTTACTCCAGAAACATACTTCTGAGTATAGCTGTTCATAACATGAAATATAATCATCTGTTTAGATATTTTAAATGCATTCATATCTTTTGCAAAGGCAACTTCTATCTTTTTGCATTTGTCCCAACCAAATTTTTCAGTCTAGCTGTCAAGTGTGAATAAAATTATTCATTCTGAGGTTCTCCAGAGCTCTTATTAATTACATTTATTGTGGGCTTGTATTCATTCTAAATGTGCTATCCGTTTTTGCTGTGCATCATTCATACTTTCATATATTCCTTTACACCATTGTTCATCCAACACACTCACAGAAGCAGCACACGTGAAAGGCAAGACATGGAGTTCAGCATCTTGTTGCTCAGTACAGATCAGAACTGAAGAAAATGGCACATAAGTGTGTGACAACACAGATTCATTCCCACGGGAAATTTTTCTTTTCTGTAACAAGTTTTGTAAACACAAGATAAGTTGTTCTGAACTGCTTTGGGAACAGGCGGTCGAACGCCTGTGGCCAATCAGTCCCGGGGGGTGGATGGTCCCTAGCCAATCCCAATAAGCATTCACTTTGTATATAAAAGCTGTATTTAAATTAATAAATAACTCTCTCAGCATTCTCTTTCATCATGTGTCCCTTCGTTTCCACATCAGCTCAACAGCGACATCAGTGCAAAAAGAAACTGCACAATGATGATTTGTTGATGACACCTGCAGGAATATCACCAATGGTGTCAGGTGTCACCAAGGGTGCCTAGTCCCAAGGCATCTAGGGATTTACAAGTTAAAGCCAACAGGCTTGGACTTACCCTGCAAGGAAATTGGGAACTGGTGATGACTGCAGAGCCTCTGCAGAGGATGCTTGTGTGAGGCACTACTTAAAAAGCAGGCAGTCATAGTTTGCATTAGGTAGTGATATTTTCCACCTCCTGAAGACAGATGCTGAGGGAAATTCTAATCACAAATTTAGCTCCTACACCAGAGCTAACTACATTCAACGTGGAACATCTCCCGCTGAAACTGTCAACAAAGAAAGCCTGTATATATAGATCCAGAAGTCACTCCAAGACACTGCACAGAATGTTCACTGAGATAATTCCATTCCTTCCCCTTCCTAGTAATTACACAATGTTAAACATAATGTATTGCCAATTATGTTGCCAATTCTCTTGAATTGATAGGCTCTGTCCTCAGCAGGTCCCCCACTTAGCCTGAGCATTACACCACAGTGGCACAGCTGTTTGCTTCTGGTTCTGGAAATAAGGCAGCCCCGGTCTCTGCTGTGCTGCATGGGATCAGCACGCCTTCAAACACTTCCGTTTGCAAACAGAGACCAATATACGTAAGAAACTATAGTGTTAATGTCAAGGAAATTCTCTCCCTTAAAATGTATCATCCTGTTCCAGAAACTGTCCTCGACATCAGGTGTTTGAGTATTTTTGCTAATTAGCAGGATGAAGAAAGTAGAAGAATAAAGACAAAAATCCATGGCAGGGAAGAGACCCTAAAGTAGAAATAACTATTTTCTGCTTTTCCCCCTTATTTCAAGCTGCATATCATAAAAAGAGATTGACAATTTTTTAAAAAATCCTATAAGGCAAAGAAAACACAATAGGTACCAGTGCCAATCTGGCACCCACTAGGTCCTCTGCCTTGCCAAAATGTTTCATTGAGCTGCTAGCTGAAAGTGTGAGGAGCATGCTGATGCTGCAGCTGCTGCTGTATTTGTTGTGTCCTATACTGGTGGAGATTCTCCAAGGATTTCCTCCAGAACAGCTCATTTACAGTACAAATATAATAAACTTCCACTTAAATAACTTCAAAAAAATTCTTCTCAGTAATAGAGATCCTGAAAGCACTAACATGCAGGTCTAAGACAGACTTAAGCATTAAACTCTATGTTTGTTTTAAACAAATGAATTATTTGCCATATGTTACTTGGTTCCTCCCTGCAACCCCAAATCATTAACAGTTGGGCCCAACTGCTGAATGCAACATCTTTTGAAAAGCAAATGCATTGTTTTAAAACATCTTTGTCAACTGCAGGCCCTCTGTCACTAGTTTACATATGCTAAGTGAATGGATGTTACACATCTGCACCACCACAGGAGTACAGAGCAGTTTAGGTTAACAGGTAAATCCACAAACTGCATTTTACAACCTGAGCAAGTGACAGAAGAACTGCGTTTTGCCACAGGTAGAAAGGAGGACAAAATTGGATTTGTTTGCACTTTTTAGCACACAGAATTGACAAAAAAACAACTGTCCACAGGGATCAGTAAGGAAATGCTACTGTGACGGAGTCCTGAGGAAGAAGCAGGATGCCTCGTGCATGTGGTGGGCAGCACATGAGGGCATTGCCAGGTACCTGAGTGTGGTATGGGAGAGACCTCAGATACAGAACAATGTAATTTCACTGCCCCCAAGCAAGGAAAACTGAAAGCCAAGCTGTGGCTCTCTGAGTCACCAGCTTCATAGCAAATTCAGATTGTTTCTCCCTGCATACAATGTATTTCCTCTTCAAAAAAAAGGAGAGAGAGAGGACTGAAAACCTTGCAAGATTGCCAATGTTTACAAAGTGTAAGCTGGCAAAAGTCAGCTGTTTAACACACATTGTCCAATGATACAATCAATGTCTGAAAAAGTTTTGGTAGTCTTTTTCTAATCTTGATTAACAAAGATTAATAAACATATGTACTAGTTTTACTGTTCAAAGCATTAAAAAATACTGTCATTAGAGAATAGCTTCCAGGGAAGCTTTTAAATAACATAAATTATGATAATGATAATATTTAAGTAATGGTATGTGAATTGAAGGTCAAATATATTATGCCCTGACCAGTTCATACACTTTCTTTACCTCCTAAGCTGTGTCTTACTCTGTCCAGTCTGCTAATACAGTTTTGGTGTAAAGACCCATCCAGGACTACAAAGCCTTGGTGGTTTTGAGGCTGAGCTGTTAGTGCACACTTGATATAATGCATGTAATTCATACGTTATACAAAATAGTTGTCATTATTATACATATGTTATACAAAATAGTTATGATTATTATCCTTTTAAACTAATCTTATGGTCCTTTTTAAAATAAACACACTGAAAGCCAATCGTACAGTATTGGCTGATAGTACAATAATTTAGGGAAAAAAAACTAATCTAATTAGGACTAGAAGTCTGTAAAGGATCCTTGTCAAACTGGAGTTCCATGAAAGAACAGCAATTTTTATTAACCACAGTTTATTGGAGGATGTCTCTCTGGCTCTGGCTGTTTGGCACACATTGCATATAAATACATAATTCAGTGCAAAAAGGTTACACCCCTTCTACCACATGAAACTCCTAACTATGCTGAAGACCAGAGATCAGCTGTGTGAATGAATTCAGGAAGAGATGCCCATTTGGCTGATTTGAATTCAAAAGAAAACACTTTTTGATCTGGGTTTATTGTAGTGAGAAACTTCTGCTTCCATAAAATTCAAAGCAAGTAAATGCGGATAAGAATCTTTGTTTATTAGGAATAGTTTAAACAAAGTTAATATGTCACTTGAGGCCACAGTGAAATCAGCAGTTTCAGACAGCACTACTTAAATTTTACAGTAGATTATTTTTTTTAGAATAACACTTTTCATAGCTTCTTACAGACATGAAAATAGATTTCCATTCATGAACTACAGTACCCTGAACAGTAAGATTCACGTTGTTTCTAGTGTTTTGTGAACAAGGCAGAAAGGAAAGAAAGCCTACAGTGTGATTCCCTCCTGAGTATCAATACATTGTCCCAATATCTCAGGCTCAGAGTCTGTTCAAGTTGCTGGTGTTAAATTTGTGGAGATGAGTGCAGTGAGGAGAGAGCATATGCTCCAGCCTTTCAACACATACTGCAAACTGCTGGTGCAATGTATCCTGCTGTGCAGCCCTTTAGGAGAAATTGGAAACGTTTCATCCATGCCCTAATGTTAGAGCTGACACAGGCAGAGGCAGTACACAGCTTGCTCCGCTTTGTGCCTGCTTGAAGAGCAATCCTTATGGGAGATGCATCTCCGAGGTGGCATGAGTGAATATTGCTGTAATCCCACATTCTTGTGATTTTACAGTCCTGCAATTGAGGTATTTCTGTTAAAGATCACATCAGAGTTTTAAATTATAGCACAAGGCATAGGCTGTACAACTCAGCTGCAAATTCTGTACAGGACTAGAGAAAAGAAGAGAGACAAGAGAGCAGCAGCAGCATGTTGAGGCAGCTGGGTCAAAGACCATGTCAGGATCCTGAAAAATCATAGAAAGTCTCTAAAGAGGCTGACAGACACATCCTCCAACAGCAAGAAAAGCATTGGGACCGTGGAAGCAGAGACTGGTTTGAAGAGCAGCACATCTGAAAGAATGTGAGGCGTAGCAGGCCAAAATGACTTGGCATTAAAGGCACGTCTCTGTGGTGGGCTACTTGGCTCTAATGCTGCAGAAATAGCACAGCAGATTCTTATGGGAAATGCTCAAATGTGCAGGGATGAGCAACCCATATCTTCCTACTCAGCTTCATAGAGGAAACCAGCTTCTCAATTAATTTTACAGATGCTCAAATGAAAAATACTGAGATACTGGCCCTGAGATGGGTAATGCAAGCTCTTTGTCACTTGTCTTAGGAATAGCATCAAAACCCTTCCTTCTCCTTAGGCAACTACTACTTTAAAGTGTCTCTTTTCCTCTTGTATAATAGGGATTGGAAAGGTTGAAGGGAAACTACACAAAGTGAGGTAAATCAGTGAATAATTACTACCCTGCACAGAAGAAGCAGCCAGCAATACTCCTAAAGAAGCGAGACAGACAGACAGAGCTAACATGCTGTTGGAATCCTGTCACAGCAATCCAACTCCTTAAACTGTTTCTCTGAGCTGAGAAGAAGATGCTGCATCAATGATTTTTCAGATTAAAAGAAAAGAAAATAATCAGAAAAAAAGCAAAAATAGACTAGACAAAAAGAGAGGCAAATGCAATAATTCAATGAAAAAAATTCACAAGCAAGTATTTGACAAAATTGAATGATGCTTGAAAGCATAACCTCTAATAAAAGAGGAAAGTGAGATGCAGATTAAAGTTTGTTCCTTTTTATTCCAAAATGTGATTCGTCCATTATATAATTATCATAACACTTTCTTTTTCCCCTAAATGGAAAGTTTCTTCAGTGTTTCACTGTCTAAAACCTGTGGGTTCCCAATCCTTGTTCATCCACCAGTCATATCTGAAGTAATGAAAAAAGTCCCTTGCTCCATTGCACATCACAGAACCTTCACCTGTCTATCACACACATGACATGGATATACCTCTGCCCAAAAGTTCATACAGCTTATGTGACATGAAACACATGGATTTTACTGCAATACATATAGCAGGACAACTACGTTTGCAAACATATTATATTTATATCATTTCAGAATTTGGGGGGGGGGAAACCCTCTTATTTTACAGTTATAAATTTCTGTGAGTACCTCTAAACTCAAAGTCAGTGGAACAAAATCCCTCATCCAGAGGTACAGAAGGTATTAGGACATTCTGTTCTTATTGATCTGGGAACTGCTGGTCCCTTCTAATCAGAATGTCTATCTTACCTTGTTACTTCCAAACCATTAGTGCAGTCTAAAAGAAATATGTAAGTATAGGGGCTTTTAATTGCTTTGTATAAATTTAGAATGAGAAGATCACAAGAGATATTTCCATCTGATTTGCACCTTGGCCATGATGCTTTCTTTCATTATTGTGCAGCTAGCAGCCCAGGAAAGACTAGAACTATTAATAATCATTCGATCCTGTGCATGCACAGCATATTCAGCCCAGTAACAATAGCCCAACTCAGAAAAGAAATGTAATTTGCAATGCAGTCCTCTAAAGCGCCATGGTGTGCTAAATGATTTGTTATTAATAACAGCTGCAAACAAGAACTGCTCAAAAATAGGTACAAATAAATTTTAACAAAGCCATACCTTCTCACATGTCAAAACTGTCACTATCTATAAGAGCCATTCAGAACTTCATGGCTGTCACTTACATTTGGACTTTTTCCCTCCTTTGTAAGCAACAATATATGTGACAATATATGTGACAGTGATGACAAACTTACTATTCAATTATACATTATTGGGCAAATGTTTTTACATCACGAAATTTTAAGGATGTATTCTCTCTTTTTTTCAGAACTCTAAGATGTTCTAAATATTCTGCAATCCTGCACTCTTTAAAATATTTGAGCAATATAAACAGCAGTGTGTAACATAGAGGTTTAAGTTTGTAATTTTGTGTACTAGGTCAATATGTGGTTTATCCTAGAGAATTTCTGAAGATATATAAGGCATGTAGGGACTATAGTGTGTAAAAAACTAGCATAATGTTGCATTACCTTGTTGATGCAGGGTTGCTTCTGAAAGTAGTTACCTTAAGAACCAATAATTATAATTTTTGTTACCCTTTTCTTGTGTGTCTGCTATGCATTACATACCACAAAGCAAATTATTTTTAATTGAGATTTGTGAGATGGAAGAACAATGGATCATTATGAAAAGTATGGATCTCTCTACAAAGCTACTTAAGAATGACATCAAAATTCTATCTTTTATCTGCTTTATTAACTACTATTCCATTTTCTTTTTTGTTTGTTCATTCTTAGTCTCACTGTGGAAACTATATTGCAATGAAACCAATTGCAATGAAACCACTAGAGAAAGCTGTCAGTGATTTAGTGGGCACAAGGCTATGCTCTAAAGCCTGTGGAAGCAGCTGAAGGCAATCTGGCAGAACTCAGATGTACTAAAAACCTCATCTAGAACACTGATGATGTGGAGTCCATTGCTGCCTTTGGTCTTTCCCAACAACAATTTCACACCAATGGTGTATGGCCTTTCACATATGGTGCAGCACAGAGGAAAATTGTCTCACAAATATACAGGACTTCTCAGTAACGCCTCCTGCACGCTTTTGGTCATGCCAAGGGTTTCATCAACAAACAAAATTAATTTCCTGGAAGCAGTGACCAATTTAGACATTAAGTAATTCTAGACTTCTTCTCGTCCTTAGAAAAATCTCACATTTCACCAAACAGGAGCATGTGATGTGCTTAAGAAATGTATTTATAGTAGAAATTGAAAGCAGCCAATAATCACTTCAAAAATTTAACCCCAGTCTTGAGCTAAAACCTTCTGTAAGCTGTTTATTATCTTGATCAATGTTTAGAAATACGTGTTCTCTGGATTAAAAATTATCAATGTTAATTTGATTTACATTAGTAATTTCTGCAGAATAGTGACATTTCTGAGAATTAAGGCCAAAAAACAAATAAAGTAATATAATTAAAATATCACTGTTATGAATCTGGAATCGATACAAATGTATTTACCAGTATTTATAATTCTAATATATTTACTATTATAATAATTTGCCAAATTGACATCAGTCATTACAAAACCAAGCAATATTTCCCTGCATTAAACTTTGAAGGTGACACAAGAGGCAGAACATGAATGAAGCACAACTTCTCCTTTGGCCAGGATGTCAGAGAAGGTCTCACTTGAGGCTCTGGATATATGGACTTACAAAATGGTTCTATGGAGTTACAAAATATAAAAACGTTAAGTAGTGTCTAGATTTTTTTTTTTTTTTTCCTCCTCCAGAATGTAAATCTTTCTGAGAAAGTGAAATCAAGAAACAGACTCCACAGGGAATAGACCATGGTGAGCAAGCCAGGCATGATTCTGTGCAAAGGAATGGCATCAAAAAAACCTTTTGCATATGGATTCCTTCACCTTGTGACCCATAAAGGTTCCTCCTTGTGGGAGCTGGGAGCTGCCCAAGGGCACATTTGTATGTCTGTCCACCACCGAGTTTTGGTTGTCCAGACATTGCTGTTTCTAGTCCACCCTAAAAACCAGAGATTTAATATATTATTTTACATAAAATAATGTAACCTGATGCAGTGCACCACATAACTGGATGAGAAGCCATTGATAAGATAATAAGAAGTTATTGTCAAGTGTGTCAGATCAATAATCAATAATGACTGAGGCAGAAAGTATTTGTGTTGAAATTAATGGCCAGTTACAGAAGTGTGCTAGTGCTACATGCAGATCCCTTAAATCCACCATGTCATTCACATTTAACCAAGTGACCTGTGGTTTAGTCATTAGGACAAATACATGTTTGTTTTAGAAGAGATTATCATTAAGATTTTGGTTTTCTTCCATTCTTACTCAAGCAAAGTGTGCCTTCATGCAGCACTAAACCAACATGTTCTAATGTATATCCAATTATTTTCTTATCAAGATCCTCCAGTAATAGAAACTGCAAATAACTCTTTAGAAAGTAATTTTATACGATTGAGTGCCAAGCAAATCCAATTTTGACATTTTTAAGTGAATTCAGTGCTAAGCCTAAATTTATGGAACTATTTGATTAAGTCCTCCATTTATTTTCCAGACAGATAAAGTACTGATAAAAACTTGTAAGCTCTCCATAAATTTTTCTTCTTTGATTTTACATCAGGACAACCTCCAGATCTTTTATTTCCCAGTAGATAATCTAAAATGGCATCAACTTCCTTTTCAAGTGTACACACGGCCTAAGATAGCAATTTTTCCCATTTGTTAATTTGTGCACATTTGAATTAGGAAAAACTGGAATCAAGAGTGAAGCACTATCTGAATGGAAGCAAACCAATTGTTTTTTCTATCACATGTACTGTATGTCCTTTTACTCTCCTATAAGAACCTCTGGAATATTTTTATTTTAGATGGAGAGAACAACAAATGAAGATCCTATTTTGTTTTATAGGCAACACTTCACTTCCCATGTGGCTCCTTTAATTAATATTAAAACTAAAAACTAACTAAGGAACTGATTTAGTACTCATGAGTACTTTATATACTGATAATCCAGTACTCACATGCTCTTAGCTTGCAATATCCAAATGGAAGCATCGTGAGGCTCCACTAACTTTCTTCAAACTACATGTTTATAAAAAAAAGAGTTTAATTACCTATTCAGCAGAGAGCAGCACTGATATATATCAAAATAGAAGGTAAAATTTTAAGCTGGTTATTCACTTGTGAATTTTCTATTGACTCTACATAAAAATGTGACATGATACTCAACTCTCCTAAGCACGCCCAGCTGTCCCAGTGATTACACAAGCAGAATCTCACAGAGAGCAGGACTGGATTTAAACAGTGATGAAGGGGCAGGTCCTCCAATCACTCAATAAATAATCCTCAAAATTAGCAGAAGAGGTGACATCACACCTAGCTTTGCTATGAGCCTGCTGATGGATCACTACACAGCAGTGACACGGAAATAACACAACTGAATGAAGCCACATCTGAACCAGAGCACCAGGTCCTAGGGCTGTCCAGTACACTGCTGGCCTTGCTCCTGACAGAACCAGCAGGCCATGTGAAAACTAAAATTTCTCCATAATAATTAGAATCAGATGTGGATTGGCAAGTTGAAAATATCCTCAGGCATGTAACATTTTCTTTAATAAGCCTAAATTAATCAACAAGTACACTGTGCATGTGTAAACAAGACAGTTAAAGGCAAGCATCACTGTAATAGCATGATCACTATAATCTCCACAGTACTAAAAATTATGTAGAAATGCTTTGTATATTTCAAACCCATAGTGCCCTGTGGCAAAATCATTCTGGTTTTTAAAAGAGAAATGTATTAAAATTGATACCCTGTCCTTGAAACAATTAATCTTCTCAAGCATTAATTAAGGCCTACTGTCATTCACTTTTTCTCAAGCTAGATTTATAACATTTACCAAATGCTCAGAGTCTAAACAACACTGTCATTGCAGGTATGCTGTGAGGTTTTCAAATCTTTACCTATTCGTGTATTCTGTTTTTTTCTGCTAATGTAGACACTAATGAAGGAAAAGAAGGAAGAAATATAATATAGCCAAAAAAGAGAATGACTACATTCAAATGGCTTTTTTTTTTTCACTTTTTAGTGCACTCATTAGACTTAGGATGCATGGTCAGACTAGCGATACCAGCAAACCTTTTTTAATTGCACATTCTATTTGCCCCTGTTCCATGCATTCAACCTGCAGAGAAGAAAGACATTTAAAGATTACCAAGGCAAGGTTGTAATGAAGCGGATGCCTCTTTGTCTGTCCTTGCGCCAACAGCAGCAGAAGGGATACTAATTAGAGGGTGAATTATTAGCTTCCCATGGTGCACTGCAGGGGCATTAAAAATGAGTGTAGTTTGTTGCTTTCCTTTTAGATGGTTAGTACTGGTTTAATATATTCTTGTTTCTAGGTGAGCAGCAGGGGACAGTTTTTATTATTATAATTGTTGCATAATTACTGGCCTAAGGTTGCCTATTGTTAAATAAAAATGCTGAGATACTAATGTTTTATTGAACAGTACAAGTAGATAAAATTGTAATATATTTTCCTGAACAATATAAGCTTGTTATCTGGCAGCTTGGTGACAACTCTAAGTTGTCTTGTGCACAAAGACACTCATTTTTTGTAAAGACTAAGTATAAAATGGGATTTTCTAAAACTTGAAATACATTCAACTTAAAAAAAGAAGTTTTATTTTCATTTATTCCACAAACAGTACCCAAGTCTGCGTAACATAACCTGACCGGATATTACCTGATGAGGATTGTGAACTGACCTCAGAATTAACACCTTCAGCTCTCCTTGTTCTGCAATCACAAATACACAAATATATTCTAAATTTTCTGCCCACATTTTGCTTTTGTGTTACTCCAAAACTGATTAACAATGTAAGAAATTAAATAGAAAAATAACTAAAGTAATAATAACGAAAATTAAGAAGCATTCAATATAAACCCAAATCAGGAACTTATAATATCTTCCTTGGTCCACCTTAGCAGAAGAGCTGTCTGCATTTGTAGCAAAAAGGTTTTCATACTTCATCTCAATTTCCTGTTGTGGTTCCTGCGTGTCAGTAGGTAACAGGCTATGTTGACGTCCCATGGTTTATCCAGGTGGAGCTCTATCTGCCAAGCCACCTGCTCTGCGTCAAACCTGCCCTGAGAGGAGCGTTCTGAATGCGAAGGATCAGCTCCTGTCACTTGTGTCCCTGTCACATTTACA
The DNA here is from genome assembly GCA_013397795.1 of Orthonyx spaldingii. NCBI lineage: Eukaryota > Metazoa > Chordata > Aves > Passeriformes > Orthonychidae > Orthonyx > Orthonyx spaldingii. The sequence goes on along the minus strand of VZTJ01005188.1, from coordinate 102,317 downwards.
CAGACAGGATTCTCTCTGAACTGTGCAAATGCAAAAAGTCTCCAAACAACTATGTTAAATAAACAAAATGCTATTTTAACCTCATCTGGTTCTGTCTATAAAGGAGGAACAAAAGCTCATGGAAGAAAGGCAATTACTTGTAATACTTTTGAAAAAGGAATTATTTTCATGAAATTTTGCCAAAATCCACTTAAAAAGTTGCTTGGCATTGCCCTGAACTGATAAATTACCAGCAAAGATTACTCTTATGATTTTTTTAATGGCAGAACCTCTTCATTTTTCTTACTTTCAGAAAAGTAAAACAACTAAGAAATAGTTAAAACTGGACAATAATTAGAGGACAGAAACTAATTAGCTGTCTAAAAGAAGCCTTTAAATTGTCTTTCAATGCTTTTTTTTCTTGTTGAGCCTTCTAAACTGAAAGATCTGGAGACATCATCCCATTGCCTTTGAAGCCATTCTTCCTCTTGATATCTTCAGTTTCCTAAGTTGCATCACTGAAACCCTAAGTTCCACCAGCTCATTTGAGATGTTGTGACTATGAAGAATATTTTGGGGACAAAAAGCAAATGCTTTAAAGATTTTACTAAACTAGGGGGTTTTTTGCGGGGGTGGGGGAGCAGTTCTCTAAATCATAACTGAAAAAGAATCTAAAATTCTTCAAGGGAAGTACTTGTAGCTCCTCTGGTATATCCAAAGATACAAGGGATTTCAGGGAAGAAATAAGTATTGTTATATGAAAGAAAATAGGATTACACTGTCCATCCACAGCTGGTGGAACACTGCACACAATAGCCACCTTCCCCTCCTCAAGCCATCAGTATCCTTATTTAACTTTTTCCACCTTGACCTAGAAAATACATCAGTCATTTGCTATTTCTGTAATGAAATGCTGATCTATGCAAGCCTGTGCTGGCAGCACTATCCAGCACCTTCCCTGCAAGGTTCTGCTGGCTGCCAATCTCCGGAAACCCCTCGGTGGTGTGGAACAATAAGAGATCGCTGACCTTTCCTTCCTCTCCAATGAAAGAACTATTTAAAAGCTAAGGCCACTGCGGAGATAACACAGGTAAGGAAGTCTTAGGCTGTTGTGATTAAAGTTTTATTTCTGCAATATATATATATTTATATTGCACAAGCACCTCAAAGCAATGACAAAAGAAATGGCTGTGCAAGTTTGTAAACTTCACCTAAGACAAAACCCTGGTATCTTTATGTAGCCGAGGAAATTTATACAGTTTCTTTCATTTTAGGAATTCACATTGTTCAGTATTCCTATTAGCAAATTGTTTCATTTTTTCTTCCTACTTGTACAAATCTCATTCGTTTTTCTGGCTTCAAATTTGTTTTTCTCTTCTTTTTCTGGTGTCAATAAGCTCATGGAAAAACCTAAAAACCTTCAGTGATTATGTTTATGTAGTTCTGTGAGATGTTCCCTAAACAAAACAAATTGAAAAAAATCCCTTGGCTTAGTTCCATAAATTCAGGTACCAAAGCATTAAAACTGACTGATCACTTTAAAGAATGTGCTAATTTCAGTCACCTCTTCAGAGCCCATTCCAATAAACAGATTTTAACCACAAACTGAGTTAGATACACTTCTGAACAGCAATAATTGTTTTAGAAGTGCAAAAAAATATATTAAGGCATTATGAGCATTTTCTGTTCAGAAACTAATTCCACAAGAGCTAGACTCTGAGTGGGATTATATTGTTGCACAAAGAGACACAGGAAGGAAGGAAACACCTCTGGAAAGGACTTGGTACCTTTGCACTAACAGGCAGCGCTGACACTCTCCCTGCAAGGGAGGCCCAGCCAGTGAGCAGTGTCTCTGCTGGCCAGGCAGACACTTCACACAAGAAGGGGTCTGATGTGAAGCAGTTGAAGATTTTACAACCCCAATTCCAAACCCAAAGAAGATGCTGAAACAAACTGGGACTCTTCATCCCAGCTTGTGATGAAGGTCAGACGGGCCTGTTCACCCATTTAAATTTTTTTACAGCCACATAACGTATCAGAACTGTTCACAACGTGTAACACATTTATGAGGTATTTAGAGGTTTTAATCAATGGCTTCAGAGAGGCACACAACTGCTGTTGGCTTTCACTGTGAACTAGGCGACAAACTTGTGGGGTTTTATGCTGTTTCCATCACTACAAAATATAAATCCAGCCTGAAGACCCCAGAACTGTCACAGGGTCCATCCACAAAGATTCATCTGAGAGACATGACCCAGCCTGCCCAAGTATATTGAGTATTATTAAGTAAGACACAGTTAAAATTTTAATTTCTTTTTGTTTTTTTTCTGTTAAAATTAATCAAGACTGTGTTAAGGGACAGTAGCAGTGTACAGAATGACGGCAGTGAGCCACCCAATTGAAATGTTTTTATTCCCTGGAACCAACAAACATTTCTCTTAATAGTAAAGCAAGCAGCACCAGAAAGAGCCATTCCAGGCTCTTGCATTAATATAGTTATTAAGTATTTGCATCATAGGCTACTTTTACAAGGATAATAACAGCTGTGTTTGTGATCATGAATCCTATGAAAGGAGAGACCAATCTTTGTCTCAGCAAGACCAGATAGGATTGAGCGGCACCTTAAAGGTCTCATTGTGTAAGCCTCACTGGATCTGCTTTCATCATATTATTTAAAAGAGAAGGGATTGCCCAAAGCAAGGGTAATCAAGACCTAAAGAGTGACTGCTTAAGCAGAATGACAGATGAATACAGCCACTGTAAAAAAAGAGAACTCAGCACTAAGGAAAAGATAATTTAAAATAGGAAAGCAGAGAAAACGCCTTCCAATTCTTTCTTTTTACAATTCTATGATTCCTAGAGAGAATTTTTGGCTGAAATATGAGTGTGCATTAACCTGAAGTTTGAGATGATGAGGAAGGAGAATCAAAATTTAGTATTATGAAAATAGATCCCATTGCCTGAGCTGGATTGGTCCTGTTTTCAGCCTCTTTGCAAAATAGGGAAAGGATACTGTATGGTTAGATGCACAACATGGTGGGTAAATATTTTGAACCTTTTTCCTAAACATGTTTATTGTGACAATTTGGTGCATGTACCTCATTCATATGGAGGGTTACTGTTGTTTGAAAGCTTTCCATCTCACAATAGATGCAGAAATATAAAATTTTAATATATTGATTCCACTGCACTCAATGTCAGCAAATTCAAATCTCAGCATGACTGGTCGGGATACTGCATAAAATAAAGGCAATGTCTCAGCAGCTCCAGTGACATCTCTAAGATCTCCTATCAGAATGGAATGCATGCCAGTGACAACAAAGACACTCAGCTGTTCTGAAGGGTGTGAATTTGTATTAGAAAAATACCACATGGAAATTCATGCATTTAGGTCAAACCATGTGTTACTGGTATGGCCCCAGTACTGAACTACCGTCTGAAGTTTAAACATCATGTTAGTGGTGCCAAATATGCCTATGACAATGCAAAGAACATAGTGATAAATACCCACAGACAAATCCCCAATAGAATTTTAAAGGTTAAAAACATACACCCCTCTGAAATAAATAATGCAGCACATGGTTTGTTGGGGTTTATAAATTTTCCTTGTAATTTAACACTTATTGAAGCCTCTAAAACAGTGAATAAAAACACTCTGCAATGCTTTTATTCAGTCAGCTGCCCCCATTTTCATAAAGAATTGTTCATGTCAGCCCACAACCCTGTCATTTCATAGTGACACAGAACATGGCTGTGGGCCTTGCTGTCATTTACAGGAGCTCATGTTCCTGCAGGAGTATCGAGGGTTTGGAAAGTGCACGAGCAGTAACCCTGAAAGTGTTCATGGAAGCTTTGCTCAGTGTCTCCCACAGGTGTGGGAACTGAGCACTCTCTGGCAGCCCTGTACACCTGAATGAGAGCAATTGTGTGAGCTGCTTACATCATATGTGGTAGAATACATGAACATAGAGCCAGCCTAAGGCCCTCAGCATGGGAACAACGAACAAAGCGTGGGACAGAACCTCTGCAGTTTCTGCAGCACTTCACTGACTGCTGTGGTCTATCCAGCATGAAAGCTAATCATGCTCATCATAACTTCAAGTCCCATTAGACTGCCAGAACTGTAAAAAGTGGTCTTATTATAATTAACAGAGATTTTAAAGTTACTTTTTGTGCTAGAGCAGAAAAAAAAAATTATTATAGCAGCACCACACATTTATCTAGCTCCTGGCAGAATATTCATGTCAAAAAAGGTGCCAAAAGGTAAACTTGTCTTACAGTCAGAACAAATTAATTTACTGCTGGTAACATAAATATTTGATTATTGATTTGGGTGTTGGCAAACAAAGAAGACGAAAATTTACTTAGGGAAAATACCAGGCTCAACTTCATTAGCTCACTCCAGACCCCTCTCCTGCCTCGCTCGTTACTGCTGTAGGTCCACTCAGACCCTTCAGGGAGGCCATGAGCGGTCAGGCAGTCAAGGTCAGTGTACAGAGCTTTCTCTTTGCTGTTCCTTCTTCCTCACTCGTTTCCCATGCTCCACATGGGTTCTCCACAGGATGCAGTCCCCTCAGAGATGAGCCTGCTCTGGAACGAGCTTATCCACAACCCACAGCCTCTTTGGGGCCACACCTGCTCCAGCACGGGCTCACCCGGGAGCCGCAGTCCCGTTGGGATGTGCACGCCCTGCCATCGAGCAACCGTTCCTCTGTCTTGTTGTTTGTTCTCCCTGTTCCCTCTTCCCTCTATTCTTCTGTCCTGTCTTAAATGTGTTTTCACAGAGGTGCCACCAGCTCCTCCAAATGGCTTGGCTTTGGCAACTTGGTGTGCCAAGGTCTGGCACAGGGCAGCCCCCGAGCTCCTGCCACAGAGGCCACCCCTGCAGCCACCTCTGCCACTAGAACCTTGTCCTCTACACCTAATACAGCAGTTAGCAATTATTGATCTGCTGCTGACCTGTACAAACCTAGAGAAAATAAGGACTTATCAGGAGCTTTCCTCTTAAGAGAGAGAAAGAACACATTTGAAAAATCAAAAGGGAATTTTTGAATGAATTATTTATGAATGCAAATGAAAAATAAAAGGAAAAAACTTAAGGGTCTTTTTCATCAGTTCATGCCACTAATATCCAATCCAGTTGGATTTCTTTCTGAACTTGGAATAGTACAAAAAGGTAGTCCTGAGGTTAATTTCATTAGTATAAAAAGGCTAACACTATCTCATTCACCATCTGCCTTTTGTTCTTTCCTATTTATTAAATCAATGCAGTTGTAATTCTGTTTAAAGATGATGCTTTAATGTATTTAACTACATCAAGGAGGGTTCCATTCAATACTCCTTTAATAAAAATGGACTTCTAAAAATTCTTTGGTGTGTTTAGGAGACTGTTAGCCTTCTTTCTTTTCTATTTTTCTTTGCAACTCATGGATCACTAATGATGGCATTTTCACCAAGCAGCCGTGACATGCTAAATTAGTCTATATCCTTTTGGCAATTTAACAATGAGCATTAACTATTACACTTTAGAACCAAACAATATCAATGATACAAACCTAGGAGTTTTTCAAAGGAAGATAATTAGAAGAAGAGCAAAGAATCTTTAGTGTTGAATTTTTAAACGAAATCGATGCAAAATTAAACATGTAAAACATGACAGATGAGGAAGCCAAAAAGACATACAATTTAGTAAAGTATAAAATGCAAACTGTTCATTCCTATTTATCACTACAACAGGGAAATGTCAAGGAGTTTTAATGCTTAATGAGCCCATCAAGCTTAGAATGCACCAATTGTACCATTTTCGCTAATTGGCTACAACATTTTTGTCTCCTCCTCTTCTTCGCCTTCAACACGGCAATGCAAAAACTCTGAACATCTTGCCTGGATTAAATTACACCTTTCACAGCACATGGGGTAGTTTGTGGCTGGTTTTTGAAGAAGGCAGTTCAGACAAGATTTCAAGAAGAATTCTTTCGTTTTGACATGGCTGACATTTGTTTTGATAGATTACGACGTAGTTAATACAAGTAATGGTGGAACAATAATCAGTTCAGCTTCATTAGGGTGTTGCTTCACCTTTTGTACAATCTCCCATTAAAGGCTTTGTTAAGCTGTCCATATTAGACATACAATATTGACATCAGATTTATAGCACAGAAAAATTAATTACTGGCATTAGATTAACCAATATTCTTAGAGACCCGGTGGTCTGATAATTCCAAGATAATTTGTTGGATATTTTAAACCAGTTTTCTAAGCTGAAGTTACATTGCTTTAAAAAAAATTTAAGTATATCCTTAGGAACCTCCCTGTCCTTTTAGAGACCATGCATTGGGTTCTCTCTGCAGAATAGAATGACAAGAAGACCTTTTTGGTTCCATCAGTTTCTTTTGAATTATCTTCCTGTCAGTAGAGGTGGCAATATTTCATCTACTCCATCTAAATAATGCTGCCTCTTTAAATCCCAGTAATTATGTTTTATTGGTATAAGATCTCAAAGATCAAAAATACACCAATAAAAAAAGAAATCCATGCTGAGTGATTGATACATATTACAATTAAGAGGCAGCTGACACCAGCTGGCTTCATGCTTCATCCAACTTGCCCATTAAACCTGCCCTGCTGCTCTGAATGGGTTCATAGAGCCGGGTCTCTGGCAAAACCTTGGAATGCTGACAAGCCACACAGTTATAACTATTCAATATAGTGTGCATAATTGTATCAGCAGGGAGACAAAAGATTGTTATTATCACTGAACAGCTTAAAGGCACAGAGCTTTACTCAGTAATATTAGCCCTTGAATGTTATATAGTAACAGTGTCTTTCAGATCATCCTGACTGGGAAATATTGATCCTTTCATCTCAACAGCTGCTAAGCTTTACTAGGTTGCAGAATGACAAGTGCTTTAAAAAAAAGAAAAAGTGGAAGTTGGAGAGAAAAAGTGGCAGGAGGGAAACGAAACACAAATATGTGCAGTTGATTAAGTGGCTGGAACTACCAGGTTTGTGTTATATATTGATTCTCACAATTTTTTTTATTTATTTGATTGATGACAACGGCGTTTCATGTCAACTCAAGCCACAATGATATTTTACAGCCATGTTTGTGAGAGCTGAACTAAATGAGAACAATTGGATCAGAAGTCCCTCAGTCACATTTCTTTGATTTAGTGAAGCAGGAGCCCATCGTTATTGTGCTGTTGCTAAAACCATCAGTAATTAAAGCTGAGTGCTTAAATCTTTGAAGTTCATCAAACAACATGCCCAACATGCTTGTCTACTGCTAGAGATGTGCTAAACCTTTAAGTCAACTAACCCAGCAAAAGCACTCCTCTGAAGAATTGATGAATCACAAGGAGTATTTATTAGTTAGGAAAATGCCCATTTTCTTTAAAATATTGGTCAGGAAATAGCTCCCAAATTGTTAGAGAAATGCAGAAACAATTTGATTTTTACTGGTGCTTCCCATGCTAATTTTCCATGAAAATGGAAAAGTACTACATTCAGAAAGTAATACCAATTAAAAGAACAATGAGGTTCTGATTGGGAAAAACAAACAAACAGACCATAATAGCATACTTGTTGGATCATTTCCATTCAGCAACACTTTTGAGGAATTTACTTAAGTTTAAGAATATACTTAATATAAAGCATGTGCTCAAAAGATTCACTGAACCAGAATTCAAAATATTGCTTTTAAAAGCCAGTCCAGTACATTTCAGTCTTTGACTTTAACAGCTTCTTTAACAGAGGGGGATGAGCTGTGGCTCATCCTTATTCTACTGATAGTTCTAATTACCATGTTTTACTTTAGAAAGTCATAGAAGGATAGAATTGTTAACGTTGGAAAAGATCTCTAAGATCAAGTCCACCCAAAGATTGCTCTTCTTTTCAAACTGTGTAAAACTACGTTAATTCCTTGAGTTCTCTACCTGAACCAATCTTCAGACCCTATCTTCTCTTTAACATGGACTTGAGTAATAAAAATTTCACCTATGTTTCAAAAATATGCTACCTTTTAAAGGTCTCTGTAGCTCACCTGTACTTGTCACTATAAGGGACTTTGTAATTTAATAGCTTTGCATATGCAAATTGGATAACTTGTTTAAATAACCTACAATGACACAGGTGAAAAAATATCTTTTGTCAGGCAAGAATACTCCATGTTTGCAGGAAGAAGCCTAGGAACTCACACAAAACTCGTCCTGTGGAGAAGTTCCTATTAAAAACTCACTTCCAGGAAGACTAAATTTCAAGTTTAATTTTTTTCCCCTACTCTAACAACAACAGCTTGCAGCATAAAACTTAAAGCTGTGAAAAAAGCAAGGTTTGGCTTTTGCCCCTTTCCTGTGCTACAATGAACCTTTAGTTCACTGTATTTTGGTCAGCACTAGTGGTTTTCCAAGGGCACTAACCAGAGAACTGCTCTGTCCTGCTGGAGCAGCCGCTGCCACCCCCAGAGCTCCCGGCTGCTCCCTGCCCTCGGTGGGCACGGGCTCCGTGAGTCAGGGCATGGGATCCACTGCAGGGATAGCTGAGACCACATCCACCAGTGCGTGAACAGCACTTACCTCCACTTTTCAAAAACATCCAGGAGCCAATTAAAACTCTGAATCTTGCTTTCTTACTAAATTTTAATTTTTTTACTTTTCCCCTGCCTATTTTTTCTTGCTTCTTGTGAAAGTACATTTTTAAAGGGTCAGTTTCACAATTTGTTATATCTCTACAAAACACCTTTTTTGCAATAAATGTCAGCAATATAATAGCTGAATAATGAGTAATATCAATGTTTTATTTTCATGGGTTTACAAGTGTTAAAATTATTTCCGTTATTTTATTTTTAATCAGCTACTATATTGTGTTGTTGTGATGTAGCAGCAAGGACATACATTAGTTATTATAAATCACACATAAAATTAGGAAAGTATAAAGCAGAAAAAATAAAATATTAACAGAAAAATAAATTTCATAAAATAAATATTGAATTTTCTGAAATTAGCTTGTCTAGCTACTCTCTGTACCAGCAAAGTACATCATGCAGTAAAATTATTTTATCAAACTCAGGGGCAGCTGTGCTGGAAGAAAAATGTTATTTAAATAAAGTCACTGCTTAAAATATTTAATTGGATTAACATGAAGTCAACTGTCCTAAATAGCTGAGATGTAATTAACTATGTAACTAACAGCTTCAAACAATAAAAACAAGCTTTAGTGACCACGTTTGTTAGCCACTGCTTTTTCACCACACCCCAGATAGTAAAAAAGACAATTTAATACAAGCCGGTATGCACAAGAGTTAAAAAAAGGGAGCCAGATAATGAGAATTGTAGTTAACATTCAGCAATTCATATGAAGAAACAAAAAGGACTGCTCTTTTTACCAGCAGCAGATTCTTCTTGTAAGTACAGACTGGAATTTTAATTTTCAGGACACCACACACATATCTTTCAGTACAAAGACTCTCCAACAGAGCATCCTGATCTGTTACGAGGGGGTTTTTTTTTCTTATTTTGTTTTTATCCTGATGGCCAAAAGCTTTCTCTGTATAAATGACCCCCAACATGTTCACTTTGAGATATATCAAGGTCAGTTCTGTAATGTGAAGCATCTTTCTTAGTACAAACTGAAAACATTCAAGGTGTCTCTATCACTTTCAAGGTAGTTCTGATGTTAATTCCCATCCCATTCTCTTTACACAATAAATATATAATTCCATATCTATTTGTTGTCGGACTTATGTCTGTAAAACAACAAAAGACAGAATTTAACCACCTGTAAGAGACTGAATCCCTGAGATTTCCAAATATTTTTGGGGGTGAGCATGTAAGATGGAACTGAAAGCTGATCTCCCACCAAGCATTCAGCAGATAGGTCTGCAGGGCTCACTGTTGGCTCTGCAGAATATTTGGACACCATGGTGAACGTGCTGTAACTTCAGGTATTTCTAAGAGGAGAAATGACTGATCCAGGCACCAATTTACGTGATGTGCAGGTGCCTTTGTGCCCTGTTTTCTGTTACAAAGCACTGTGTGTCACTTAGGAGTCACTGTGAACATGCAGCAAGGGTGGGATGAGGTGGGCTCCCCGTGCTGTTGCTGCCTTGCACCAGCATGGAAATACACAAGGATCTAAGAAGAAAGACTGAAACAGAAGCCACTGAAGCCAGTAAACCCTGCCTTGAGCTTTCTACTGCCCTGGGCTCTGGCACAGGCTTAGCTGGTGTCAATCCAGGACTCTGCTCTGCGATGCATCTCTCTGCAGAGACACATTTAATGTGCTTGCATTTCTCCTCTCTATCTGTAAAGCAGTGATACAGCAAAAACTCATATTCATATTATAGCGATGGATGTTGTCTTGATAGATAAATAAGAATGTAGGTAGCCCAGGGTGTATAAAAATCATCCTTCGTTGACTTCAGTGCATTAGCTCACACTAACACAATATAGCAACCATGAGGCCTTTTGGTTGTGTAGTACAGTTAAAAAAAATTAGAAACTCCTTTTTAAAAGAAAAATGGAACTTACTATGAGATATTTAGAAATCTTGTAGAAATTGTATGGGGAGTTCAATTACAGGCTTAATCCAGTCAAGTACTGATAAGCCATGACTCACTGAACTGCTGTGGGATACCCTGGGCTCACACTGTTATGATTGTTATCACTTCTTTTGAACATTTAGGTTTAATCTTAATATTTACCATTCAGATTTCCCACATAGGAGAGAAGTCATACCAGATATATATATTTAAGGATGTATATTAGGTGATAATGTCATTAATCATTTTTTAAAAGACACCAATCACTTTAACCAGTTAAAGAGAAATTACTAGTTTAAAAACACTAGGTTTTTTGTGTTTAAAACTAAAATTCAGCAGTTGCAGTAGTTAGCAAGACATACCACTCTGCTTGTTTTATCATACTAATGCCTTATCTGCTGAGTCACATGGATTTATTACTCTGGGAAAAACTTGTATATTATCAAATATTCTGGCAAAAAGGAGGGAAACAGACTGGAGAAAGAGGCTTAACATGACCAAGAACCACTTCCAGTTCCCAGTCAGTGTTAGGATTTACTGTTCTCTCTACCCAGCTGCTTGACCAGTTGCTTTAAGCCACAGGAACCTCTCATTCTCACAGGCAGCATCCCAGTCTTGCTCAGCAGCAAGAGCAACAAGTTTCCTTTCAGACATGGCCAACACGTGCCATCAGCAGGATGTGGGGTATGGAACCTGCACTTCTGCATGAGGCAAACATTTCCTGCTCCTGTTCTGCTGTGGGGGTGTCATTGCTCAGTTAACCTGGTTGTAGACACCACCCTGTACCCCTACAACTATCCAGGGGTACTTGGGCCCTGGTCCCAAACTTGAATCTACAGGATTGTTCCCATGGGGGCTGGCAGACTTTTGCTGAGTCCTTTGCTAAGCATTTTAGGAGGTATCCCCATCCCTCACTTGGGTTACAAATAGATCACATTTTGTTCTGATGCCAGATAGTGCTGTGCAATGCACAAATAACATATAGGCTGAATACTTCATATTTTGAGCCAGCCATAGGGAACAATAATCCTGTTCATGCTTCTCAGGTATTTTACCAGCTATGCTGATATAGCACTATTAAAATTCAGGATCATAAAAATCCTAATGCAACCACTAAAATTTTGGCAACATACTTTTAATTTAGATAGTTACTTTGAATTCAAAATTATCTCACTTAAATCTATTCTGGCAAATAGAGTTACAAACTTGAAATGCAGATGTAATTATCAGCAAATCACCAGCTAGTGATTCGAGTAGCTTTATCTACTTCATCTAAATACCTGATGTGTACTTGCCCACCTTTAATTGTAGGGGTTTTCCTCTCTTTTTCAGAGGATTTACAATAAAAATCTGCTATCAGTATACAGGTTATGTGACACCTACTTATCAGACAGTGCAGTAAGAAATCTGCCATAGCGCAGGATGGAAAGAAACTGCCTGAATGCTGATCTGTTGCTTCCCAGTCTTAACTCCTGCATGTAATTTTACTGACAACAGAAGAATCATTCACGTTGTAGAAGTCAGAAACGTGTATGCACCATCCTTTCCTCAGAAGAGACATAAATCTAAGTCCTGGGTTTAGGTAATATGATAAGTAATGCCAAGTGCATCTCCTGGGCAGTTCCATCCTAAACATTAAATATATATGCATATATCACATAAATTCCAAAGTTCGTAATTTCTCTCACAAAGATGCTACATGAAACAAGAGTTCTGACCATGTAAGCTTTAAAAAGACCCTGTTTTGGTATTGTTTAACTTAATAAAATAAATAGTACTTCTATATTAGTAAACAGTTGACAAGCAGTCACCATAAAGCTAAAAGCAAAGTCAAATACATACTAGAAAACTCTAACTAAATTTTACATTCAAAGACCACAAAACCCAAGAAAGAACCACACCCTGTTATCAAAATCTATACAGCCAGCATGACGTTGAAAATGTGTTAATCAAATGCTCATCTCTCCAAAAGCAAAGGGATAGTTCTTATCATTCCAGAGCCCTCATATCACTTGAGGGCTCTTTTGCAAAGACTATTCTTTGCATGATCAGTCTTCCAAGACCACGTTACTGAAAAATCCAGTTATTATTTACATTTGATATTCAGTTTTCCATACAAATTTAATGATGCTCATCTTTGGGCCTCTCATTTTAAATGTTTTGGAAACATCAAGATGCAAAGCTAGAAAGCTGAAAAAAAGAGTCCTAAATTTACCAGGGTAATTAAGTGGCTTATATCAAATATATTGACATGTTTGAGAAATTAAAGTGGCCACATTTATTCATACTGCTATCCACTTTTCTATACTGTCATAACTCCATTTTAAAAAGACCAGCTCACTAAAGGTGTCTCTCTAAATTTCAAACAAATGTTTAAAGAATATGAAAAATGCAACAGAAAGTGAACATGGGTGATCAAAAGGGCATTTTTCAAAAGTATGTAGGATCAACAGAAACGAATTTTACACAGAGATTTTTTTCTCATTAGAAAAAACTTTCAACCCATAAAACCAGAAGCACGATAGATTTTGCTTCACGTTAGCATGAGCTGAATTGTACTGGTTTATTGAAATGACATGAAGCTTTTCTTTTCCTTCAGATCAACGTGTGAATGTGTCAGTGTGTCACAGGAGTCCCCTGGCAGGAGGCAGGTAACGAGAAATGTAGTCTGCATGTAGTGCATCCCCAATGAGAAGTTGTGAGCAATTTCACCACTGCAAAAGCAATTTCCTTTTGGAAAACAAAATCCAAACACCATTTGGATTAGGAGCAGGTACTTTCTTGTTCCTTTAGTGTTTTGTTGAGCATGTATGATGCTTGAGCTGGTAATGTCCTAAGCATGGAGATGGTCCTGCTGGCTACTCTGAAGTTGTTCTAACTTAGCCTACAAAAGTACTCAATAAAATTAGACATTGCTGCCAGGGTCAAGATGAAACACCGACTCACGTGCTATGGGAAATAAAGGCAAAACCACTCAGCATCATGAAGGGCCACGTCCTGATTGCTGGACATGAAGAAGTAACCAGAAAGCCATGCATAGTCAAATACAATTGCTTGAGCATAAAATGTTAGTTTTAGAAATGATACAAATATTGGGACATTTCATCACGCTCAAGTCTTTGTTTTGCTAGGCAAAATAAAAATAGAAATACACAGCACAATATGTCCCCTTTAATTAATACTTTATATTAGTAACAAATGAGAACTATGGGATGGATTTTGTGAAATGCACAGCAAATCTTTGAAATGAAACAATGCTTTTAAAGAACTCCTCTGGATCTAAAGCCTGTGTGGCTGTCAGAAGCTGCTGAATAGAAAACCTAAAGGAGTGCTCTGGGAAGGCTGGTAAAAGAAGGGTTGGGAGTGTCATGTGAAAGCAACCCTGGATTTAATCAATGTTAGTCCGGCCAGCAGAGAGCTCTAACGAGACAGCAGTGGTAACATTTGCTGAAACATTCCTGTTGAGTCTCGACTAAATGAAGCAACTTATATTTTGTCCAACTGGATGTAAGCAAAAATAGCTTTAAGGGAGAAAGGACACAGAGACAAATATTTTTGAGCTAGGATCCTCATAAACAGCCATCCCTGAGAGGAACTAAGATGAACTCTGTCTACTTCATTGTTATAACTGAAATGAAGCAGCAAATAGGAAAGAGACATAGAGTGAGGACTGGATTGGTGGAGCAGGTTGGGAAATGGTTCTGCTTATCATATCACACAATACAATGCAGGGGGAGATAGAAGCTTTACCTATTTGATTCTTTAATGTAAATTAATTCTTTTACTTGTCAAAATTGTATCAAAAACCCAGTGGAAAGAACAGGCTATTATTTTCAAAACTAAATAAACAAACAAGACATCTTTGATTTGAAATGAAAACAAACAGCAATGAAAGGATAAGCTTTCATCATTTTGGAGACCTTGGCATTCTTGCAGATATATTCATGAATTAATCATTGAAAAACTTAAACTCAAAAGATCATGCATTTTCCAATGCAAGTAGTCTCTAAAGAGTACTGAAAATGGTTGTTAAATCACAGTTCTTTAAACTCCTTGCATCAGGAATCTGTTTCACACACAGCTAACTGAAAGAATAGTGTGATGCTGAAGTCCCTGTGATCTTACAAAGCCAAACAAAATTGTGAGTAGACACTAGCAGTATGTCACCATGTATAACAGTATCAAAAGCTGTTAACAAAACTACTACACATATAGTAAACAGCAGGAGTTTTGGAATGCCATGCAGCTTTTAAATTATTAGCACTAATTAGCCAAATCAAAAAAAGAGATCAGGAAACACATTAGAAGTGAAGACAAGTCTACCTGTATTGCTGTGTCAAAATTACATTTCCAAACAACCAATTAGTAAAGACAACCTTTCAGCCCAATAAGCCATATGTAAAGTGGGACGGCTTCATTACAGTGGCTCCCTAATTAAAATGTAAAGGCTGCTGATCATTGCATAATTAAACAACATGTCATGTGGTTTCATCTGCAATTGCAAGCAGCTAGGCCTGAAGTCATTAATGACTAAGACGTTGTCTAAATGAGCCCAGAGACTGTAGAACTACATTCTGTCAGAATGGAGAGCATCCTATGGTCATTATGGAGATAATATCCTCCAAAGGGACTGCTCTGTACAAAATGTTGAAGTTCTTTTTCTCAAAATGACTTTGACTTTTCATATCCAGTTTTCTTACTAATTAGCCCAAAAGAAAAAGGCTAGCAGGGCTAATTAACTTCCAGCTACAGTAATCTAAATATGAAGCTGCAGAACCAAAGATTTTCCCTGTGGATACTCTAAACGTTTTTCATAAGTTAAAGCTCTGCTATTGAGAAAATATTTTTTAGGTAACCTTATGCCTTGATTGAGAATCCTTTACGTGGCTTCCCACTTTGCAGAATGCCCAAGGAGCAAAAGCATTTGCAGCACCAGTTCTCTGTGTTCTGCATACTACAGACTGTCCATTCAGCCTTCACTGATATAGAAATACTAAGCACAAAACAGTGAATTTGTAGTTCAGTGAACTTACTGGAGAATTTTGGGGGTGGGAATTGTTTTGCAAAATAATAATGCCAGTCCCAAAAAAAGCATTTATTATGGAAACACACACACACACTCCCCAATCTATGCTTTAGGAGTTTCAAAGTGCAATGCACGAAGTAACATGAGTTCTTTGAAAAGCAGACGAGACAGGATCTCTTGTGAGCAGCCAGAAACAGCAGCTGTTCCACATCCCAATCAGAACTCTACAGTTCATCTTCAGCTCTTCTTGCGTCTCCCACGTGTATCCTTCACACACACCTTCACTGCAACAGGGAATTCAGGTGCCTTCTTCTGCTCACTTTGATGCTAAATCTCATTCAAGGGTTTTGCCATTTGAAAGTAACTAACACTGGATCTAACTGAGCTTGAAAGAACAACTTGGCAGCAAAATTTAAGTAGTTCTTAGTGTTTGCCAGATTTGCAGATTTACAGATAATAAAGATCTAAATTACTTTAGGGGAGACAGAACTCTTAAAAATACAGAAACAATAAATACCTGAAAAGAGAAAATCCAAAATTAAGGGTGAACACTTGATAAGTGCAGTGAACATTTTATTTCTCAGCTCATACCTATTTCCAATTGTCAGCCTCTCACCAAGGCTTGGTGTACTGGTAAAGGGTTAGTTGAAGGCCTTTGCTTATATTTAATTTTTGTTTCTTTTTTTAATATGTAAAATATGCACATTTTTCTTGTTAAAATAAAAAAGTCAGAGGCTAGTCACAGAGTAAACCAAGATGAACACTAAAAGTGAGGGATTCAACTGTGACAAAATTATCTCCTCACAAACTTTGTAGTAAAAAACCATTTTAAGTCTTATTTCCAGCATTTTTAATGCTCTCTGTCCCTTCAGAAAATCTGTGGACTTACACAGATGTAAAACTGATCTAGCTAAAATGATTCAACTCCAAACAGTGTAAAGGATGTGACAAGAAATTGGCCAAATGCTTCTTAGTGACTACCAGGCTTGTACTTCATATAAGCAATTTGACTTAAAAAAAAATGCAAACAAGAGCTATTTCCATTCTAATTAAATGATGCACTTCCTCTCTGGGGTTTCTGTATTGCTTGCAGTTTAAATTTTATGTTGGTTCTATGGCACACTGTTATGATTGCTTTCATTATTTCTCTTCATTTCTGATCTAATCACTACAATGAACTTGATGCTGGAAAATTGTCCTCAGTGTTCCTTCTGTTGTCTCTAAGTTTTGCTCCAGACAGATTCAGAGCCGTCCCCTTTGAGCTGGTGGAGAATAGTTATCAGCTGTGTGGGAGACAGAGTAGAATGACAGAGCACATGGGGAGGGAGAGAGGAGAACAAACTGAGAAATTGCACAGCAATTGCTGTGGTTCCACATAACAAATAACTGGTCTGTGAGCTCAAGAAACCACCAGATGTGCCAAGTTTGTAACAGAGAAATTGGATCATCCTATCACTTTCACTTTGAGTACAGCTGGAGTCTGACTTGAGTTTAGAACTCTTTAGGTCATTCCCAAAATCAATAGAGATAGCAGCCATTATTTAGCATGGAGCTAAATTCCAGACCAGTAAATTTACACTTAACTTTAAACTGTAGAACATAATTAGACATGATTTTCCTTCTTTATACTATTCATTTGTATCACCACCATTTACACTGAATTCTGTCTCTGGTAGGAACAGTCTGAGAGCTGGTTGTACTTCAATGAAACCCTGGCAGACAAGCCTGTCCTGTCCCTGCTCCATGCAACCACTCTTTCAGTTTTGAATTTATCAATCATGCTACAGCTAATTGTCCCACAATTAGATTAAAAAAAACCCCAAATATAAAATCAAGGTGAATCTATAGATATGTCTCCTTTCCATATAATACAAATAAAACAGAATTTGGTTCTGTATCATACTTTATGGACAGACTGTCCTAAAGAACTTTATAACAAAGTATCTTACTGACAGCACATTGAGTACAGAAAAATGTGGCAGCCAGAATGCTCTCAGCAAAACCTCAGATGTATTCATAGGCTATAGAAGTTCTTTTATTGAGAAGACTTGTTGCCCAGGAAGCCAGGGTTTATTTCTGTTCTTTTTCACAAGAAAGAAAAAAGACAAGTTTTTCTTCAACAAGATAAGCATCCTCTTAGATTCTTCACATCAGATATGTTAACTGGTTTCAGTTAGAAGACACAGTGTTTTACATCACCTAACAGAAAATTGCAAATATAAGGCTGAACAAAATTGTGGTGGACATAGTACTAAAATATAGGGATTCTGAAGAAATGGAGTAACCTGCACTGTTTTGCTAATACCATGATGTCTTCTGGAGTCTGAAAAAAACCCCAACATACAACCCTGCTGATGTTATTATAGATGATAATTCTCAGTGCAGACTCAGTTTCATTTACACCAGTCAGTAAATGAGGAATTTATGCCAATCAATACACTTAGGTACATATACATATATTGCTAGCATATGTTACATCACAGCTATGATACAGGACACACTGGAATGTAACAGGCAGAACTGAAATAATGGGATTGACCCTGCCAGTCACACTGGAAATGTTCACTCAAACTCTTGCACAGTCCTTGAGGAGACAAATATATCCACAAATTTTTGGAAGCATTAATGTTTTGGTCATGTTTTCATCTTCCCTGTAAATATCAAGTTCCACAAAATTTAAGCCTCAGAGCTGTGTACTTCCTGCAACTTCCTGTGGAATTTGGATCATGTGCTTGTTTTACCATAAAAGTGGTTATTTCCAAGGCCAGCTTTACCCCATCGGCTCATATTCCTCTGTCCTCCATTCCCAGCCCGTCCATAGATCGCTCAAATTGCTGCTTTTATTTCAGCTGAAGTGACTCCTCTTTATTGCCCCGATCTTGCAAAAGGTGGGTGTTTTTGCAATCAGAGACACCTCAACAGCCAAGTTCTCGAATGCAGAGACATTCTTTTGTGGGATGGACTGGACCCCCTGGAGAATCCCCGTGGTTTGACGTGTAAAACACTCAACTCTAGTGTTTACTGAAACTAACATCACTTAGAGCAGCACGTCCACTCAGGGCCACAAACCGTACTCTGGGAACCCATGGGAGCCTCCTGCTGTGCCACTACTGTCCAAACCAGTTTGGGTTTTTGGCTCGTAAGATTTCTCTTCCCTTCAGTGCTCCAGCCAAACTTAATTACTTGGCTTACCCCCGGGCTGCAAACTGAGGCAGCTTCAAAATGAGGGTGGCTGATATTAACTATATTTTAATTACTGTCTTCTGCACCATAACAGTAATGGTGGTCCTGTTAATAAAGGGAAATGAATTTCATTTCACTCAGATCAGTAATAAGTCCATTTTGGGCTTTCACAGGGAGAAATTCCTGTTGATTAAAATAAATTAAATAAACAAATAAATAAATAAATGTATGTATGTTTGTTTTCTTCGAAATTATGAATATCCATAAAAATCAGGAACCATAGGTCTGTAAACACAAGATGCACCCAGATTTTCAACTATCTCCTGGCTGGTTACATTACTATTACTAAATGAAAAGAGCTACTAATTCTTCTGGTCTGCAGAAATTCAAGCTTCTGTGCAGAGGACTATAGTTAAAAGCTGAAAATGGGCACTCTTCTAATTTTTAAACTCATTTTCACATTTATTGAAATTCTTCAATGCAGCTAAGGACATTCTTATGACTTTTTTAACTCCAACTGAAGAAACATAAACATATCCCATACTTCAGCCAAATGAAGCCTGTCAAACTAGAGGTCAAATTCATTCCAGTTATCTCAAGAAGTAAAATAATTCCTAAATATCAGTTTCAAGATCTTGTAGCTAGAAAGACAAATCAAACAGACCTTCATAATGTCATGAAAGTACAGAAGCAGGATTACAAGAATCTGTGAAGTCCAGAACCCTTTAAAGAGTGCTGTTTGCTATAAAGCATGACAACATCACAGAATGTTGAGAGAGTGATTCTGCTGGTCACTCTTCAAACATTCTGGACTAGAGAAGACCAAAACAGATTTTTCTGTGCTTAATTTAGTGCTCAGTGTTAAAGGAATAGTAGTTTAATTGAACCTTCAAACTTCCTTCTTTAGAAAGGGAAAAATTTTGTTTGAAAGAGGAAAATGTTTTAGTTATTTGTGGCAGGTTTTTTAAAGAAATATCTGCCCTCGTTGCACCTCTTGATACTGCTATGCAGCATTAGCACTGTGTTTCTATCCCTATCTGTAATGCTGCATGCTGGACTCAGGCCTGACCTTAAGGGAATTACAGGTCAGATAGCATTGCCATTCACAAATTGCTACCCCTAAGTACTACAATTTAATATAAATTAAAGAGAGCAAACTAACCAATCCAAGGTTGAAAATGTCAGCCAAAAATGAAAGAGGGTAAAGGAAGAAACACTGAAGTGGTTATTTAAAAACTCAAAGTTGAATCTCCCCAGAGACGGTGAAAGTCAGAGGGACAGCATCATTTCACATCCTAAACAATGTTTTCAAATAAAACAATTCTCATGTAGGCATATATTGAGAAGACTCCAGTTCTCCACTGGCTAAGAAAGCTACTGAGCAGCAACCAGGTAAAATGCTTTGGATGTCTAAAGCAATTCTGAAAAAGATCACAAGTAGAGAAAAAGTCACCAGCGTATTTTTTTTCATACTTTAGCCCTCTCTAAACTTCATTTTCTCCAACCCTGTATGCCAACTAACTGGGGGGGGTTGAGATTTGTATATTAACTATCAAAGGATTAACTCATTTTTCCTCAGTTACTTGGGTAATTTTGACCATAATTTTTACTTTTTTTTTTTATATATATGGTCTCGGCATTAAAACAAGTACATTAAAGGGGTAGAAAAGAGACAAAAGTCTTCTCAAAATATTCAGGTCATGGTCCTTTTATGGAGTTTGCTGATTATATAACTCCATATATTTTCATATTCTAGGACTACAGTGGAAAAAAAGACTCAGGCCCATAATATCCTACACTTCCTGACAATCAGTAATATGACCCTGAGAATATGATTCAAAGTCCACAGAAGTCAATAGCAGCCTTCCTCAGGTTGTAATGTTTGTCTTGATGCTCTTCAGTTATTCATCCAATACAAATGAGTCAAAGAACACAAGACAAACTTTGTAATCTTTATTTAGAAAGGTGCTGCCTGTACACTTTTGCTATTTTCATGCCACCTACCACCATGCTCACCAAACCTTAAAGTGAAGAATCCTAGATGCAGCTGATTATTTCATTTTGAAAAAACAGCTGACTGTTCCAAAATGTCTTACAGAGGTACATGGAGACTGTCAACTCTTCAAACAGAACTGAGACAAGATTAAACTTTGATATTTTAAATATCATTATTAAAAATGTGCACTAAATTCAGTTGCTAATTGGATTACAGTTTCACTGGCTACATTCAAACTACAATCCTGACTGTGCAGGTAACCTAGATATGAGGAGGTTACCTAAAGTAAATCCACAAACTGCAGTGCTTCTGTTCTCCTAATAATATATTCAGAGGTCTCTGCACAACACTCAGTAATAAAAAACTTTCTCTTATGGAAAATAGCTGCTGAACAATGACATCCACTGATATTGTAGCCTGCTATACGTCTTCTTAGAAACCCCCTATTCTCTCCCTCATTCATATCCCTGTAGTATCCTGTGGAGCATCTCCAGTGCATCTAAGAAAGGGTAAAAGCTTTGGGTTAATAATTCATTATGAATAGTCTACATTTTCATGCAGTGTGTATCCAGGTGATACTATGCTTAATATAAATTCAAAATGTCAGCTTTAAAGAAAAAAAAAAAGCCTTTCTGTCTTTGTTTTAAGTGTGAACCCTGAAATAATTTATTCATGGTACCATAATAAACTGTCAGCTATCTTGACAACTAAAAATGAAGTGTACTCTACTCCTTGGAAATTCCCAGAAATGTTTTTTTGTGTTACAAAAAGAATAGAGAGGAAAGACAACACATTGAAACCCACGGCCAGACTCCACAGGCACTGAAACTTCATTCAGATGCCATTGCTTAGGATCTGTAGAGCCCTTAAGTCATAACAACCTATCAGAAAAAAAATCACCTGAAGTGATCTCAGCATATCTAAAAATGTTCAACTGTCGTTTTGAAGCAGTTATTCAAGTATTTAAACTCAGGGAAAAAAAGTCTTGATGGAAAATACAAGGGGAAAAAAGCATGTTAGTGGAAGAGAAACTGCCTTAATTGGGTAGTTAAGAGTATTTGATAGGATTATAAAAAGGCAAAACTGTCAGAATGCAATTCTTCTACTGGCCATTGGCCAAAGCAGTGCAGATTTTAGAGGGAAGAATAAATCACCACAATTATACAGCATCTCCCACACAAGATAATTTCAAAACAATTCTCAGCCTTTCACTTTTATTTGCATGAGAGGAAATTTTCACTCACTTTATAGTTTCCCACTGAATTTCTTCACCATTTAAGTCTTTGTCTATAAAAGGGAATATGCTCCAACGAAAAGCCACAGAGGGCAGCTGCACCAACACATATTTCTAGTGTGGACAAGCAAATATTCTAGTTGCACCAAAATTTATTTTTTTTTTTAATCATTTCACTCCTGCAAAGTATCTGTACCAGAAGCTGTATCAATTCAGGTACACCAATGACTCAGCTGCAGTTGGAGCAAATGTCCACCCCAGAAAAGCTCTGGAATGATTAGAGGTAACAGGTCAGCAGCAGCTCCCTGCTGTGAGACTTTAATTCATCTTCAGCTACCAAAGTGCTTCTCTTCTCCACATGAGCCACAACCTTCTCTCTCCCCAAACTTTAACCCACGATTTTTAAAGGCTAACCATTCTTTTGACCTAAAAACCCTGCTATAAGTAAGGAGACACTCACCAGGAAAGGAAGATAGAATGAAGATCCCAATAGTGTTGAGCACTGTTGGGTTTATTTTCAAAAAGAAAAAACCTTGCATTACTTGATGTGGACCTTGAAGAGCTGTCAGAATTAGTATCCATCCAGTGGAAAGAGATTTCTACTTAGTAAAATGGAGAGTGTCATGAAAGACCTTCATACCTGCTGCCTCTGACAAGTGAGGAAGCTTTTTTTCCCCATGCTGATAGCAAACATTTCTAAGTATTCTGTCATTACCACTTCCATATGAAAGGGCACAAAGGAACACACAAGAAAAATTAGGTTGTATATTCAGAGCTCAGAGCTACATTTCACTTGACCTTTAATTGGCTACTGATAGTTTGCTAATTTGTTCCTTTACATTTAGATATTATATATAAAGATATAATATTATGTATGTATACTGTACACTATATATTGCATACATACTATATAATATAATGATATATTAATATATGCTATGTATTGATATCATATATGTATGCTTTATATGTCTCTCATGCACAGTAGACATTACATGTCATGCAGTTTGCTGATTGTTGTCTCAAGCATTGGATCAAATGAAAAAACATTTGAATTAAGAAAGAGCTTTGAACTAAGTTTTTTATAGTACAAACCATTTGTTACAATCCATTCTGAGACAGAACAGGAAAGATGAAAGTCCAACAATGCAAATGTAGGACTAACACCTTCAGATCAGGATTTCTCTTTCCATTCCCTTCCCTCCTACTACCAATATGACTTTCTCAATCAACTTGGCAAAGATACACAGACAGCAAAGAAGCAGCAACAATGTTAGAATAATTTCTGTTGGGTCTACAGGGACAATTTCTTTCAAGCAGATGAAAGCATAGAATCATGTTTTAGGTTAGAAAAGACCTCTAAGACCAGTGAGCCAAACCATTAATCCAGCACTGCCAAGTCCCTAACTAAACCATGTCCCCAAGTGCCACATCTCTGTATCTATCAGATACCTCTGGGGGTGGTGACTCCACCACTTCCCTAAGCAGTCTATTCCAATGCCTGACAAACCCTTTTGGTGAAGAAATCTTTCCTAATATCCAACCTAAACCTCTCCTGGCCCAACTTGAGGCTGATTCCTCTTATTCCATCACTTGACACTTGATAGAAGAGACTGATCCCCACCTGGCTCCACCCTCCAGTCAGGGAGTTGTAGAGAGCAAGCAGGTCCCTCCTGAGCCTCCTCCAGACTGAGCACCCCTGACTCCCTCAGCCACTCCTCATATGCTGACCTTCCATACCCTTCCCCAGCTTTGTTGCCCTTCTCTGGACATGCTCCATCACCTCAGTGTCCTTCCTTTAGTGAGGGGCCCAAAAGTGAACACAGGATTTGACGTGTGGCCTCACCAGGGGCCAATGCAGGGGAAGAATCACTTCCCTGGTCCTGCTGAGCACACTAGTGCTGATCCAAGACCAGATGTCCTTGGCCTTCTTGGCCACCTGGCTCATGTTCAGCTGCTCATGTCAACCAGCACCGCGAGGTCCTTTCCTGCCAGGCACTCTCCAGCCACTCTGCCCCAGCCTGGATCCCTGGATGGGGTTGTTGCCACCCGAGTGCAAGACCCAGCACGTGGCCTTGTTGAACCTCAGACCATTGGCCTTGGCCCATTGATCCAGCCTGTCCCACTGCAGAGCCTTCCTACCCTCCAGCAGACCAACACTGCTGCTCAGCTTGGTGTCACCTGCAAAGGACTGAAGGTGCACTTGAACCCCGTATCCAGACCATTGATACAGATATTAACAGGACTGGCCCCACCACTGCAGTCAGTGTTTTACCTGGCAAGCAGGGCACCCATCCGAGCTGTGAGGAGCCGGTTTCTCCGGGAGAAGGCTGTGGGAAATTGTGTCAAATGCTTTGCTTAAGTCCAGCTAGACAAGACCTACAGCCTTTCCCTCGTTCACTAAGTGGGTCAACTTGTCACAGAAGGAGATCAAGCAGGAACTGCCTTTCATAAACCCAGCGTGACTGGGCACGATCCCCTGGTGTCCTGCGTGGGCCAGGTGATGGCACTCAAGATGATCTGTTCATGGCTGTCAGAAGAAATACCTGTCTTGGGAAGAGTCCCAGGATTTTGTCCTATATTGTTTTATCATAACTGCACATGAAATATTAATAATTGCAAATAGGACAGAGAAAAAGGCCTCTTGACTTATCCTGAGATGGTTGCAAACTGGGGACTATGACATTTTGCAGTATATACCTCTTACCTGTACCACTTCCAGGAGCAGGCTAACTCATCTAAGTGACATGTAGTATCCTTGCATTTTCTATCCCTCATTGGAGATTTTCAGCTTCCAGATTGGAATTTCCAAACACAACAGTTCTGATAACAACATCAGATATTCAAAATTCTGGGGGAAATAGTTGCTGCACAAAAAGAGATCCTCTTTATAATCTAACAACTGATCAATATGCAAAGTGATAGTTTATTACCATTAGCTGAAGAATACACTTTTGCTGCAAGTGGAAGTTGCCATGCCTTGATGCTGTAACCCTTTGAGAAGGATTACCAACCTTAGAATTTGGTATTTATTGCAAATATTTGATATGGTGTGTTACAGTATGAATAAAGCTTAGTACAACACATTTTATTGGTTCACCAACAAGGAGCACACCCTTCAGTTCTCACACAGCTTTTGTGTTCTCAAATACAACAGCCCAGCTATTAAAAAATAAATTGCCTTTTTTTAACGTTGTGTGTGTGACATTTGAATTAAAAAAAAGCACTTCCTTTCTTCTTTCCTTTTTCTGTGTCACTAGAATAATTTCTTCCTCCTCAACTCACATTTAAGTACATTCTACTCAACAGAGCTGCAGTGTATGAAACAAGCATAAATGATGGTGTCTTCAATTCTTACTATTACACGTTCATTATCTAAAATAATTAAAACTTAAGGGAAATTACAAAGTATATCTGTGAAAGTCATGCTGCAGGAAGATTTTCAAAATTACTCTTCTAAGATTGTAAGGAATCTAATTACTCTGACAATCCATCACTGTCTATTGTGTGTCATGAGATACAGCTGTTACTGCTGGATTCATAATATTCTGCACATCTCTTACCTGTAACAAGCCAGCAGGAGCTGAGCTGATCCACTGAGTGCTCTTCTACTGTGAGCAAGCTCAGCCAAAAGACAACTTGTATCAAACAAACTGGTGAAAATTCAAATACCAGCACGTATTACAGACACTAGCAGTCTCTTCAGTTGTCAAATATTTACTTTGAAATTTAAGAGCAGGACTGACACTACCATCAAATAGCCCTTGTTGTTATGAAGACCAAATAAAGTGATCATGGGCAGTCCTGCCATGCAAATGATGCAATTACACACATATTTTCTATATAAGCTTTCATGGGAAGGGTGTATAAATGGTTTGAGCTTCCTCAACTGTCTGGTTTAACTTTCTTTTTTCATTCAAAAATATTAAATCCAGACCAAAAAACCTATTTTAGAATCTTACCAAACATCAGTACTCTTCCAAAATAGCATTATGTAACTTACTTCTATTCAAGCTTTTCTGCCTTTTAATTTGCACATGTTCCATATATACAGAAAAATACTTTTATATGATCATTGCTATGATAAACACAGGTCCCAATATCAAAAACTAAAGCCTGAAATGGAGGAGGGATTCAATGTTCTGGTCTTACCAAGTGTCACAAGCCTGAATCATTCTACCTGAATAATCCTAAACCCAATCATTTGTGAAATCAGCAAATAACTCACACCCCATCCAAAAATATTTGGTAAGTCAGCACTTTCTCAACATGGAGAAAAAGAGGACATACTCACAGTATACACAATTAAAAAGGGGTTTTTTCCCTTGCTTGAGGAGCATAGAGAGAAGTAAACTTGTTATAAATTCGTTCTTCACTTAGAAACCAAAAGGCAACTCAAACATTCAATGCAAATTAAAGAGCAGTGGTTTTTAAAAAAAGAAAAAAGTTTAAAATGTTTCACTTACAATTAAAAAAATACAAATAACATATACATTATAAGCGAAGGCAACAGCTACAAAACAATATATTTACATGCTGCTAGTTGTTTAATCGTCTTTAAATTGCCTTTGAAAATTAAATTTTAAATGTTTACTGATCTCAGTTACTTTGCAAATAAATATTATGCATATGAATAGCTTGCTTGCTTTGTTTCCACATTTCATAAAGTTTCTATGCATTTAGACATTCCAGGATTTATGTTTACTGGTTTGAAATGTATGTGAAGGACCAAAGATTCTATGAATTACAAAAATTGACTAATAAATCAAACAAACAAAAAATGTTTGCACTGTTTAAAAGACAATCAGAGGCTAAAGAACTAAGCTCAGACAATAAGTAAATTAGATTTATGTCCTGCATGTAAAGATCACTGATATCAAATGCTCACTTGTCTCAATTTATTTTAAGCAGAAGTGAGGGCAATGGCACTTACAAAGAGTCTAAGAATAATAAATTACATCTTATTGCACAAAGTCAAAGGTTAAACTTATTATTGCTCACCATAGGCCAACCTTAACCCCAGGATTAATGCCATAAACAAAATAAAAATTCCGTTTGCACACATAATGCACGAGGTTAATGTCTCTGAAGAATTACAAAAGGGAAACGATGCCCCCTACTGCTCCCAGTAAATGTTTCTGTATCGACACAAGATTTTGGTTCAAAGGGAATTATCATGTAAAACCAATGAACATGTATTTTCAAACTAACCAGTGCTCATTAGCATGACATATGCCAAGGAGAATTTATTTCTCCTTTGGATTTTAATTAAAATATATGAAGGGTCTTTCCTTGTAGAGGAAACTCTCAGGAACACAAACAGCTAGACAGAATATAGAATGTAAGTTTCTCAGGGGTTATGCGTTTTGGTGAAGAAAGTATGAAGGTTCAATCAAATTTTTTTTTTCTTCATGCATTTCTGGTTACATCAAACTTCAAATAATAACTTTCATGTAGCAGTGATATTTTTCAAGTAGCAAAGTTGATGGGATGGTGTTTACTGTCTGGCAGCAATTTGACACAGTTCATTAAAAGCTAGCAAAGCCCATCCATGCCTTGGAGTTGTGGAAGACCACAGCTCAGTTGCTAACCCAGTTTTATGGTTTTGGTATCACAGACACTGTTGTCATGGATTTCTTGATGGGCAGGTAAAGCAACAAGGTTATTGTCTGAAATAATTTTCAGGGAAAGAGAGCTCAAATACTGAAGAGCTTTTACCAATGTTTCATTTGTTCTGCTTTTAAGCCACAACAGACACAGTGATATCAGTGCTGTTAACTCCTGATTTCCACCAGTGAAAAATAACCTCCAAATTCTTAGAG
Organism: Orthonyx spaldingii; assembly: GCA_013397795.1. Lineage (NCBI taxonomy): Eukaryota > Metazoa > Chordata > Aves > Passeriformes > Orthonychidae > Orthonyx > Orthonyx spaldingii. Next base: position 74,540 of record VZTJ01005188.1, on the reverse strand, counting down.
GTATTTGGACACACTGAACTTTTCTATTTCAAACTATATAAATATATTTTGGGCACATTATTGCTTTTGTTGTGACCTTCAGTACCCTTGTGACAATTCTTAAATGTATCTCATTTTAAAACTGCTATCACCTACCTTTGTTCAAGCCTTGCAGAGTGAAATGGCTGCAGTTCACCAGTTCTTATGCCACAAAAATAACCAAAATTAAATCAGTAAGCAAAGATAATGAGCTGACATGACTAGGCATGGTTTTCTATTACAAAGTCCTATTTTATCACAAATCTTACCATGTGTTCTGATGTTATTTAGACAATACTACTGTGACCTTGCACTGGTCATTTTCAGCTCAAAGCACAATGAAACACTGATACAAAGGGAACACTTTTACCTGATTTTTATAAGGATGCCTCTGCACCACAGTGTGAGAAATGGAAAAGTTTTCTTGTTGATTGTCAGAGCACACAAAATTGAAATTGCAGCACCTGTATTTTGCAAAACATTTGGTTAGAACCATTTCTGCTCATTTATGGTAACTTTACAACTCATCAATAAGAGGAAAAAATATTCATGATGGTTTACTGTTTCAAAATTAACTGGGCCCAAGACAAGCTCACTGATGAGGTCTAGCAAAATATAAATTCTATTCAAACTTGTAAGATCGTATGTCATAAACATATGTATCATGTTTTCCCAAGAGCATATCTTCATAAGTTCAGAAATCAAGTTTCATCTCAGGTTTTTTTTTGCTTTTTACTGTTGATGGTTTCTAGCTGGAAGCTTGGCCCTCACAGCACTGCCTGAGTAACATTGGTTCAATTTGGCAACACAGCTATGCTCTTCTAATCCTCACCTAATACAAATGTCCGTGAATTAACTGGACTTAGAAGTAGACTTAAATAAATATATAATGTTCTAGGTCAGAGGAGATGGTTTCAAACCAGTCAAGAGTAGGCATTGTCCAGGGAGGGGATTTGAATAATTACATCTTATTTCCAAGGCAAAATTGCATTTAACTGTGCTTAAATACTGCTCAAATTCAATTAGGATAGTGTTTATACATATTTCTACATGCATGATGGAAGTGTGTTGTTTTAGGATCTAACAGTCTGGAGAAGACTGGAGACTGACAGAACAGCAGTGTGAAAAAGTGGATAACGTGACTGACAGAAGCCTGAAAAATTTTATCAATCATAGAAAGCAAATTACCTCCAACTTATTTTCCCTCGATATTGATGTAGGACTGTACAGTAAAATTTGGAGTTGATTTCTATTACTTGTAGTGGAATAAGCTGAAATTGGATGGTATCATCCTGAAAACATTTTACTGTTTTTCTACCACTGTGAAACCAAGCACATAAATGGAGGCATCCCATTTCTCTAAATATGCTTTCTAAATGTGAAAGGGTTGAAGCAATTTCCAGAGGTCTCTGCCTAGAAAAAGCCCTTCACTGATATTTAACTGAACTGCCTTTGCTCTGAGACATGCAATGAAATGCACTGAAATCAAATGTAAATGTATCATTGTGCTTTATGTAAAGAAAGTCAGCTGAATTTGCTTTTTTCACCACTATTATACAAACCCACTTGGTGTAACTAAAATTTTATTGACATTGTTGGAAATATTCTGATTTATATCAGCTGATGAATAATTCCACTGATTTAGTAGAATTCTATTAAGTCTTATTCTCACAGAAAGTCTGTGAGTCCAATTTTTGACTGCAGTGTTTTCACATAGCTCTCAAGAGAGGATCAGTTACAGTGTAAATATATCAGAAACATCTTCACACACTTTGACTGTGTAGAAATCATTGTATGTACAGACAGTCTGGCCCAGCTTACTGTCCATACAAAAAAGTTTAAAAAACTTGGTATATTCAGAGGAAATCCTCATCTTTAATTGAAGAGAAAGTATTGTTCTGTATAAGAAAATACAACCCAAATATTGCCATACTGTTTCAGACATTAAAATAATACTAAAATTCAGGACCACATTCTGGAAAACCTTACTAAAATAAATCAACATTTAGTCTGCTCAGCAGTCAATCTGAAGTCAACAGAACCATGCACTCAGATGAATATTAATTTATCTTTGTCTTAACCTTGTAACAGTTAGAGTTTGTGCAAGTTATCTCCAGAGTGACATCATTCAGACAAAGAAGTTTCTACACCTATTCTCATCCTGCTTTGCACAAATATCAAAATAATAAGCAAATCACCTACCATAAGGGTTACTACAGACTGCATCTTTTAAAAGCATTAAAAAGCCATTGTGAGCACATCTTCACAGCTCATTGCACCCCTTGTACCTTGCAAATGTTGGTGTCACCTCCCACCCACTCTGAAACTGAACGGACCCTCCCAGAACAGACAGAAATCAGCTGTAAGGTCCTATTCTATCAGCAGTCAGCTACCTAACAGGTACAGCACATACAAGAACATTGCTCAGCAATTAACCATACCTAGTGCTTTACAGAAAAAAAAAAAAAAAAAAAGAGAAAATTAAATTCCTGTAGTCAGAGTAGTAGAAAAATGTTTATGAAGATTTTAAAAAAGCAAACACTTGGCTGCAAGAGTCATAAAACCTTAATGATGCTCAAGAGTCTAACTTTTGATAACCTATAAAAATTACTCAAAAGAGCTTTATAAAATCCCTAGTTACAAGATTAGCAAGAATACTGCTTTAATTTTTCCAGTTGCAGAAACTTTGAAGAAGTACTCTATTTTAAACTGACTTAGAGGGGCACTTGAGCATGGCTCACTTTTTGCAGCATTTCTGTATTCCTCAGAGCCAGCTGCATGGTGCTGACACCCCTTCAGACACCACTTGTCATTTCTGCAAGTAATCCAGCACTGTTCAATCCCCTCTCACAATAAAGATTACACTCTTAGGTTATCATTTGTTTGTCAGTCATCCAAGTGAAGCTGCAATGTTTAAATACACAGTAGTCACACAGTGTGGAACCTTTAAAATTACTGGTAATAATATAGCTAAATATTTACATTAGAAAAAAAAACCCACAAAACTGTCTCCTGGAACATTTCCCAGGCTAAATAAGTCTTTGCCAATACACCTGCAGCTTTTTGTAACTAATTAAGAAACTTGAGCCAACACACTCAAAAAACCTCAAAAAAAACCCCTCAAAAACCAAATGCAGAGTCCATTATTTGAAAAAAAAATATTCCCCACTCTCAACAACTGATGCATGTATAATTGCAGTGCTTTTCTCTTTTCTTCCTTTTATAAGGACTCAATTATTTACAACAGGTCATTTTGAAAGGAATTCAGCCTTAAGAAATGTAATTAATTCTAAAATTAAGGGGAAAAATAAGTTTCAGCTATAGAAGCTACTAATTACAGAACCTATACCTTGGATCATTTTCAAAAAGTTTGCCTCTTGATACTAAAGTTGATGATCTATAGGTTCATTAATATGGCAGCATTGCAACAAATTCTCCAATAGGGAAACTTTCTTAATCACCTTCTCAGTCACCAGGGCTTCAAGCACAAGTGAATGTCTGTCACAGCATAACTGGGGACTTGAACAAGATGTAGAAGTTTGTCTCTGTAGAGCACTTTAAATTATTTTATTTCCATTTTTGGCTTTCTTCTCTGTAGTTCTGTAAACGACAAAAACAACAAAAAAATTCTTTCGTTAAAAAATATACCAAAATTTCCTAATGAGAATTTGAGGTTGCCTTAAGTTTTAGGACTATATTAAACACGAGACTTGAGACCTCTAGTCACATTATTTCTATATATTTCAGAAGGAAATATACAGAATTTATTTGAGGTATCACTCTTAGAATATGCTTCTATTTATGTTGTGACTGCAAATTAAAGTTTTTGCTACTCATATTCATGCAGGATACTTTCTATACCTTAGTATTTTGAGTCCACATCCTGCAAACAATCAAACAAATATTTAAATTTATGCATGCAAATAACCCCACTGAAGACCATAATACTGAGGATCAGAGCACCATCTGTAAAGGGCTTTTCCATAGACTCCATAGCTCATTTCAGACCCAGCATAGGTCTGAAAGACAGTTTGAAAATTTGGTTTCCCTGTCATCTCGACAAGTACAGCTCCTATTTCAAGTACACAGCCCAAGTCCACCCCATTCAGGAAGGCCCAGTTTCATAAAATTGTTCTCGCAACCAATTTTCAATTGCAGAAATTTAGTAAAGAGCAAAAAGTTGCACAAGGTAGCTGAAGCAAGCAATTGTGAAACATGAAAAAAACCCCACACCTATTTACACATTACCAGTATTTCCCCAACAGTAATACAAATAATGAGCTTGGCAACAACTCACATTCAGGAAAATCTCTAATATGTCCCACTGGTGTGCTGAGTAGAAAAGCAAGATCAGGCATTGGGTGTGTCAAATTCCTTCGACTGCTACCAGCAAAATATTGCATTTTTCCATCTCTCAAATAAACTTACAAGATGAAACCAAAGATCCAGGCAAGTGAAATTTCCTCTTCAACTGAACAGAGCCTGTCACTTTGGGTATTTTACTGTGAAAGCCCATAAGAGGAAAACAAAATCATTCTTCCCTGACAAATCCACTACTTTGTAAGCAGTCTATTGTAAGATGTCAGAGAATTTCCAGTGTTCTCAACCCAGCTCACATTTGGGGTTTGTACACCTGCATTTGTGCATATGGCAAGAAACTTGAAATTTCTCCTAAGTATGAGGAAAATTAAGTTCAGGCTGCAGTTCCAAAGAAAAGGTAAAAATACTATGGTTTTTCTAGTCTGCATCACAACAATGCAGGGAGAAAGTTCCAAGTTGTTTTAATAATTGTCCCATGTATATAACCATTAGCAAACCTTTTCAATAGCATCTTTTTTTCCACTTCAAAAGGGCTTTAGTTTGTCTTGGATGTTGTGGTGCCAGGTGCTACCTGATCTCAGCAGGCTGGGTCACAGGACCACAACCACTCACCCTCACAGTGAGAGCAGCCCCAGACCATTATAATGCATTTGAATAGAGATTTATCAAGAATACATGCAGAATTATACAGATTACAATAAATTCAGCAGCCAGACCATGTTTCATAGCATACAGTATGGCAAAAGAGACGACAAGAAAATATCCAGAGCACCAAGCATTACCCATAACATTTAGAAATCAGTAAGCCTTCTTTTATATCAGATATTCCAAAAGGCTGTGTTGATCTGACAGAAGTCAATTTTCTTTCAGCTCTTTAATGCTACTTTGTGTCCCAAAATGCTGCTAATTTCGTTTTTATTATAAAGTTCCTTGCTTACTATGTCGTTTGTAAGTAATCATAACTAAAAGGAACACCGGCTGCAGTGGCTGCATTTTAACAGCGGATGGCACCAATCACCTCAGAAATTGCCTCGTTAAATGTGAGATTACATTCCTAGAACCTTGCGGGATAATTCAACGGGAAAGCAAAACGCAAGAGTCTAAAAAAAAAAAAAAAAAAAAATACAGAAAAAATTATCTAATTATCTTCAGGAAAGTACTTCAGGGAAGCATCTTTCTTGAATATGACACTCCCTGTCAAAACCCTGTCCTGTGTAGAATGAGTGTTTGTGTGTAAATGCAGCCTGTGTACACAGATGTAACTTTTTTCCATTTTACCACTGCCACAGACAAGTATTTTATTTGGTTCAAAGAATGACTTCTAATTTAGATAGGAAAGTGTATGTAGCAATACCTGGACATAAGATTTCAGTGGGATTTTCCTATGGGTTAAGAACTGCAAACCGTCATTTGGTTAAAGTGTTCTAATCAGGGATACAAGTGGCTTTGTAAAAACGATATTTCATATTTTTGTATTAAGCCTTTCATGGTTTAACATACGAGTAGATTAAAACAAAATATGCACATTTAGATGCAAAACAATAAAATATTTGTCCTCCCTTTGAAGGCTGCATTTAATGAACAGCTGCTAAAATCTAACTTCACAGTGATGCTAAAGAGGTGGACGAAACAAGCGGGAATCAGAGAGTTCCAAGGGGAACTTGGAAGATACTAACCTGTGTCGGGGATGGTATGAAAGGAGACATTTACTCCTTTGTACAACAGTAGGTCCATGTTGTCATCTCCAGGCACTCAAAAGTCAACAGCAGTCTCAGAAATATTTTTAAGAACTAATCTTATCCTTCACGTCTCTTTAACAGTTTGGGGTAGGAAAGGGGGGGTTAAGTAAAAACATGCCCTCTGTATTTTCCGAGTTATCAGAGCTAAAGATTTGGGGATGGGAGCTACATTTCTGTCCCCTGCCACCAGAAGGGATAAAGCTTGCATTTCTTTTTAAATGAAATCCAGGAAGACAATACCAGAGCTGGCTGTGCCAAGAGTGTCTTAAACCAAGGTCTCCCCGCCAGGCGGGCGGGAGCCTCTGGCTGCGGCGGGGCGGGGAGAGGCAGCTCCGCGGGGCTGTGCCAGGGGTGGTAAGGGCCATAAGGGCGGAGAGCAGTGCTCGCACCCTCCCGGCACACGCAGATAGGGAAGGAGGGGAATGCCCGGGAGGCAGGGACAGAAGGACCGGAGGCGGGGACAGACGGACCGGAGGCGGGGCGGGGAGGCCGCGTCTGGAGCGCTCCGTTGCAGTCCGGGCTCCCCGGCACCAGAGCCAGGGCAGCTCCTGGAGCGGGGCCTGCGGAGGCTGACAACGGTGATCAAGGGACCGGAGCATCGAGGAAAGGCTGAGGCAGCTGGGCCTGTTCAGCCCCGAGAAGAGACGGCTGAGAGGGGACCTCATTAATGTGTATAAATGTCTAAAGAGGAGGTGCCAAGAGGATGGACCAGGCTCTGCTCGGTGGTTGAAACTGCTGCACACGAAGTTCCGCCTGAATACGAGGAAGAATTCCTTTCCTGTGCAGTGACTGCGCACTGGAACAGATTGCCCAGGACAGGCTGTGCAGTGGCCCTCCCCGGAGACATTCCAGAACTGCCGGGGCGCAATGCCGTGCGGTGCGCTGCGGCACCGCGGCGTCCCCTGAGGGGCGGGCGAGGCGGGGCCGGGGCCGGGCTGAGGCGGGGCCGAGGCGGGGCCANGGGGCCGGGGCCGGGCCGGCGGCGCTGGGCATGGCGGGCGCGGGCCGATGACGCGAGCGCTCGGTGCGTTGTTTCCCGGCGGTGCTGTTGCCGTTCCCGCTGTCGCTGTGGTTCCCGCTGCCATGGGACTGCGCGCCCCGCGCTGATGGCGACCCGCCGGACAGCGCAGGGCTCCGCGCCGGGGCCCAGGGTGGATGAGTTCACCGTGCCCGCCGAGAAGAGCCGGCTCCTGGAGCGCAGCCGGGGCCGCATCGAGGGCTTGTTCGAGGTGCGGCTGGCCGTGCTGGGGGCGCAGGGGGACTGGCGGCCCGCGCTGCCGCCGCCCAGCGCCAGCGCCAGGATCTGGGTGCAGCTGGCGGGCGGGCTGAAGGCCGTGAGGAGCGCCAAGGTACGGGCCGGGCCGGGCGGTGGGGCCGGGCACGGCTGGGCCGCGGGTTGGAGGAAGAAGGGGTGAGGAAAAGCCGAGTGCCCCAGGAGGAAGCGCAAGCGGCCCTGCCTTGGCAGCTAGGTGTGTGCCTGGTGCCAGGGAGTCTCCGGCCGTGTTGACATAAGCGTAGGGAATAAAGCGAAACAACTCCGCTGAGAAGTGCAAAGTTCATGGGCACCGCGTTGTGAAACAGTCCAGCCCGCAGCTGAGGGGTAACACCGGTGAGGATGGGCCGGGTTTTGTTTTAAAGCGAGATTAGAAAGTTTCGCTTTCCTTCTTCCTCCCAGAGTCAGGATATTCCTCGGAGTTGTTTGGGCGTTGCCTTGTTTTGCATTACAGACTTCGCTTATTCTGTGGCATTTAGTAGCTCTTTAGCAAAGCTCTCACTAAAGCTTAACGCACCTATTATTTCCTTTATGTAAAAGCTGTCAGACCTGAAGCAGCTTCGCCAGTCTGGAGGAGTTGGTTCTCTTTTTAACCCAACTTTTAACACGTTAAGAGAACCGTCTATGCGAGTTGTGTCTCAGAGGGGACAATAGTTGCTGTAAAGTGTCTTCACACGTGTTAAATGCCTTGCTAACCTTTGGGGGGCAGTTTCTAAGCAGTAATGCTGAAATTGATATTACTCATAGTGAACCTGGCAAGTTCAGCTGTTTGAATCATGTGATGAGAATTTTGGTGTGAGTAGTAGCTAGGCTGAAGGTCCCTTTCAAACCCAAAATCTCGATATGTGGGCGTCGGTCGGTCTGTTTAACTACACTTGGATGTTAGTGGGGATCCTGAGCCTGTGCTTTGTGACTGATTTCAGACTTGGCAGCCTGCTTTCAAAAACTTGATTCCTTAACTGTGTAATGCACGTGTTAACGTGTGATGCGTTTCCTTACAATGAGTTGTAAGGAAAATACTATGAATATATAGGAGTTTGAATTATTTGACTCTGAAATTTAGTGTAAACCAATTTGCCTCGGCTCAGAGAATCCAGAAACTGTTACAGGTAGATATTCGTCTTCTCCAGGCATCTGCAGTACGACTTCCCTTTTTTCCAGGATATTAACGCACAAGATTTCAGTTTTTTAATTGCTGCTTTTCCTAACAAGATAAAAAAATGTTTTCTACTCCTAATACTTTAAAGGGTATGAGAAACTTGATTTCTCTTCTAGGCAGAGCAGTTTTCAGGCACTGTCTGGAGGAATTACTGACTAGAAAGTACAAACAATTGCTCATCTTTGTCTCCCTTTGAAAGGTTCGGTGAGAGCGATTTGTTTTAATTCATCAGTCACACGTAATGTATACGTTCCCCAGTGCTGCTTAGTTAAAATAAAAGTTCCCAGATGTAGAGTATCCGTTTCACCGATGATGTTGTTATCTGCTCTGCAAAAGCAGTCATATGATGGGTGAGGCGTGGAGAGGAGCCCTGTGGTTTTTGCAGCGGAAGCAGTTTGTGCTGATACGCTCCTGGAGCAGCCTGCCTTGGCACTCGTGATGATGTAACTCAGGAGGTGATAGGAAGTGCTGTTACGTTATTCATTACCTTGTGTTGGTTCTCAGTCCCATTTAAAAGAAGTTTAATGTTTGAAGGTAAATATAGATAATAAAACGTGGTGTACTTGGGATTCTGCAAATACAATGACTGCAGCTTAGAACCTGGTTTCACTACATTAAAGAATTTTAAGCACAGAGACAGGCAGTTTGGGAAAAAATAATGCCATCTGAAAGAATAAATAGTATACTGTATTGACAGAGTTTTGAACTCTTGACACATTTAAAACAAGGTAGTGTAGTGAATTAACCTGTAGTAACTTACAGGAGGCAGAAATAGCATTGGGATTTTTAATTTATTTTTTTTTTTTTTTTTTANTTTTTTTTTTTTTTGTTAAGTGTCTAAAAACCTGAACTTCAGAAACACAAAAGTATCTGGAGCCTGGAGTTTTCTCAGTCAGTAACGAAAATATGGGATGGCTGCTGGTGTGATAAGCCTTAGGAAATGTACTTTAAACACTGTTTTTTAGAAGTTCAGGTTTATGGACTGGGTAGAACCCTAGTGAAAGACATTTGGTCATGAAGAGTTCTCTTTGACCAAAGAATGGGGATGGGAAAATAAATCTCTTTTGAGAGTTTTTTAAACTGTTTGATCTACAAGTTAAGTAACCTGTTGCTATCAGGTATAAGCAAGAGGCTATAAAAGAGAGGCTTCTATGAGATCTATTTGAAAATTATTTTAGCTATAGGTGTTTTATTTCTCTTGTCCTGTTTACTGGCAGTGTTTACTTTCTAACGTTCCTTATGCTAAGCTTGCTTTATTTTCTAATGTCCCTGTCCATTACTAACCTAATAAAAACTAACTGGATATATTAGGTTTTCACAACTCTTCGCTCTGCTCTCTTTTTCCTTTTAGGAGTACATCAAGGGACTGTGTGAACCTGAACTGGAGGAAAAGGAGTACTACCCAAAGGACATGCACTGCATCTTTGTTGGTGCACAGAGCCTGTTTCTCAACAGTCTTATTCAGGATACCTGTGCTGATGTGACAGTGCTGGAAATGGGGTTGCTTAGTATTAAGGGGGGTGCAGAAGCAGTTGTTATGGCTCAGAGTCATGTGCAGCAGTTTGTGAAGCTTTTTGAGAATAATGAAAGCTTATTAAATGACAATGAATCAGAGATTAAAAAGCAGTTCAGACAATTCGTGGAAGCACATGCAGATAAGTATACAATGGATTTACTGATTTTGCCTAGTGCACTAAAAAGAGAACTCCTAGCTCTCACCCAAACTGATGTTTCTGGAGTGGAGAGTGATATCATAGATCTCACAGGTTCTGAAAGCCCACAAGAGCTTGGACAGAGCAGCACCTCCAAAGCTGCTGCTGCAAACAGAGATGGAAGGGCAGATGGGGAGGAAGCCAGAAGCAAGGCTGGCACACCTGTAACTGAGCTCACAAAGCAAATGGACACTGTGTTTTCTGATGCTCCTAAAACACGGTGTGTTCCCGTAAAGGACCCTCTGTTAGAGGCAGCAGCCTTTAAAGAGAGGCAGTCATGTAAAAGAAGGTCTTCTGATGAGGAGGAAAGGCTTCCTAAAAAACATATCTCTCTGGAAAATGATCAGCAAGTGAAATCTGCTTTACACCAGAATTCTTCAGATTCTGATGCAGTTATTGATCTGGTTTTGGATAGCTGCAATGAATCAGATTGCCTTAAAGAAGGTGATGCTCTCACTGAGGAAATGGAATATAAGATTCTTGTGAACTTTTTCAGAACAATGGGATATTCCCAAAATATTGTAGAAAAAGTTATTGGTATCCTAGGACAATCTGTGGAACCATTAATATTGCTGGAAGAAATTGAAAAGGAAAATTTAAAGTCTAAAAAAGAACATGAACAGTCATCTCAAAAGCCTATAACTGGCAATCTTCCTTTAGGAAATAATGTAAATCATTCACAAAAACTAGAAGACAAAGGCATTTCTAGGAATAAAAGTCCACTTAAATCCAGTCATACTTCAAAGGAGACAAAAATTGAATATCACAAAGACATGCAAGTTGGTGCAGAAGATAAAATGCATGGATTGGTAAGCAAATCTGCTTCCCCTCCCAGCGAAAATTCAGTTCTGTGCTATAATCAGAGAGATGCTTATGGCCCTGGTAAGAATCACAACTCAAGGTCAAGCAATGTAGAAACTGATGGCAGGGTAACTTTCAGCCCTGTGCAAGCTGGAGCTCTAAAAGATGTTGACTTTGTAGCCAGAGGGAGCTCAGATATGCCACATACCTCAAGTAAGAGTAAAACTGCATTTCAGCAAAAATCTACGGGGCTCTCAGCTGTACAGAAGAGCCTCCCTGGTTCTGAGGAGCAGCTGGGACACTGCAGCTCTTCTCAAGCCAGACCTCTCCACCAGCGCCTTCCCCAAACATCACATTGTGACAATCCTGTCCCAGACCGTGTACTGTCTTCACAAAAACATCCTTCTAATCTGGGTAGAGACACAGTGGGACCACATCCAGATCTTTCAGTTACTGGAGTTCAAAGATTTTTGGACTCTCTGAAGAAGCCATACAGACTGGAGTTGATAAATGAACCTGGAAAACCATATTTAAAGCACATAATTATTGATGGAAGCAATGTTGCGATTTCGTAAGTATTGGTTTTTTTCAGCTCTTTATTAATAGTTCAGTGAACTTCCTGATGAAATGGGGGCTAAGAGGTTGCAGTGGCATTTTTGCTAGCTAGCTTTTTGGTGTGCATGTACACACAGTTGTGCCATTTCAGAGTAACCTGATGTGAATCACCAGTGTTCAGCTCAAGGTAACACTTCAGTCAGAAGTAATCTCAGGGCAAGCTTTGCTCTGTTGCAATCACTGTTATGCATGAAGTTTAATTTGCTTTGCCAGTGTCTAACAACAAGTTTAAACTATTGTCAATTTAAGTAGTTTGGGGGTTTTTTTGTGCTCTTAACGTCTTGTAGTTCTAAAGTGGAGGTTCTCATCTAATAGTGACATATTTCTCCTCCAACAGCATTGCACATTAGTGCTTGGATCCTGTTATTTTTTTGCAAATGTATATATGTATATTTACCAGCTATATATGTGCATTACTGAGACTGTAATATTTCCTTCATGCACCCCAGTGGATTGCCCTGCACACACCCCACGGTGGAGTAGGGCATAGCAGCTGGGTGCTATTGACATGCAGTCCCCAAAAAGGTTATATAACACCTGGTGCCTTCTAGTCAAGCAAATGAAAACTGGTTATGAAACATAAAAGACAGAGCTGCCTCTAAACAGCAGAACCATCGAGATATTCAAATATCCTCCTAAATAATCCATGCTGGGGGGCCTGTTGGTTTGATCATGTAGGTATTCTGCAGCTTCCCTCTGGCTAAATAAAACCTCATTATTTTCTTGCATTTTATAAAGTGAAGATTTGTTTGCAAAATTGCTTTGCATTGTTCTCAGTTTTACTTCTCAATACCTTGAGAACTGCTTCCATGTCTATGCTACTTCAGGGTTCTTTTGACCCCTGAGTTTGGTGGAGTTTGGTTTTTTGATGGGAGTGGGTATTCATGCATCACCCACATGCTTAGACAAATGCTATATGGGTTTCTGAAACACTGCTTGTCTCGTGTCTTAAGTCTGTAAAACTGCAAAAGCTGTAGAATTTTTGCTTTTGACATGTGCAGCACGTTGGTCTGTTGTTATCACGTTGCCTCAGGGTGCTTGTGGAATTGGAGAAAGCCCAGAGTTTACCCTAGCTGTTAACAAGTATTTTTTTTTTTTAATAACCTGGTTCTGTATGCTGAAAACAGGCTTTTGAGGGCAGACTGCAGTATCCAGTTGTTGGATAATTTAAATTTTATTAAAGTGTGGAAAAAAATCAGAATGAAAGAATAATCGAATGGAATTATATCTTGCTAGAATAGTTTGTAAATAATATGTACTTGTGGTGGTGCATCCAATCAGAAAGATCAGCTGCCCAGACAAGGTGGGAAACAAAGGATAAGCAGTTGTCCTTTGAAGCCTTGGTGAACGATTTATCTGAATTGTAGACCAAGGGGATGGGCACCATTGTTGTTGCACTTTGAAGAAGAAAGCCCAGGTGTTACCGATTTGGGTTATGGCCAGGAGGGAAACTTGCTGATGGCCAAAGTCACTCATCCTGCGGCCCTGAGTGAGGCCCTTGGAGCTCTCCTGGGGCTCAGCAGCTGTGCCAGCACCTCCCTGGAGTGGGACACTGCTCAGGGCTCACAAATGCTCACCTTTGTCATACTCAAAGGACTGGTCCTGATGACAAAGCTCCCACACACCTCTCCACACTTCCTGAGGTGCAAGCCTTGCCTGTTGGGAAATGCAGAGGGACTTGGTGTGAGCATTTCACTGATGCTGAGGGGAATTTTTTGATAGGTACCTCTAGGCAGAGAGAATTATGTGCTCACGCTGTGTACCTGTGTGTGTGAATTGATCATGGTATGAATGTTACTGCCTCAGATCTACAGCTAAGTCATTGTTATAACTCTAGAGAGCCCTATGGAATTGCTTTGTAAATGTCAGAGTACTCGATGATTAAGTGCTGCTAAACCCTTTTGCACCCTTATCTTTGCATCCATGTGCTTTGCACCCTCACCCCCTTCTGCACTCCTGGCTTCTGTGTAAATCATTCCCAATTGATTCTCATTTGATCTCTGTATGCTTTAACCTGTGCAGTAAATAATGGACTTATTCTTCACAAGTTGACAAGAGTGAATGTTGCCACCAAACTCTGTGAAGCCATAATTTCCCAAGTTCATACCAAACCCTGCCTTTGCCACTACCTTTGACAGTGGTTCTTTAAGCAGCCAAACCACTCCTTTGTATTTACTTTAGTTGCAAACCAAAGGGAAAATGTTGCATGTCCCAGAAGGCAGCCTGCTCTTTGCTGCTTTGTGCTGCTCATGATCATCTTTTGTTTAATTTAGGAAATACCTTTGTAGGGCCTTCACAGGATTTTAAAGAACTGGGACAGGCAAAACCAGCATTTGCAATGGCATTTGGAGAACAGATGCAGTCTTTGAGATGGATGTCTGGAAAAGACCATCTTGCTGTGGTGATTTGCTGTCCCTTCAAGTGTTTATCTAAATTAAAGCATTTCATATTTCTTTTCGTTTAGCAGTGACATTTATTCATATTATAGCTTGCATTAATTCTATATGTTACTTGATAAAATTAAGTTGATTCCATTTGCATGCTTCTTTAAGTTGTAACAGAGTAGGATTTTGTGATCATTCAGGACAAATCAAGAGCTGCTTCTCTAAGCTTCAAAACACTTAAAAAATAGTTCAGCCAGCTTAGAGCTGTAGAACAGGAGAATGGACAAGCAGAGAATGCATAAATTTTGACATGAATGTCAAGACCTCTGCATTTCTCAGAGTCCAGTTGAGAACCATTGATTCATTGAAAGTATTTAATAGAGTTTTCCAATTTAATGAATAGGATGCCTAACTTAAATTAGTGGGATGCTGACTGCATTTTAAATTTATGTCCCAGAAGGTTTACAAAGAGTAACTCTTTTATGAAAATTGCATTCCTTTATTTGACTGTTCTTGACACCAAGAATGCTTAATTTTATTAAGGGCAAGTATGGCATAGTTTGGTTTTTTTCCCTCTGGAAATTCTGTTAGTCAGATTTTTTTTTTCCTTTTATGTTTCAGATATGGCTTATTCATTTTTCTGCCTTTCTATGTAAAGAATTCTTCTCCAAATTCAGAGAACCTTAATAGTTTTAAATTTTGATAAACATATTTTTAAAATAATTTACAAAACTGGAAAAAGATAAGTGAATGCTGCTAAAGGCTGAGTTTCACTGTAAAATATTTCCATGGAAATCTTTTAAAGACCATTCTATTGGGAAGATTTATTGGTAGGTTAAACTAGGGCTTAAAGATAAGATTCTGTTCAAAACTAACAGGTTAGTTTATTAAACTATTGGGGTTATAATATGCACTTGCATGTTAACTGGGAGACTGGTTTAAATAAGGAATAGCACTCGCTCACTTATTGTTTTAAGTACTTTGTAGTGATTTGACATCTAATTCCAAACACAGACTATACACTATTTTGCAAGAAATGCTTTGGCTGTTCATGCCATCAGTACTCAATCAGTGTGTCTTTTCTAGGGAATCATATCTTTGTTTTGTCTAAGTGCAGCCTCTATGAAAATGCTGGGGGAAAAGTTTCCAAATGAAAACTGAGCTTAGCGTTTGTGTAAGATGCCAATATGAGTTCTTTATGTAAATGCTAGTAAGTGTTTTGTAGGAATTTTTTCTAGAGATATTTTTGATTCTATCTTCTGGGCTTTATCTTAAGATTCTTTTTCCATCATTCTGCAGAAACTCAGTTCCCAGAGTCTGGGTAAGACAATTAATTGTACCATGTGTTAAATAGGCATATAGGGTCATTGAGATCATTCCAATTGGGAAGAGTCTCACCAGGTCATCAGCTCAAATCTTTGTGTCCCCTCACTTCAGGCTGTTGCTGATTTTTCTGGAAAATCACTTAAAGGAGTTGCAAAAACAGATAATAAGAATCTTGTGTTTTTAAACGGAGAAAAAGGATTAATGCTAAAATACAAAGTTTTGAAAATCTTTCTTCCAAGTAATTTCATTATTTTGCTTTAGAACAATAGCTCAGATGGTTGAAATGAAGGGAGAGGAGGCTCTGATAGATTACATATGAACAGAGAACTGTTCAGACGTAATCCTTGGTAATCAGTTGAACCAAAGGTGTTCTGTTTTGTAGGAGGACTGTATTTGGAACTACCACAACATTGGATAATTATTACAGTTTTAATGGGTTCACAAACCATCACTACTGGCCTGTTTTTTAAAGCTAAACCCACTTCTGATTACTACATTATTGTTGTGCCCAAGAAACTGAAAGGAGACTGAGCTATCAAGTTGCAAAGGGATGTATCTGTTCTCTTCTTTTGCTGAAGATCTCTTTCCAATTATAAGATTCCTCATCTGTAACACCCATCTGCCTTTTCTTTTCATGAGGCTCTATGTGGGACTTTCAGCTTCATTTTGCAAGGTTTTGTTCCATTTTCTTTGTTTTCACGGTAGTAAAACCCAAGTGAATTTAATCTTCTTTTTCTTTCACCCTCAGTCATGGTCTAAGGAAGTTCTTCTCCTGTCGAGGAATTGCAATAGCTGTTGAGTACTTTTGGAAACGTGGCCACAGAAATATTACTGTGTTTGTTCCACAGTGGAGAACAAGACGTGACCCTTCCATTACAGGTGAGGGACATTCCCCAATGTTTGCTTAATTAAACCAGACTGTAACTATTTCTTTGGATACTTCAGCGAAGAATAAATGGAGAAGAAATACTTCATCAAGTGTTAAGCAGGAGCAGTCTGGCTGCTCAGCATGAGTGATTGGGTTTCCATACACAGTGTGGGAGACCCTGGAATGCTGTTCAGGCTAACAGGTGTGCCATCAGTGGAGGCCTTTTTGGATTGGCTTTTGTTTGCACTTTAATTTCTAGTTTTGACCTCTTCTTCCCCATTTTCATAGTATGAGCAATTCTTCAGCTATTAATGTCATTTCTATAGCTTAATTGGTATAAAAATAGCCCGTCTTCTCTGCTAATTATATCTCAGATTAATTGTCAAATCATATTTTAACAGAGCAGAATTTCCTAACACAGCTCGAGGATGTTGGAATCTTGTCTTTAACCCCTGCAAGGATGGTTTTAGGAGCAAGAATTGCTGCTCATGATGACAGGTACAGAATATACATGGTTTTATAGACTTTTTAAACATCGGACTAATGGTTGTAAAAGCTTATATTTCATGAGCAGTTCTTTTAGCTAGTCCTGCAACCTCTCTAGGCAGAGCTATGCATCCAACTTAAAACTGAGTTCTACATCTGTTAGATTATTTCACTGTTGTAGGAAACACTCCTGTGTATTCAGAAAGTCGTGGAGAATTACAAATTTTCATGGCAGTGTAAAGAAAAAAAAAAAAAAAAAGGCACTCCAAAGAAATTAATCTTCCAGTAATGTTTTTATACTTTCCTGGTCATCACTCTATCCCTGAATTGCCTTGTATGCTCGGGGCATAAGTCAGCTACTGGTCAGACACTATTTAGCTCCATTTTTTTCTTGATGCTGTGTTGGCCCACAGACATTGCTGTGTGTTTGGAGCAGTGTATTTGTAACAAAGGGTAAGCCAGTGACCTTTCAAGTTAGTTTGAGCACCAAAGGTCAACTTCAAAATGTGGAGATCATCTCTCAGTGAACAAGACACAGTAAGCTTTAGGAGTCTGTGTTGTGGGAGTTTCCTGATACTCCACTAATGTTTATATACACCAGCCTTTCCTAAGAAATGCTCTGGCAGTGCAGTATTTACAGCTGAGAGTACTGTGGAAATCAGTGTTATAATAACATATTTGCACTTGTGGTAAAAGCATGCACTTTCCTTTAAAAGGACACCATCCATTATCTTGTGGCTAAAATAGTTTCAAATGGCAAAAAACATATTTTTTGCCAGTGAGGTTATAAAAGAAAGCAAACATGGGGTTTTTTTCTTAATAAATCAGTAGTTACATTTTGTCATAAATTATTTAACAAAAAGGTTTTTAAGAAGTGTTGACAGAGCAAACAACTAACATGCAGAACACTGACTTGCAGAACACAGACATTAATGCTAAGCAAAAAAGTGTATGGAAATGAGTTTGTGTTGGAATGTGTAATAAATACTGTACTGTTCCATACAGCAAGGCATTTACCTCTGCAAATATTTAGATCATGAGTTTTGGGGGGTTTTGCTTGTGTGGGTTTGGTTGGTTGGTTTTTTTTTAATGGGGAAGAAAACCTCCCATGAAGACTCTGCTGCACTAAATAAATGCATGCTACCCAAAACATGGTTGTAAGTGTAGGGTGGGTAAAAACAGAGTAATTTCCTGGTAATCAAGGTGCTTGTTTTCATGCAAATAGATTACTTTTGGATGATGAAATGTTTCGTTTTCTAGATCTTTGGATTGTTTTCATCAAAACAGACTATCTTAGTGATCTTTGAAATTAATTTTGCAGGTTTTTATTACACCTTGCTGCTAAAACTGGAGGTGTTATTGTGACTAATGATAACTTCAGAGAATTTGTGACAGAATCATTTGCCTGGAGAGAAATTATTCAAAAAAGGTAATTATTGTATTTCTGTGAAATCTTAAAAGGATGTCTGTCCTTGCAGTTGTAGGCACTCTACCTACATGTGGGATCTTGTTACTTTTAACTAATCTGTCATGCAATTCTGGTAGATCCAAATAAAGTACTCTGTGATTCACTGTGATGATTCATGGCCTTACAGTCATGTGTTGAGTAGTCTAATATCCCTATTATTCATATATTCTGTCATGTATGTCTGTTAATTGCTCACATAAGCAGGAGCTTGGTGGAACAGCACACCTGTGTCACTTCTGAAGGCTGGTGTTGGATCCTGTTAGAGGAGTCCACTTTCACAGCCTCTCTTGTTTGAAAGCTCATTTTTTTCCAGGATAGCTGATGAGGATGTACAGTGTCGCTCTTGATTGTTCAGAATCAATCACTCTTGACTCAAGTGGGACAGATTGGCACAGCTAAACAACAAGAACACTTGCAGCATATCCATGTAGCCATCTCCCTGCAGTTGTTGTTCTTTGGGTTTAGATGAGTTCACTTAGTTGTGAAGTATCCCTGCTTCATCTCCTGGAGTTTGTTTCTTCTTGTTTCTTTATTAGTTTGTTGGGTTTGGGTGTTTGGGTTTTTTTTTTCCCTTTCAGTTAAATCAGGTTACTTTACTGTTAAGGTGTGATCTTCTGTTACTGAAATTTCCCACTAATCCCTCACTGTCCCTGACCTCTTCTGAGGGTACATCTGTTGCAGTGGCTGAGGTCACTGAAAACTTGCCCTGAGAGGGGCACAATATAGCTGGGAGACTAAGGAGTTGATGCTGGCTAATCATGTAGGCATTTACATTATTTCTTGGGTGAATTCTACCCAAGTCAGGTTCTGTTCTCCTACAGAACTTTAGCAAGAATACTTGGCATGTCATCTCGAGTCTGTGGTTTTTTAAGAGCTGGTATTAACATCTGCCATTAGTTTTACTTCTGGGGAAATTCCACTGTACCAAATCTGCTCTTTGCAGACAAATTTCAGTTTAACTGGTTTATTTTTTCAACACAGATTTCTGCCTGTCTCAAAATGATTCCAGACAAACAAGCTTTGTGTCTTAACTGTAAACATTTAGTGCCATATTTGCTAGTTGCGTGGCTTTCTGCTAACACAGGCATTGTAGCTACATGACTGAAGATCCTGGCAAGGAAAGGGAATTAGAACAACCAAAAAATCTTCTCTAATCACCTAGAAAATTCCACTGGGGCCTTGTTGCAAAATTTCTGTCATAAAACAATAGCTGTCCAAAAACAAAAACAAACGAACAAGAAAAACCACAAACAAAAAAAAAAAACACACAAAAAAAATCAAAGCTCTGTGTTCTGCAGTGTAATAGGAAGAGTTCACAGCTCCCATTGAATTATTTTGACAGGGAATGCTGGTTGTATCTCAGTTGGGTTTACTAATTAATCTTCAGGGACTCCTGATGTGGTGTGTACCTTAAGGAAATTGATCCTGGGATACAAAGGTGAAGGACAACACGGGTGTAATACCTTGTTATTTAAAACAACTCTCTTGCAGGTTGCTCCAGTACACTTTTGCTGGTGACATATTTATGGTTCCTGATGATCCTTTGGGAAGAAATGGACCCAGATTAGATGACTTCCTTCGAAGTGAAGGCTATCCTAGGTATAAACACTGTTTTCACTTTTGTTTGACACAGTAATTTCACATTTGAAATGAACTGTTCTCCTGGTTCACTCACACACCTGTAAGGCACAGTAAAGTTAAGCAGGGACACTGTAGCATGTACCAATTTAACAAAAAAACCCGCGTTTTTTGTTGTACTTCAGTCAGTTCAGAAACCGCTGGTGACACTTGCCTCCAATGGAGAGCTCTGTGAGAACTAAGATAAGTAAGACAAAAGCTTCCTCTGAGGTTTGGCTGTGGTGGCTTTCATGCACGGGTGTGTTAACAGCACCCAGAGGTGCCAGAGGTGTGGGTGTGTGTTGTTAATTACCCTGATGTTACCTAAGACACCTTGGTTGGTCACTTATTCATAATGGGACAATACGTGCTACAGACACTGCACTCAGGGGTTTTTGTCACGGGGGAGACACTTCACCTCATGGTTGAGGGTACTTTAGTGTTGTCAAAACAGTTTTTGGGGTATTGTTATTAAATGCATTTGTATTTGAGTAATAGTTATAAATATTAATGACCATATATTGTCCATTTAAGCTTTTAAATGTGCACATATTCAAAGTATGAATTTGCTTTGCATGAACTGCCAAGACTTGAGAATTCGTTTGCTCTTTTGCACAAGATAATAATCTGCTGTTCTTTCACCAGTTTAGGAATTAGAAATGCTAATAATTCTGAAGAGTGTTCAGAAGGCTTTTAAGAACAAGGGAGGTAATTTAAAAATTGGCAATAGAAAAGGCAAGCTATACTTAAGGATTAATATAAAGAATAAGTAAGAATCTTGTCTATTGGAAACATTTGAGGAAAGTGGAACATTTATATGCTATAGATTACAAGCAGATTTGAAAATAAGTGTGTTGACATTGAAAAAGCAAGTGCACTGCTACAACTTCAGAAGGAAATGGTAAGTGTTCAAGCTCTAGTACAAAACCTTTGAGATGTTATTTGGAACATTGTGTTTTATGTGCCCGTGTCTGAGAGAAAATGAAAACAGGGTGTTCTGAGAGGTAGGTGAGTATGATGATTGTAGGAATGGAGAGAGTCCTTTGAGAAAACCACAGAAGAGCTTGGTTTCTTATCTATAAACTGGGAACTGGAACTAGGCTTTGGTGTTTGGTTTGGGTTTGGGTTTTTTTTGAGGGGGTAGGGGGAGGGCAGGGGGTAAGACAGAGAAAAGCTGCCAGTGCAAAGAGTTAATTTTGTTCCTTCTCTGTAAGTTTTCTACATGAGTTAAATGATGCAGAAAGCATAAATGGCACCAGGAACAAGATCAGAAACTAGAAGGATCTTCAGCAATTAGAAAACCTTTCCATGCTGAGTAACGGGAGGTGTCATAAACCAAATGCTTTTAAAATAGAGCTGTGTAATTTAGATACTGTTTCCCTTGGTGGTAGGAACCTAGACTATAACATGAGTTCCACTTCACATTTCTCTGGTATCTGCTGGCCTCTGAAGTAGACTGAATTTTAAATTTTGTAGTGCTAGCCGTGTATAGAGTAGCAACAACTTTGAAAAGTCTGAAATGAAATCTCCATAATTAAGGGAGAGTATTGAAATCCTGAAATTGCTGAAACAATTTCATTGCCCTGTTAAGGATATCATACAAGGGGAAACAAGGCCCTGATCTAAATATGAGCACAGCTCAGTCAAGAGCAAAAGTAGATGAGGAATAGTCTCCTGAAGCAGTCTTGGAAACCCCTTTGGTCTGTCAGTATTTTCACATGTTCCACGTCAGTGTACATGTGTTCAGTGTATCTTTTGATCTACACCTTCATAAAATAGTCTTTGACTATTGCTGTAATCTGCCAAGTAAAGTACTCACAGCATATTAAGGCTGTTTCTGGGTGATATTAATGTTGTTGGTTATGCCAGATTCAGATTGAGAACTGTTACACCTCCTGTTTTGTTTCACTTTTAAGGACTGCTTGTCATTGGATTCCAGTCAGTAACTAGCTAAGCAGCAGGGAAGTTTCAGTTACAAACATTTCTCTTTTCTCTCTTGTACAGGGAGAGCTTCAGCTGGCATCTCCTTTAGCTTAATTTAATAAAATTTTTTATTTCATTCCATAGAGATTCTTGGTCAACACGAAAAGCTTTACAGAGCAGTGGCCAATATTGTTCTGAGACACCCTTCTTCCTCCCCGAAGCAAGCAGCAGCAGTCGGCAGCCTGGAGGCAGAGTGCACGGTGATCGTTCATCCACGTGGCTTCCACGGGAAGAAGACATGGAGCCTTGTCCAGCAATTCCACCACAGAGATCTGCCTCAGAAACGGTGCAGCTACGAGAAGCCCTGATTAAAATCTTTCCTGACTATGATCAAAGACAGAAGATTGATCAAATACTAGCTAATCATCCATTCATGAGAGATCTTAATGCACTGTCTGCCATGGTGCTTGACTGAATGGTACACACAGCTTTTATATCACAACTGCTCTAACTAACGATTGTCAATGTGAAGAAAAACATTGGCTCTTTTATGTTACTTTGTGAATATTAAAAACCTAATTTTATTTGTATAAACAAAGATATTTTTGTGTATGTTCTGTTGCTAATAGATGCCAGGTTTTGGTAAATTAAAAACTACTGCTACTACAGATTTGTAGTAATATTTTCTATGAAAAAAGCCCCAAATCTTCTGTTTCATTTGAAGCGCTTATTAAAGCAGTACCAGTACTCCCTAATGAGTAGTGTGTTAGTACTTTTTACCAATCCCTTTTCCTGGAAGTTGGAGACCCGCGTGTGGGAGCAGCTGCCAGCAGGTGGCGGCTCTGGGCCCGCGAGGATGCCCGGGAAGGGCGTGAAAATCCAAGAAAATCCATTTGCTCTTTCAGGCTGGAAGTGCTGTGCAGGAGTAGTGAGAAGAGAAAGTATAAATTCACAGCTCTCATCGGAGAAGGTGTTTTGAATGCTTTAAAATATCTGAAACCTACACTGGTTTTTAAATTGGAAATGATCTTGGCTATCAGTACTCCTTCAGAGTAGTTTTGATATCTTTCTTTAACAACTGCTCTGACACCTGTTGGTCTTGCCTGTTCTAAGTGTGAATGGTGTGGTGTTAACAGAATGTGATGCTGTCTATATAGAAATGGTTTGTTTGTTCAGAGCTACAGCTGCAGTCAGCTCCACCCCTTTAGATCTTTTCTGGGATCTATCCCAAAAGTGTGGGGGAAAAAAAGGAAGATAATTTATGAAAGCTGGCCAATAACACCACATTCAAAAGCAGGGCAAAGTTAAGATTGCTGTGTGTCTGTATCTCTGTACACACTTAAGTCTGTTACTCCTTCCTTTTAACCAGTCTCTGGTGCCTGGTGTTCACATGAGTAAAATCAAATTGGACTGTAAAGAAAATGTGGGCTCCAGAGCCCACATTTAACTTCTGATGTGCTGAGCCTTACCCAAAAGCATTAGTGGCTTTCTCTCCAGTTCCATGGGGTCTCAAATCACTCTGCTTAAATGAGAAGAGCCAAAATATACTGAGGAACTGGGGCTTTTGAAAGACTGTCTTTTTGCATGTTTCCTTGCATGTCCTTTCACATGTTTTGTGAAGTCAGAAATAGAAGGCAAAGTCTTGCTCTTCCCTTAACACAGGCAACCTGAAAGAGAATTGCAGCAAGAACGAAAATGAAATGCTTTCAATATGTTTCTACATCCAAACAGACAAATCTTAATTATTTTTTATTTGTATAAGCGAGTGGGAAATTTGCTATTCAGGTGAACAGAGTCCTTCTGACCAGCATGTTTGCCAAGAAGTAGTTCTTACCTGTGAAGTGTTATGTAGTCTCCCAAGTTCTAACCCCATGAAACCTTAGGCATGTTTCTAAAGGCTGTTATCACCAACTGCAGTTGGTATTGTTTCAATAAATAGTAAGAATAAATCAGCAGCTCCCTCGCACTGCCTGGGGCCTGTGTGCATGTGTGAACATGCTCCTTGAAGAACTTGTCTTCTTTTCCTTACGTATATCCCTGGTTGCCTATGTTGTTGTCATTTCTTAGGTGCTGGTGTGGGAATATAAATATGTTGCAGTCTTCATTTCATAGTCACAGAATAAGCTGACTTGGAAGGGACACACAAGGACATCCCGTCCAACTCCTGGCCCTGCACAGAATGCTTCAACAATCCCCCCCTGTGTCTGAGGGTACCAGCCAAACACTTCTCAAGCTCTGTCAGGCTTGGGGCTGTGCCCACTTCCCTGGAGAGGCTGTTCAGTGCCCAACACCCTCTGGGTGAAGAACCTCTTCCTGACCTAACCTGAATCCCCTCAGTTCAGCTTCAAGCCTCAAGTCCTGTGACGAGAGTGAAGAGATTGGTACTCTTTCTTCTTTCTCTATTTCTTTCTCCAAAGTCTGTTTCTGAAGCATGCCTCATGCTATTCAACATTTGGTTGCTGCAAAAACACGACGAGAAGCAGTGTTTTGAGTGGAAAATAACAGGGACTTTCCCTTACGTGTGAGTGACTTGGCATTCCCCTCTCCCTCCCTTTAAAGGGGTAAAGTCCTGAGACTGATTCCTGGTGTGAGGCCAAGTGCAGGATATCGGGACAAATACAGCAGTTTACTGTTGAAAGGAGTTTTTTCTCTTACGTTTTAAGGGCATGTAATGTAAATGATTTTATTGCAGTTGTAAACAAGCAAAGCTCCGATGAGTCCCAGTAGTCGGTGCTAGTGCTGCTGTTTTCCTTCCTGTTTCAGTGCCATATTAGGGCAGCTTGTGTTTTGGAAGAGCATTTCTGAGCCAGAGAGAGAGTGCCTGTGAAAGTTCCACGACAAAGAGTGACTCACACAGTGTCTTTCTAATACTGGAAGTGTTTCCTTCTGTTTTGCAAGCTTGCAGGCTGTGTTTGATACGAATGCCTCTCTTGCTAGAATTTTGTGTAGCTGCATCGAATGCTATTTTTAGATCTGGGCCTGGTTTATGTTCTGGATGGCTCTGTTTTATTGGGAAGGTTGTATCTCTGCTATAATTAATGTATAAGACCTGTTATTTTCATAAATGCAGTTTAGAATAATAATGACTTTGCAGATTCCAAGACCTGATCTGCTGTCTGGTATTTGGAGGAGTTTGGTTATATAAGTAGGTGTTTCTCTGATGTGTTCAGTTTCTCTTTTTTATCACAGAATGGAAACCCAAGTGCCTTACAACAGTGTAACTCATGGTGTTCAGACTATTCCTAGCCTCCCTGACTGCTCCTGTTTGTGCTCACTTTTGCACGTAAATCTACCAATTTTGTATATGTTTGTATGTAACTCTGTGCACACAGTGGAAATACTGCAGTGCTCAAGCAGATGGTGTAGACGATTGATGACTTGTAAAAAACAGCTGGATTTTGGATTTGTACATTTTTTACCTGTGTATTGTATACATTTATGTTTATAGTGTGGTTCCATTGTACTGTTCAAACTCTGCTGAGCTGTGTGTGACAATCCCAAGTTTTTGCTGTCTGCCTCATGGCACGCTAAATTCTGCCAGATTGCATTATATAGTTTTAAATGGCTAATTCAAAGGAGGCATTTTTTAAGAACAAACTGGGTTTAAATGCATTGGGTCCCCTTTTCAGTCTCCACTTGAGTATTTTCAACTGTTTCAGGAATATTTTAAGTGCACATATGAGAACTAAAAGATTACATTTTTTTAATTAAACAACAGTTCAAAGATATCAGAGTTCTGCTGAAATATCTCAGTTAAGTTTTATTTTATTACCATTGTCACTAAATATAGGAATAAATTGTGCTTCAAAGCCAAAGTCATGTATCATTTTTCTCCCTGGTTGTTGAATGAGCATGTGATATTCAAAGTATTGGGTCTTAGTGTTGTTAATTTTAAGATAAAGCTTTGCTGAGCAAAATATTAAGGGTCTGTTCATAAAAAAATACAAGGCCGGCTTGCATGTGTTTAATATAGAAACACACGCACACACGGCCTTCTTAGACAGAAGGTTAAAGGTGACTCCAAGCTGGGCGCTTCAGTTCCTTCCTTGCCAGGGGTTGTGTGGATGTCGCAGTCCCGGGCAGGTGCCCAGCGCTGGCCCCGCTGTGACAGGAGATGGCGCCGACGGCCCGGGGTGAGCGATGGACACACGGACACGGGCCAGGGTGAGCGATGGACACACGGACACGGGCCAGGGTGAGCGATGGACAGATGGGCACAGGCCAGGGTGAGCGATGGGCACTGTGTGAGGGATGGACACGGCCCGGGGTGAGCGATGGGCACGGTGTGAGGGATGGACAGACGGACACGGCCCGGGGTGAGCGATGGACAGATGGACACGGGCCAGGGTGAGCGATGGGCACGGTATGAGGGATGGACAGACGGACACGGCCCGGGGT